>CM031592.1:8059815-8376365 GCA_018467065.1 Ephestia elutella | reverse complement strand
TTTATAATATTTACTTTTAATTTATTTGCCTTATGTGTTTTTAAGACATAAAAGATATTAAAATTTAAATTCAAGTACGGTAGGTTATTTAATTAATTTAAGAAAATATTATTACAAAATTTAATAGTAGGCTGTATAGGTCTGCAGCCCAAGCCTATCAATGTTCGTGGAAGATTGGAAAAATAAAGCGGCGGGAAACAGCTCTTGTTTTTTCGTGCGTTTATTAATTTCTTCAATTTGATTTATTTCTCGCAATCGAAGTGAAAAGCAGAGTTTATAACTCGTCCACAAAACGATTTTTATCCTCGACATTACTATCAGCCCCTCGCCTTTGCTAAAAAGTCTCGGATAAAAATGATTCGTTTTGTGCACTTGTTGTAAAATCTACTATTGTTTAAGATGTGTATGTTACACAGTGTGTGCTTTTTGAAGGATTTCCACCTACTTAGTGAGATTAAGGAATAAATTTTATTACAAAGATGCAGTTTTAATGTTTATAAAAGTATGTAGCAGTTGGAAAATTAAAATGGAAGGCTTTTGCCCAGCAGTGTAGGTACCTATTAACTAAATGAAAAAATATGTACCTATATAATCACTATGTATGTATTCTTAGGAATAAATGACACCTATCTATGAGAAATTACAAGGAGTGTGCGACGATAATTTTTTTACTCTTATTTTGACAATTTCCTTGCAACCACTTGTCTTATTACAGCTATTGTTTACTTTTTACCATATGTATAATTCTACCTAAATATAAAAATGACTACCCATAATTAATTCCATCGAAAGGGTTTCTTTTCTTACGACGCGTCATCTTATACATGTTGACAAAAAGTTTTATGGCTGCATGATTTACAACTTCAGATTTCTCACAGTAATTTCTGACTCAGGATTTAGATGACAAGACGTTCGTAAAGTAAGATATTATTTGATCACGACTCGAAAATTTAAAGAAGAAACTTAGAGAAACTTGAGTTGGAAATAATTCCTACTTATAGGATAGTTTATTTTAGTTGATGTGTTATTTCCACAGTATTATATACATACAAGTAAATATTTAAAGGTGAATATTTTATAGATAGTGGACGAGCTGCACATCTAAGCATTCTCTAGATTTTTTTTTTATATTGTCGAAATCTGTTCAGTAATGTGAGCTTGCCTGCATACACTTTTGAGCCTGACTGTACTATACGTCAGCTACACTTTTTATTCTAATTAATGCGTTTTGATATTAAAATCGCGTGGTATTACCGCGGAGTAGAATGAAACTTAATTTAAAATATTATTTTTTTCATGGATTAGTTTGGGAACATTTTTTGGGGTTGTTCCCAAAGTACTCCATTCTTTTGTTCTAAAAAGATAAGAATCTCATACATGAGGTCCCACGTTACTCCACGAAATTATTATTATTAAAAAATACTTATTATTTTGTTCCCAATCAACTCCATAGGTATTTTGATTTATTCTCAATCTACTCCGCAGATTATTGTGATATCAATTCTCAAACTACTCCATCTAAATAATTATAAAATATTTCACTATGTACAGTCAGTCTCAAAATCGTTCAAACAATATAGTTCGATTAAAGTTCTGAATAAGCACACAATTAATATTAGTACTACGTACAGAAAGGAAACTCCCTGCCCCTCCCGCAATATGGCACTCCCGCTCCTTCCGCACTTCTCCCCCGTTCTTGTGTGTAACTGTGGGACGTTCGACTATGAAAACGCACACATTGACGTGTTACTGGACGTGTTCACGGACAAACAGTTCTGCATTTGTAGAAGTAGTAGGCATATTTGACGCGCCGTTTCGTAATGAAGCGCCCGCCCCTGTGGAATAAGTTAAAAATTAAAGAGATAAAAGTTGAAAACAAGTTTGAATTGAAAAATGTGTGCATGTTAGCTTGTTATGTAATGGATGTACGAACGAATGTGAGTCACAACCTAGCTGCTAAGATGGAAATTTGGATGTTTCTTTTTATGTAAGGCTATTTTAAGTTATTTCAAAAAATGTAATTTTATTAGTTACTTCTTGAGTTTCTCTCAAGCCGAAATTCCTACATATCTATACACATAATAAAACAGTAAAAACATTTTGTCTGTACATTTAGTATTTTTTGACTGAAATGGATAGGGGGACACTTAAAAAATAAATAGTAGAGAGAAAATATTTTTTTTTTTTGGAATTTTTTTGTCTGTCTGTCTGTCTGTATGTATGTATGTGTACGCGTTTCTTTCACGCAAAAACTACTGGACGGATTTGAATGGAAACTTTTTTTGTTGTATTATATAGCTATTAAACCTTGGCAACATATAGGCTATAATTGATTTTGAAAACTGGAAATACCTGATGAAGAACTTTATACAGAACAACTAAACTATAAAAGAAATATGGAAAATGGTACCTTTTGCAAAAGTTTATCAACTCGAAGATCAGGATCATCTTGATGAAGAATTCTAAGGGACCTGCTACATTACTACATATATGGAAATGGCGCCTTAGCAAAAGTCGTCTTCAACCTGATGAGCATTTTCTGCTGACGTATTAAAATTGAAGATTTGAATTGAACATCTGATGAAGAACTCCCAGAGGCTAGCTACTCTATAAAATAAA
This sequence comes from Ephestia elutella, assembly GCA_018467065.1. Classification (NCBI taxonomy): domain Eukaryota; kingdom Metazoa; phylum Arthropoda; class Insecta; order Lepidoptera; family Pyralidae; genus Ephestia; species Ephestia elutella. The sequence goes on along the minus strand of CM031592.1, from coordinate 8,373,746 downwards.
ATGGAAATGTGGCTCTTTAGCAAAAGTCGTTCAACCTTGATGAACATTTTCTCTATTGACGCGACGTAGAAATAGTCAGGTCAGCGGGATAGGACAAAAATGAGGGACTCGGGGGTGGGGAGTGGGTGGTACACGGGAAATTGCAGATAAAGAGCAGACGAAGATTGTTTATTGAATGAAATATCACTTTTGATACTGTATTACGAGTAGGTACTCTAATATATTCCTGCGGGACACGGGATAACCAAATGGCTGGAAATTTTGATACTGGAGTTTAGGTTACTACAGTTTGGAACACAAAAAGATTTTTCATCTAAGCGAAACTCACACAGGCTAAGCCGCGGGCAACAGCTTGTATATAATAACTCATGAATCTCTTTGGTGGAAAATATTATGAATCTCTTTTGGTGGAATTGTAAAAGTCTTTTATTTAAAATTTTCTTTATACATAAACATCTTGTTGCAAAGCTTTTGAGCCTGACTGTACTATACGTCAGCTACATTTTTTATTCTAATTAATGCGTTTTGATATTAAAATCGCATGGAGTACTCTGAGAACATTTTAATATTACTGCGGAGTAGAATGAAACTTAATTTAAAATATTATTTTTTTCATGGAGTAGTTTGGAAACATTTTTTGGAGTACTTTGGGAATAACCCATTTTTTGGAGTACTTTGGGAATAACCCACTAAGAAGACTTCCGTCATTTCAAAAGATTGGAGAAAGAAAACACAAAGAATTATAAAATAAAATAAAAAATATCTAGGAAGTTAACTACTTATTACATTTTTGGTGCTGTAAAGATTGTTTTGAGTTACTAGATATAAGAATTTACTTTATAGTGTCAAGATGATCAAGATTTTGTTATATCTAGGTACCTACTAGACCGTAAGGTCTAACAAGCACAGATTGAGTGCACGTGTGTGGCACTGTCGGCATCACAGAAGTATGTCACTTATGGTTTGTGTTACCATACGTTCTGTAGTAGAACCCTAGAGAGTGAGCGTCTGTCTGGTATAAAATAAAGTTTTTAAAGACATTAATATAATTACTGGTAGAGAATAAATCATAATTTGATTTAGTCCGCCGTTTGTACCAATTATGGTAAAAAGGGAGATACCACTTTACGTCATCCTACTTCTTAATAATCCTACTAATATTATAAATGCGAAAGTTGAGTTTGTGAATGATGTTTGTTACTCAATCACGCAAAATCTTCTGGACGGATTTCGATGAAAGGGGTTGTTGCACAAATGTATGGGGAGCCGGCTATATCATTAAGCACCTATCTAAACTTTTCATTTTTAGGTCAGTATCAATGCCTTATAAGTAAATCCGATAAATTCGTAGCATTTCTATGGTAAAAAAATCAACAAAATCGTAATGAAGGTTAGGCGAGTTCCGCCAAAATGGCCGACACCCATTATGATTTGACGTTGACGCGCTTCATTTGACAGGTTCGATTTCCGGTACGTTCAAAAATGTACTTTTACTACATACGTGCCCGCGGGAAAGAATTTGTTTATTTTATTTATTACTAGCTTTTGCCCGCGGCTTCGCCCGCGTGAATTCCCCCCACGGGAACAGTGCTTTTTCCCGGGATAAAAAGTAGCCTATGTGCTATTCCAGGTCATTATCTACCTCTGTACCAAATTTCATCGAAATCCGTCCAGTAGATTTTGCGTGATTGAGTAACAAACATCCTCACAAACTCACAAATTCACAAACTCACAAACTCACATCCAAACTTTCGCATTTATAATATTAGTATGGATTCATCTATTTATGTGAAATACACATATGTTTTTATGATATTGCTTGTAACATGTGTTAGGAACGTTTACTTTAATTAATTTTCTAAAATATAATGAAAATATCGAGCATTGTATCTGATTTTCTGTATCATATTTTCCGAACGTACGTACGGGCGCCATGTCAGTATGGCCATTATACGACATTAAGCGATATTAAATGTATTTTTATCAACCGACTTCCCAAAAAAGGAGGAGGTTATATGTTTCGATGTATGTATGTTTTTTTTTATGTATGTTCGCCGATTTCTCCGCCAATTGTGGACTGATTTCCAAAATTGTTGTTTTATTCGTAATGGTGTATTCCCAAGTTGGTCCCATTTTAACCACGTCAGAATCTGTTCGGTAATTTTAAAGATACCTAACAAAATATAAAAATACCAACATTGCATTATAGAGCAAAAGCCCGCGACAGCATGCCCTTCCTTATTTTATTAAAACTCAATATTTTCTGTGTACGTCCCCAACATAGAAATAGGGATTAGCGACTATAAAAGTTGGATCATGATTACTTAGGCAGATTATTTGTAGCAATAACATTTAAAGTGGTAGCTCAATTCCTCATAGTAAAGTTTTTAAAGATTTTATTCCTAATAATATTAGGAATCACGCCATCCATTACCAGGCAATTGGTGCAGATATAAACCACTGCTAGATATTGTAACTTTACTAAATTATAGTATACTAGCTGTCGCCCGCGGCTTCGCCCGCGTGAGTTTCGCTTAGATAAAAAATCTCTCTTGGAGCTTTTCATCAAATGTTCCAGATCTTCAATTTTTATACGTCAGCAGAAAATGCTCATCAGGTTGAACGACTTTAATAAGGCGCCATTTCCATATATGTTATGGTGTAGCTGGTCTCTTGCAGTTCTTCATCAGATGTTCCAGATCTTCAATTTTTATACGTCAGAAAATGCTCATCAGGTTGAACGACTTTTGTTAAGGAACCATTTCCATAATTCTTATAGTTTAGCTGTTCTGTTAAGGTTCTTCATCAGGTGTACCAGTTTTCAAAATAAATTATAGCCTAAATGTTGCCCAGGCTTAATAGCTATACAATAAAAAAAGTTTCATTCAAATCGGTTCAGTACTTTCGGAGATTAGCGTGATCATACATACAGACAGACAGACAGACAGACAGACAAGAAATTCCAAAAAAATTTTTTTGCTTTCTATTATTCATTTTAAGTGTCCCTCTATCCGTTTCAGTCTAAAATACTAAATGTATAGACAAAATATTTTTACTGTTTTATTATATGTATAGATTTGTTTTATTATAAAAACTGAATTTAATGTTACTTTGGGAGGCCCCAAGGGTGCTTTTTATACCTATAAAAATCATCCTTGCTATAAAATATTACCTGCATAAGCAACTAAGATCCAAATTTCATACCTAGTCGATAATATTTTTTACCCGTATATACCACGCAGAAAAACATTCAGCAATTTGAAAATAAGGAAGGTTTGGTCATCACAGGCTCTCGGTCTATTTATGTGCCAAAAATAATAGACAATTTGACATGTTCTGACATTTCAAATCAAACTGACATAAAAAGTTTCAAATTCTTAATTCTTTATTTTCGGCCAGTGAAAGAAAAGTTTAAGTTTTTATTAAAGAAAATAAGAATTTGTAGAAGCACTAAAAATGATAAAATAAAACTTTTTTCCAAAAAAATGAACCGACTTCCATCATAAAACTTAAAATCATGAAATAACAATAAAGAAAAATGTATTAGCATACTACCTACTGAATGAGGTGAAGTCGGTGCCAAGTTAAAATTGTGTGGTGCTAAATTAACATTAGAATTAGAATCATGTATAAAAATGCATAGCTGAGCAATTACATAACATTCTTACTCCTGCACTTGGCACCGACTTCACCTCATTCAGTAGGTAGTATGCTAATACATTTTTCTTTATTGTTATTTCATGATTTTAAGTTTTATGATGGAAGTCGGTTCATTTTTTGGAAAAAGTTTTATACCATAACAAGATCACGAAAAAACAAATATATGATAGTTTTAATCGGTTTTTGATATTATTTCTGATTTTTGGGGAACTGCTCATGATATAGCCTGTTATGGAACATGCCCTTTAGTACACAGGTAGAAAAATTCCGGGAAAAGGCATTTTATCCCGAAATTTCCACAGGAGCGAAGCCCTTGGGACGGCCTGGTATATAATATATGAAAATGGGCAAAGTAGAGTTAAGGCGTGTAGAGTTCGGTACTACGTACTCTTGGCAATAATTCTTATGGAAAATTTTACTTAGGTTACGTACTTATTGATTTATTACTTGTACAACAACAACATTACGAAAAGAATACGTTAAAAATTGATTAGTATAGTCTGGGGATATAAAAAACGAGAAATTAAATGTAGGCACCTACAATTAATTGCTTCGACATAATTTACACAGCACAGTTTCATTTTAAAAACGTGGCTTAATTTACGACTCCAAAATGTAACACGTGTCACGTCACGTACGATATTTTATTGTGCTTAGTTGGGCTGTTACATTTGAGCCATTGTTTAGAAAACTGCGTACGAATTTCAGGAGCATTGTTCGCAGTAGGCAATCCCATTGTGATTGATAGCTAAAACAAAGATATGGTTACAAAAATTCAGGTTGTTTTATTATTGTCAGCAATTTTTACGGTACATACTATATATTACGAACGCTCAAATAATACAGTAGGTAGGTACAATATATGCCTATTACTACTACTGTTATGTGTTATTGAAAATAGTTGGGATACAATATATTAGTTTATTGCAACAAAGTCATATCCCAAATTTAAATCTCTGATGACTTCATCTGAAAACTACTTACTTAGTATTCAAAATTCGAACTTCAGGCAACTTCAGGTGAAGAAGTTTTTAAAGATTGTCAAAACAGAGTTTTTATTTAAACTTTGTGGCACAAAATTATGTGCAAATAGCGGACTAGACGCTATATGGTATACTCTACTAGTCAACCACGCGCATTTTTTCTGTCCATTTTTGTATCACGACAAATACAAATTAGGTTCTTACCTCGAGAAAAGGAATCACAGTACATATATAACAGACATTGTTTACTTCCAATCAAGAGTTAGGATTTAGATTAATGTATAAAGTTCTGATCGGTGTGACAGGCACTCGGGTCATGGTGACAGAGGCCATTGGCTGAGGAAGTCATAAACAGAGCAGATAGCTGTCATCTGTGACGAGCCCGCCCACGCTATTTCTGCCTCTCCTCGTGCCCGCCCAGCGGCTCACTACTACATAAATTTGCGAACGGAACATTACCCTGGACACTTTGTAGTGGCCACCATTAGTTTTGATGTTCACCAGCGTTCCAGCAAACGTTGCATCAATAAATTATAGTAAGAGCTCGATCATGTTTACGATTACATACGACATAAAATTTAACAATCTTGTAACACATGCGAGGGTAATTTTCCCCTTTCTGTCGACGAGTGTTCAACCCCGAGTCGACCGCAGTTATCTTTACAGTCGATGTTACAAGTCATAAAACAATTAATGGGGTAGTAAAACAACGGTAGCCATGCAATGAGTCATTGGTGAGCTTCGTTGTGGCACTTGAAAAACGATTTATCTATGTGAGCCGTAATCGAGCTTCTTCTTCTGATAAACGTTTCACCTGGTCGATGGCCTGGGAAAATTATGAAGAACTGGGGTGCGACATCGGAGGGTTGTTATCATGTATCAAAATGTGATATTTAATTGTTTGGGAAAGAGGAAATATCCCACAATTTTATCGATATCTAACAAGTTTATAACAAATACTGGTGTAAGTACGTATTTATTTATTTAATAATAAATAAAAATATAAATTAAAAGTAATAAAAATAATAATGTAAATAGTAATGTAATGTAATGTCTATAATTGACCGAGCGAGCGAAGCGAGCGAGGGCTATAATTCAAGTTGGAGTGAAAAATACATTGTTTGTATGTATGTATGTTATGTATGTATGTTTGTTCCGCGATAACTCTCGAACCATTGTTCCGATTTTGATGAAAGTTGGAATATATGTAGGGATGGTTAATAGAATTTTCAAGTTCGTTGGGCATCAAAATCGGTCCAGCCGTTTTTGAGATATTTCATTTTTTGTGAAAATAAATATTGTATTTTAATAGTCGCGAGGTCTACGTTCGCAGCGAACGACTAGTGTAATATAAATTAAAAGGGTAAGTAAACTTTTCAAATCTTCTGTACAAAGTTTCCGGTTTCTGTAGATGGTTTCCGGGATAAGAAAACTGTAGGTACATATGCAGTTTGCGTATATTATTGCGAGCACACTCCTGAAAATATTATTGAAAACAATTAATTTATTATGATTTGTATTTAAAAATAAATTATTTATATTAATAACACGCCTTTTTGCAATATTGTTTATACATATAGGTATATGTATAAACAATATTGCAAAAAGGCGTGTTCATATTGACAGATGCGGCCTATTTAGAATTGATAGCTGGTATGATTCTGCGAAAGCGATCCGATTGGCCGGCATCCCGGAAGTGGATCTCGTAATTAATATTCTGATACGAGGGTATGTGCCGATATGTTGGATTCGAAATGCGCTCCATTCATTTTATTTTATCATGTGTTTTTTCAGTTTTCGGTCAGAGAATATATTCTTTTCCATGGACCGAAAACTTATAAGTAATCATAATTTCTCGCCTACAACAAAAAATCTCAAATTTGAACGAATAATAATAACTTCTTCTAGGATTTTAGTCACAGAAATTAGAGACTTGAGTTCATCAGCTCTTCAAATTATTATTATCGGTAAGATTAGAGTGACCACCATCCTGAGGGGATTTATATTAAAAGAACCTGTAGGTACTTTTATTACTGTTATATTTATTGGCGATATTTTTTATTCCGATAAAGTTAGCTTTGGCTGAAGTTTGTTCATGTGAGAAAGACATAGGTATATATATATATATATATATGTGCAGAGCAACTACGCTCTGCTGCCAGAAAATGTGGCAGAGAGAATCCGGACAAACGAAGCGGCGGGAAGAATTCTGTACCGGAACTTTACCGGGAAAAAATCTACCGGTAAAATTAAGTACCGGGAAAAAATCTCCACGCGACACCACGCTTGTCCGACTAGAATCTAACTTAAGCTATACGCAGTCTGCTACCACCGTAGCTTATGAAGGGAGCTACAGGGCCCTATATGATAACCTAACCTATAAATTAAATACAATTGAACACTTACCAAATTAAATCTTCTTTCTCTTCGGATCCAAACTTGAGTGTCTTCGGGAAGGGGGAATTCCTAATCACCCTACCTAACCCTTGAGATCTCAATTCCCCAGGACAAATAAATAGATTTCTTCCCGTAGTTTCACTCGGGAACAGCCAGATGTGAACAGCCAGCCACGTTTCACCTCTCACAAGAAAAAGTCACCATGACGGGTACACAAACACAAAGTTCAATAGTTATTTAACAAACAGGAAATTCACAAACACAACTCAAGCTAATTAGCAATCAAAGAACGCGGAACCTCTCGCGTATTAAAAATCAAACCGATATCGCATAGGACAATGCAATGGCGACCGTCCGCGAGCCATTCGCACGAGCAGTGTGAAAACCCCGAACGCCCTCTGGCGGCAGCAATGCGAAACGCCTGCGTTTAGTTTTACCCAATATATTACAAACATCCCCCCGTCCCGGTCTGAGAAGCAGACCGCTAGCTTACTCTACGGGAAGGCGGGCGAGAGAGGTCACACCTCTCCTTAAAATCGAACCGTCGACCAACACCTCAGCCACACGCGGAGTGCCATCTCCGCCAAGAATCAAACGTAATATGCGAGCTCGTCGCCAAAGCAATGAGGGCAAATTTGCCTCTTTTAACAATACTAAATCACCCTCCCTGGGAGGCTCAGTCCTGTCTGTCCACTTCACTCTTTGCTGCAGCAAATGCAAATATTCAAGCGACCAGCGACGCCAAAAGTCCTGGCTCATTTGCTGCAACATTTGAAAACGCGACAACCGATATACGCGTTCATCCCTCCACGGGTATTCGGGCAGGGCATTCAACGGCCCTCCCACCAAAAAATGACCAGGGGTGAGAGCTTCCAAGTCATTTGGATCTGGAGATAGCGGACAGAGAGGACGAGAGTTGAGGACCGCCTCAACTTTACAAAACACTGTGGCCAGCTCCTCAAAAGTTAGAGCCGTTTCTCCGATAATGCGGCGGAGGTGGGTCTTTGCGGATTTCACAGCCGCTTCAAAAATCCCTCCCCAATGGGGGCAACTTGGGGGACTAAACTTCCAGGTTATTCCCCTTTGGGCAGCAATTTGACTTAAACTAGTACAATTTTTATCAATAAACACAGAAACATCCTTAAGATAATTTACAGTTCCTTTATAGTTTGTGCCATTATCAGACCTAATAAGGGAAGGTAGACCTCGACGCGAAACAAAGCGATCCAACGCGGCGACGAAGGCCTCCGTAGTCAGAGCCGATACCACCTCCAAATGGACAGCCTTGGTGGCCAAACAAACAAATACACACAAATAGCCCTTCACAATACGGGCATTACGAAAGGGAGAAGCCTTGATCGAAAAGGGACCGGCAAAATCGGTTCCAACGCCGTCAAACGGCCTCGAAGGTCGGATTCGATCAGCGGGCAAATCACCCATCTGTGGCTGCATCGTGGATGCCTTCAACCTATAACATGCAATACATCGAAACAGAACACTACGGATTGCTCTTCGGGCAGACAAAATCCAAAATTCGCGTTGCAAAATAGCCAACAAAGCATTGCACCCAGCATGGGCGTTACGAATGTGTCGATCAGACACCAAAAGCTGCACCAAGGGTCCGCCCTTGGGCAACAACAGAGGATGGCGAGTCTCATATGGAAGATCCGCCTTCCGGAGCCTGCCTCCAACCCGAAGAAGCCCATCCGAGTCGATGTACGGGTTCAAACGAGCGACCGCGCCCTTCAACTTAGCGCGTCCGTCGCGCAAAATACGAAGCTCTGACTCAAACCGTCCGGTCTGCACGACACGGACCCAATGCAACAATGCGCTCCGGCGCTCTTCTGCACCTGCAATCGGCTCCAACCGCTTTGCCTGTGGGTTTCTACAATTATGTATGAAACGCTTAATCCAACTGGTGACACCCAGAAGCTTATCCAAGCTGCTATACCGAGCAAGTAGCCAATCCGGCTCCGACGTCGTCTCAGCGACTACAGCATGTACACGGAGCCCAGTCAAACTCAAAGAAGTAACATCTGTCTGACAGACAGGCCAAGATGTTTCTGATCCCATCAGCCACTCTGGACCCCACCAGAGCGGGTGTGACACCAATTCTGGTGCCGTACAACCTCGGGAGGCACAGTCCGCTGGAGTTAAGCTCTCCCGGCACATGTCTCCATGTTATATCAATTCCGATATTCTGGATTTGGGAAACCCGATTTCCCACAAAAACCTCCAAGGTATGTGGGGCCGCGCGCAACCATGCAAGCGCGACCTGGCTATCCGACCAGGCGAAGATGTCCCGTATCTCGACCGTGGCCGCCAGCTCACATGCAACGTGATGCAACAATTTAGAGAGAAGGTGAGCTCCACTCAACTCAAGCTTGGGAATAGTCAGCCTAGTCCTGATGGGGGCGACCTTGCTCTTCCCTAACAAAAGCGAGACATTGACCCGGCCATCGGCGTCAACTGTCCGCATATAGACTGATGCGGCGTAGCCTCGCTCCGACGCGTCACAAAAGCCATGCAGGCTGGCTCGATATTTCCCGGGGGCAATATTCGACGAGGCAAGGCAATCCGATTGACTTCCTTAATCGATGAAAACAACTCGAGCCAATCATCCAATGGAGAGCCAAACAGCGGCTCGTCCCACGAGACGCCCAAAGTCCAAAGTCTCTGAAGAAGACACTTCGCAGAGAATATTACTGGACTGATCCAACCGCTTGGATCAAACATACGAGCTATTACTGACAACACCGTTCTCTTAGTCCAGACCTTTGGTATTTCCAAGTCCACTTGGAATGTAAAAATATCGGTTAGCGGCTGGTACTGCATGCCCAGCACCGCTATCCTGTTGGGATCATCTACATCCTCAAACAGGTGAGGGTTCTGTTGGTGATCCTCCGGGATCCCTTCTAGAACTCTAGGCTCATTGGACAACCACTTACGTAGCTCGTAGCCACCTGTCTTCAATATTTCAATCAATTCATCCCGCAGTAGGAGGGCCTCCTCAATACTTTGGGCTCCGGTGCACACGTCATCAACATACAAGTCACGTGACAGCACGGAAGCCCCACGGGGAAAGCGGATCCGTTCCCGCTCTGCCAATTCAAGCAATGATCTGATGGCGATATAGGGACTAGATTTCAAACCATACGTGTTTGTGTTGAGTTCATACACCGTCACAGGATCCTCAGGGCGCTCACGCCAGAGTATCAACTGGAATCGCCTGTCCTCAGGATGTATGACTGTCTGGCGGAACATCATCCGGATGTCCGCACCAAAAACCACTTGATGTCTTCTAAAGTTCAAGATAATGTCAATTATGTCCCTATGCAATTTGGGACCCGAATGCAAACACAGATTCAACGAAACCCCGTTCGAAGTGGGTGCGGACCCATCGAAGACGGTCCTCAATTTGCCTGTTGAGGCCTTCACCACTGCGTGGTGGGGCAAAAAATAATGCTCAGTTGAGCTCCAATCAACTCGAGCCGGAGACATGTGACCCAAATCCTCGTACTCGCGCATAAATTCAATATATTTATCGCGAAGTACGTGGTCACGCTGCATACGTCGCTCCATGGACAGCAGTCGTTTCTCCGCAAGCGCCCTACTTTGCCCTAGGCTAGGACGAGAGGCAACAAAGGGTAACCTAGTTACAAACCGACCGGAGGGCAACCTCTCCGTGGTCGATCGAAAAAGGGCTTCGCACTCAGCGTGTTCCGGATCCATCCTGGAACTCATAGGTGGCTCCTCCACCTCCCAAAACCTTTGCATGGTCTTGGCCAAGGACGCAGATGCGACAACCGGTGGCTCCTCCGCGGTGCCATTATCAAACACAGGGCCCATCAGGGCGAAACCAAAAATCGTAGACACTGCCATCAGTGAAGACGAACCCAGAGCCTTCTGTGTACCCAACAAAATCCAACCCAATACGTCCGAGCCCAGGAGCAAGTCCACTGGGCCGGGATGAAAGACAAAGGGGTCGGCCAAATCCAGACCCGAAACCAAAGACAACACACCCGGCGGTATGTCTGTCGAGGGGTGCCAACCCGCAATGGTATCCATTACCATAGCCGAAGTCGTGATCCTCATTGTGGAGGACTTCAGCGAAGAAAAGGTGACAAGTGTCTGGCCCGTCAGACACTTCACTTGTATGCCACCAACTCCAAGAAGTGGCACAGGCGAGTCTTCCACGACTAAACCTAACTGGCGTGCCACTCGAGTGGTAACCAAACTGCTTTGAGCCCCTGAGTCCAACAGAGCTCTCAAATTAATGGCTTCCCCCCTACGACCCCATACGCGGACCACCGCGGTAGGGAGCAGAACCGTCCGCGGCTCTGTCCCAGCAAGGGAGCAAGCTAGTTACGGGCTCCCCACTCTCTCCAAACCAGGGGGGCGCCACTGACCCGGATAATCTGTCGGGCGAGTGCACATCCCCATCTGAGGGGGGGCATAACCCGCGGCCCGGCCATACCTATGGTACGGCGGGTGGTACTCCAGCCGTGGGTACTCGTGCAGCGGCGGAGAAAACCGCTGCGGCTGCATGTGTTGGGTATTGGTAACCCGCGTGGAGGGGGGTGTCCCCACTCTCCCGTCCGATCTAGGGCCCCCGCCCATGGGGGCCCTATCCGGGGCCTGGCCAGCCACATACTGGCCATGACCTTGGGGCGCGTGGTCCCGGTCCACCAAGACCCGCGCAGGTACGCGACCCCCTCCCGAGGGGGGGTGCGACGAGCGAAGCCGCGTCCTCCTTCCGGTGGTGGAGGGCTTCGCGCAGGAGCGCCCCCGCCCATAGGGGACCCCTGCCTCAACATCCGGGGGCCATCCCCGTTCCGGTTCATGCAAAGCATCGCGTGGTGCCGCCCACGGCATGCACTGCATGGTATGGCACTGGGACAGTCACGTGCATAGTGACCGCCCAAACAATAAAAGCAAAGTTCATGCCGCTTTGCCATGCGGCGCCGATCTTGTACTGGCAGTCCCTGCCAGTCCCTGCATTGCAGCAGGCTGTGGCCCATCCGACCACATTGCAGGCAGTCCGCGTCCCTCGCGACTGCTGCCGTGTGTGCAACCCGCGCACCAGCTCCACGCGGTGGCGGTTGCCGTCCCTGTTGGGGCCTCCCTCGCCATGAGGGTTCCAAGGGCCTACGTTCAGGCGCTCTGGATGGCGCTGAGTCCGTCATGGTATTCTCAGCAGCCCGTGCCTCAAACTCCAAAAACTTCACCAAGTCAGTGAATGTTGGTAGGGTGGTGCTATCCCGTTCCGCATTCTCGCGCTCAAACCGCGAGCGGATGTCATTGGGCAATTTGCCCAATACAATGTGCACCAACAAAAAAGACCATTGGTCCACCGGCAGCCCCAGTGTGCGGAGCGCGTTACAGGCCACTGTAACGGGCGTGAGCAACTGCAGGCGCAACTGTGCCCTGTTGGCCACCTTGGGCAGGGCCATCAACTGTGCGGCGTGCGCATCCGCTAACAAACGTAAGTTTTGGTAGCGGGAGTTCAATAACTCCCAAGCCGTATCGTACTGGTCGTCCTCCACCCGGAGGTGCTGGATGAGCGACCGCGCCTCATCCTCAAGAGTGGAGAGGAGGTAGGCCATCTTCTGGGCCTTCGACAAATCCTGTCGTGCTACGACCAGGGACTCAAACATATTTTTATATGCTACCCACTCCTCCATCCTACCCCCAAAGTGGGACAGCTGAAGGGTGGGGAGCCGACCAGTAACCGCTGGTCCTTCCTGTCTAACAGGTGTGCGAGGGGCTGGTCCGCCAGCCTGTCTCGCCCTTATGGCGGTCACCGCCTCCGCGATATCATCGTGCAGACTCAGGATCTGGTCCATGTCCGCCATGTGACCTGCGTAGGCCTCCGGGGTAAGATCGGCTTCGGTAAGCGCCGCCATGGCCGCTTCCGCGCTAATCAAACGTGAGTGGAGGTGATCCGCTCTTAGCAGTATGGCGCCCTCCCTGTCCTTCCGGGACAGGAGTCCTCCGGCCGTCACAAACCATCTCAATTCGTTGGCGAGTGTCGCCCTAGCATTGGAGGCCTTCGCCATCGCGTCAAGTCACAAACAAAAAATAACAAAAGGTAAATAAAAAACAACAAAATCAAGCAACTACACGAAGAACCGCGGTAGGTATGAGAATGGCACAAACCCGGAACGCACGGTACAAACCGCAAACAAATACAAAAAAGGTTACAAATATTCTTATACAAACAAACTAAGAAAAATCTAATAATTTTTACAAACAATTAATTATTTTTTTACAAACGAACAAATAGAGGGTAGATAAACTACGCTCTGCTACCAGAAAAATGTGCAGAGCAACTACGCTCTGCTGCCAGAAAATGTGGCAGAGAGAATCCGGACAAACGAAGCGGCGGGAAGAATTCTGTACCGGAACTTTACCGGGAAAAAATCTACCGGTAAAATTAAGTACCGGGAAAAAATCTCCACGCGACACCACGCTTGTCCGACTAGAATCTAACTTAAGCTATACGCAGTCTGCTACCACCGTAGCTTATGAAGGGAGCTACAGGGCCCTATATGATAACCTAACCTATAAATTAAATACAATTGAACACTTACCAAATTAAATCTTCTTTCTCTTCGGATCCAAACTTGAGTGTCTTCGGGAAGGGGGAATTCCTAATCACCCTACCTAACCCTTGAGATCTCAATTCCCCAGGACAAATAAATAGATTTCTTCCCGTAGTTTCACTCGGGAACAGCCAGATGTGAACAGCCAGCCACGTTTCACCTCTCACAAGAAAAAGTCACCATGACGGGTACACAAACACAAAGTTCAATAGTTATTTAACAAACAGGAAATTCACAAACACAACTCAAGCTAATTAGCAATCAAAGAACGCGGAACCTCTCGCGTATTAAAAATCAAACCGATATCGCATAGGACAATGCAATGGCGACCGTCCGCGAGCCATTCGCACGAGCAGTGTGAAAACCCCGAACGCCCTCTGGCGGCAGCAATGCGAAACGCCTGCGTTTAGTTTTACCCAATATATTACAAACAATATATATAGGTAATTTAGACTTGACTAAAATACACTTTAGATTTGCAGTGTACTTACATGATAGAGCTTCCAATTGGTAAGCACTTTGACGTGACTCAGTGTTTGCACTGTGTTCGATTTGTGCAACTTCGATGCCAAATGCAGACCTTGCATGGTGGTACTATAAGTTATACAAAATCATACTTATAAATGTAAAATATACGGATTTTTAAGACTGAAACAAAATTAAATATTCTAGGACTTCTTGTCGAGTCGGAATGGCTATTCAAATTAATTAGGACCAGTATTTAGCCACGCTGATCGCCCTGTCGTTAGCCTCGTTCAAATCCTCCATTGTGCAGGAAGTTAGACATTTTGGACACGAAAGGACCATAGTTTGAACATCGCCGCAGTCACACTGGTAATAACCAACAATAGCTAGAGAATCTAGCAATAGCTGGAGAAGAGAAGCCCCACTCAACTAGGATTGACTACTGACTTAGGTATCCTTCGACCACCTAGAGATCGCATTTGGTAGTGCGCCTTTTGTAAAACCTTTGTTATCTAAAACTCCGTGATAAAGGATTAATATAACATCAAAATGCAACCTACATAAGACGCTGATGATCTTCAATGCAAATGCTGTGCTGTGCCATATAAGTATCTAATTTTGTAAGTACATAGGTACTTTAGATTCCAAATTACCTTCGGGAGTGCATCATACAGTTTATAGCTCCAGTATAACTAGTCCTTGAGTCAGAGGCGAATGAGGTAGCAAGATGCATGGGAACCCATCTGTGTCCACATTACAATGATAAGAACACTCGTTGCGATAACTGCGCAATAGATAGAGGTACGTACTGTAACTTTTCAGTTACATACTTATTCAGTATTATACTTATTTAACACATTTGCTTAACGATAAGACACAATTAAACTAAATAAATATCTACCTACTTAATAGCGTAATAATGTCTTAATATTAAAAGCTGTGCGCAAGCAATATACTTAGGTCTATCAAGGCAAGTGTATAATTAATTAAGGATATGTAAAAAACAACATCGTAGATACTTTTTATTTGACAAAAAAAGACCTGCAAAAAGTACCTAAGTATACCGTGTATCGATCATAGTAGTAATATAGATTCATGAAAAGGTTTTTAAACGAATAGTTTATAGTGCACGTATTTATAAAGTTAACCATCCTTGTCTATTTTGTGGCTAGCGTGTGTGGCAACGGCGGCCATCGCGAATAACATTTAGCGCTAGAAGCACCGCAGTAATGAAGAGCGGTGCTAAACGTGCGCATTACCGGGCGCCCGCTAAACGTACACTCTGCGCCCGCGCAAGGAGATTACACTCTGTCAATATTTGGAGCTGCATTTTACTGCACTCCACTCCGCGTTTCCGATGCTGTACAAATTAGAAATTTCCATTATTCGGTGATGGCACCATGATTTATCTTTTCTCTCACATCGGTTTTCTGTCATTTTTTTCATATTACGGCAATTCACGTTGCCGATGATGAACAAATTAGAAATTGATTATTTTTCTTTTCTCTCATAGTTTCAGAAACTTTTTTGACGATATTTGAAGCTCCACGCTATGCTAACAAATTAGGAATTTAAAGTAGAAATTCTATCAGATTGTATCCGTATTGAAATAGTACTAGAAATCATAGGATCAGTTACATTTCGATAAAAAACCACCTAAGTACTCGTTCATAAACAAGTTGTGCTGAATCAACTTTATATTTTAACAAATCTATTCTATAAGATAAAACCAACCTCTAGGTGCTCGACATGAGAATGAAACTAAAAAATTGTAGCTCATTCTCAATAGAATCACAAAAAAAAAGAATATGGGGCAATTTAATGTTACTTACAAACCTTTTACAGTATTTAAAAAAGTTACCGTTATAGATAGGTGCCTATACCTATAGCTGGTAGAAGAACCTAACAATTTTCTTAAACCGGGACAAAATTTGGTAAGCGGAAAAAACTTGACAATACTCGTACCTACCTGTTGAATTTAATGAATTTTTCATAAAAACCAAAACCTAGAATTTAGATATCACAATGTTTACAACTGTACTTTCAAATTAAACAAGTTTGTCTTTAATTTTACATCTGTAGTACTAATTTATCAACCGCCAATCAGCCGGAGACTATCACACGTAGCGTAGTCCGACTGCTTTGTCAGATCAGTCGGTTTTATTGAGACTTACCACAGCCTCTACCTCTAACATTTCTAACAAACACACAGGTATTTGCTGTCATAAAACTCCGCGGATATGAAAAGTTCAAATGTCAGGTATGTGGGCCAACGCAGCGCGGGCGGCGGCTGAGCTGAGGGCGCGAAGTGGCCTGAACAAACAGGGAGTCGGCTCCTGCGGCGGCACCTGTGAGTCTGTTTGCACCACCACTTACTGCGCAGGCTACAATCACTGCGCAAACGCAACGCTGTTTGCGCGAGAGGCGAGGAAATCTTAATCTAGCGGCTCGAACATCTTAATTATTGGAGTTTTTAGTTGAAATAACGGAAGCGAGTAAGACGTTAGGCAAATAAATTGAAATGTTGGAATGTTGAATAGAATCTAGAGATTATATTGGTAATTTAAGTGTAGGTTTATTAAACGTATGTCTTTAACGACAAAATTCTATGACCGATTAAGAAAAATGTATGTTTGCTGAAGGACTATATGTTTTCATAACAAAGCTTTCAAAATGAAACTCTATTTTTAGCTTACTCAAGTGTCTAGAGTTAAGTAGGTACATCTGAGTATATTTTGCATGACTCTTATAAAATGTAATTCCAACGTTGAAGAGTTAACAGTGGCCGTGGGTTGCTAATTGCTCAGTAAATCATTACATTGCACGAGCACGCTACGCCATTTTGTTAGTTTTCCACTCGTTAAAAATCTCATGCCCGCTCGCCGAGCTAGACGCAAACTGCCGCCAATTACGACATTTCAGTAACCAATGAGATGACTCATTATTTTTAAATTTGGGAAAAAAAATATTAGATTTTTGGGTTTTTGAAAAAAACGTTATAAAATTGTAGCTAGTAAAATCAAGTCAATATGCATGTTATTGTTTTTATTTAGACGATTCATTATAATGGCTTAATTTAAAGCCCATGAAATACATTTATTGATTTTCTACAAGATCTTCTACAAGATTATGATTATTACGTATATAATATGATATGTGGTAAGCATAATATATGTATACATAAATAGGTGTAGTACCGAATGCAAACTATTGATTTAATTGGATAATTATTCTTATCAAAAGAAATAGCTGTGTACATCAAGCAAATATTTTTCACAAAATTGATTTTATGCACTATATGAGTAACTACTATTGTGTAATAGATAGATAAGTAATAGTGGTATATATAATAGATAAGAAGGTATCTCTACCATAGATCGACACGGATCTCCAACCAATTGTCCGAGTTGCTCTATGATCTCTACATAAATCGATGTACAGGATTTGGCAATTTGGTACACGGATACGTTACGTAAAAACAAACATTTTCAGCTGTAGTTCCAAAAAATCCCCCCCTTGGGGGAGTAATAATGACATCAATTTTTTGTATGGAAATTGAAATTGCTGATGCCACCGCGTGGAACCTGATATATTAATAATAGTAAATTTCTCACGGAGAACTCGTGAGCAAAAGCTAAGGTACATACATACTTATAATAAGTCCTTATTTTGTGCTTTTGTTACATAGCTAGCTAATTAGCCCATGACTTCCTAGAGTTATTTTAACGTTTCCATTTTCTATTATGCTTATCTGAATCGTAGTCTAAATATTTAAAACTAAACACCAATCCCGGAAGAGAGATTCGTCGAGACCCGGGGACTCCCTGAAGAGGGAGATAAGGTCCCCATAATGGGAATGTTTGCGCCGGAGCTATCGCAGGACGCGGAAATAAAAAGGTACACGCGGGCGCAGGAAGGCGATAAAAATCATCACACGACACGACGTAGCTTAGCTCCCTTGCCTGGGGAGTGACTGGAGGTATCTAATAATAACAGTTAAGCCAATACTTTAATCTTATCAAGAAACGAATTCACTTTTGATCGGATATGATGTTTCAGTTTCAGTTATTTGACAATAAGGCGTCGTCGCTACAGATTTTATTAAAGTCGCCTAAAGGCATCTAACATCTTTACATTTGAAAAATATTGTTACTTATGTGATTCAGTTTTCAACCGACTTCCCAAAAAAGGAGGAGGTTATATGTTTCGATGTATGTATGTTTTTTTTTTATGTATGTTCGCCGATTTCTCCGCCTATAGTGGACTGATTTCCGAAATTATTGTTTTATTCGAAAGAGTTTATTCCCAAGTTGGTCCCATTTTAACCACAACAGAATCTGTTTGGTAATTTTAAAGATACCTAACAAAATTTACAAATTCAAACATTGCATTATAGAGCAAAAGCCCGCGACTGCATGCCCTTCCGTATTTTATTAAAACTCAAGATTTTCTGTGTATATCCCCAACATAGAAATAGCGATTAGCGACTACAAAAGTTGGATCATGATTACTTAGGCAGATAATTTGTAGCAATAGCATATAGAGTGATAGCTCAATTTCCTCAAAGTAAAGTTTTTTAAAGATTTTATTCCGAATAATATTATAAATCACACCATCCATTACCAGGCAATTGGTGCAGATATAAACCCCTGCCAGCCATTGTAACTTTACTAAATAATAGTTATATTTGTTTTATTACTCAAAATCTGAATTTTATGTTACTTTGGGAGGCCCCAAGGGTGCTTTTTATACCTATAAAAATCATCCTTGCTAGCCATATTACCTGCATAAGCAACTAAGATCCAAACTTCATACCTAGTCGCTAATATTTTTTACCGGTATATACCACGCAGAGAAGCATTCAGCATTTTTAAAATAAGGAGGGTTTGGTCGTCGAGGGCTCTCGGTCTATTTATGTGCCAAAAATAATAGACAATTTGACATGTTCTGACATTTCAAATCAAACTGACATAAAAAGTTTCGAATTCTTTATTCTTTATTTTCGGCCAGAAGAAAAGTTTAAGTTAGTGTAGAAGCACTAAAAATGATAAAATAAAACTTTTTTTCAAAAAAATGAACCGACTTCCATCATAAAACTTAAAATCATGAAATAACAATAAAGAAAAATGTATTGGCATGCTACCTACTGAATGAGGTGAAGTCGGTGCCGAAAAAATTCAATAATCTAAATTTACATTAGAATCGTGTATACATAATATATAAAATGCCTAGCTAAACAATTACATAACACCCTTAATCCTGCACTTGGCACCGACTTCACCTCATTCAGTAGGTAGAATGCTAATACATTTTTCTTTATTGTTATTTCATGATTTTAAGTTTTATGATGGAAGTCGGTTCATTTTTTTTGGAAAAAAGTTTTATTTAGCAGCTTTTCGTTAGATTTTTGAATTTAGACTTTTAATTAAAACAAATTGATTGGCTTACTTAATTGCTTGGAAGTTCCAAGTTGGAACCATGAATCAATGGTCTTTGGATAAATGTTAGAGTAGCTAGTTCAAGCTACTATCGATGAGAACCTATTTTTTCAAATCATTTACAACGACATGAATGAAGCGCCGCCACACGATAGGAAATTAATAAACAATGAGATAACAGACAACTATTTCAATTTGCCGCCAGATGAAGGAGCAGCTTTGGGCGCCGCCCGCGCCGACCCGGCTTTATCTAGTTTATAGTCACTAATTAGGGGGTAATTAATGCGCCCGGGTCAAACCACTAAACCATTGGACATGATAAGCGTCTGATACGTATTTGCGCATTTCTGTTATCTAAATATTCTTAGACTAGCTTATGCCTTCGACTTCATACGCGCAAAAAATCCCGTTTTCCCCTTTCCTAGAGGAATTTCGGGAAATCCTCTGTTAGTGCTTCCCAACACTCTTTAAGGAACCTACATGAAGAATTTCAGCGTTCTATAGTTTCAGCTGTGTGCGTTGTCTGTCAGTAACGGTATAGTTTTTAGTACTAATCTAAATCTAATAGACGAGATAATTTTATATAGAGATAATTTTATTACATGAAAATTGTCCACCAATAAAATATAGAGATGCATAGATTAATCGTTTATGTAATTATGTCATATTTTATTAACTTTCTTACCTACATACGTGCCGAATTTTTTAGTTTATTCCAAATAAAAATACATAAGATATTGTAATTTAAATGTGTGTAAATAGTTTTCATGTATATATTTATGAAGATTTAGATAGCTTTTTATATTAGTTGGGAAATTAATATAAAACGAACTCTATCGTACATAGAGCCTGACGAGAGATCTCTAAGGATCGTAGCAAGCAAGCATAGAGCAAGTATAAATCCAAAGTCATTGTCTACCTCCTCCTCTTTCTAGTTTTAAGTTTACTGTTGTTTAGATCTTCTAATCTTCTAAACATACCTTACAAACAAACAACAATCAAAACAAAAGAAAAAACATAGGAGATATTTAAGAAAAAAAAAGTATGGGGGTTCTTTATAAGACCAATAAAAGCAAAAACGATTATTATTTAATTTTTGCCCGTCTTTCTTTATGTCTGTATGTTTGTAGCGTATCACGCAAAAACTACTAGATGACATTTGCTGCGGTTTTCACAGTTTTTTTGTTGGAGGTCTATAGATTTCATCTTGATACGCGCGGGCGAAGTCGCGGGCGAAAGCTAGTCCATTATAATTGCAAAAGAATTGTTTCCTATATTTATTTTTATTAAAAAGTACTCATAGGTAAGTAACTATTGTTATAGGACCTGAGTATTTCATGAGTAATAACTCAGGATCTAACTTAGAATTAACATATTATTGAATAAAAGCTCCAGTATATGTGAAAAAACCTTAAAATTTCATTTTCGACTCGCCTATAGACAGAAAGGAATAATTTCGCAAAGCACGGTAGGTACCTTATGCTCATTTATTTAAATAAGAAATGAATACTTTGGTAGATAAGTACTTAATACTTACTGTATCGTCCAACCAAAAACTGTAAAAAGTTTGTTTTCATTTAAGTTTTTTTCTAATATATTAATATTATATTAAGCATACAACAAAGAAATCAAGTACCTACATCGTTATATAGCTTGTTTTTTTCACCCTTTAGTCATCAGTTTTTATTTTCCGATATTTGATTAGGTATTTGGAAGAAATCCCTTACTGGGACATCCTTACGCCATAACTGTTTTTAGTTTTTAAATATGCATTTAAAAAAAAATCTATTGGAAATCATGATAGCTAAGACAGGACGTCAGTCGGGCCACTTAGTTAATTTTATTGTATTCCTTAAGTAAAAGATTGTCACATAAATTAAGTTGAATAAAGATTAAAACTACTTATTTATTTTATTTATTATGTACTTACCTAGTAGCTTATTAGGTGTGGTGTATAATAAATAAGTGCATAATAAATATAAAATAAACAATTTAACATATGACTGTAATCATAGAGACCATAAAAATCTTTACAAAAAGAAACTCATCAATGTAGAGTCAGACCAAAACAAATTTAAGTAAATTGAGTAGCAGACAGAACCATTATGCCTAAAATATTTTACATTTTTCTATTCAACACTAATAACACAATAATGACATGTCAATAGGGAAATATTGTCATGTCAATAAGAAAATATTGTAATATTTTTCTGAAATGAAATAGTAATATTCAATAAATTAGCACTGACCTGGTGGGCCGCGGGACTATGTTGTCATAGTTGAGGTTCCTCATCAGCCGGCCGACCGCCTCGTTGATCTCCAGCTTGTCCTGCTCCCAGCTCATGGTCACGGCAGTCGCAGACAGTGCAACAGATCGGCGCGGTGACAGCGCGCGTGCGACCGACTCGCGCGCTCCGAGTATAAAGAGATCCTTATGCTCCCGCGCAACTATAAACGCCGACAGAAGGGGAACGCGGTCCGCGATATCGTATTTGTTTACATTAAGATTATCCGATTATTTGTTTAACCGAAACGAAAACAATAAAATTTGACGGTTTAGTATCGAGTTTGTATTTTCTTTTTCGGGGTAGAGTTTGTAGGTTTCTACTTTCTTAGATTTTGATCAATTTTTTTATCAAAACATGATAAAAGTTAATAAATGATACGTACCAATTTATAAACGTTGATATGTTATCTACTATTTAGCTGTAAGTGAGACTAATTTGAATCATGCATATTGCATTCATTGAACTCTTAATAGGTACTTAATCTAAATAAATAAAGAATTCTTTATTCTAAAAAAAATATAATTTTAATAAATGTTTATCTACGGAACATAGTAGGTAGTAAAGAAACACATTAAGTGCGCAAAAATAAGTTCGCATTAATTCAGCGTGGTTGACTGCGCGCGAGGTTTTCCGAGTTTTCCAACGCGCGCGCATTGTGGGCGGTGCGCGCGCGCCGTGGCACCGCCTCGCCGCGGGATTGGCGCGGACACTCTGACGTCACGCCGAGCATTATCTCAGTACCTACTGGAAGCTCCGCTGGATAATTTATATAATGCGATACGCATTGCATTCTATTCATCGGAATATTTTTTCATTTGAAAGAACATGGTTTACATTGCCTATCTACCTATGAATTTATATTTATTTTGTATTTTTATTGCTTGAGCACAGGTTTTGTAAAAGATGCCTATTATTTATCGTCAAAAACAAATTATAGTTATATTGATACTATCTGCGTCCTATAAAAAGTATTCTAAAATCAAGATTATTTGGGGTACTAGAGACAGGTACAGCCACAGAATCTAAATAATATAAGCTAGCTAGATACATCCTTGGAGACGGACATACATAGAAACTATAAGCTTTATTATATAAGTAGGTTCATAAAGATGACTGTAAATTTTATTAAAAATCCTCGTTGATGTGTATCTATACATTCGAAATAAATTTTATATACTTAAGTACCTACTTATTAAGAAAGTAAGGTTTCCATACGTTTGTACTTACTTCCTTAAGGTGCCAACACCTACTACTTACCCTACACCATGCAACTCTATCTAAAAATACCTACTACTTAGGTACCTTATGTTGCGTGTAGACCAGGTAGATACAAAACAAACACCAGCAATTAGCTAATATTATTAAACCTTCCAGTGCGCACATTAGCACGATCTAATTTTGTGCCCAATTCTCGCAATGTACCCGCTAATTGAGTTGTCAAGGTATGCAGGGAAGGTATGCCCGAGACTGAGAGCTGGTTACCTAGCTAGCTAGTAGCTACTAACTACCAGAAGTGGTAGCACTGTAGAATTTAACCCATGATGCAAAAACGAAGGCTATTATTATTTTATTTAACATGTGGATTTGTGTGCCTGTCTTTGTCGTAATCTCAAACAGAACAATCGATTTGAATCTGAACGAACACCTTCGTACTAGACGCGCTGAGCACTTCATTTTGGTGGTGGGTATTGAATGAGACTGAGTTGAAACGCAGGGCTTTTTAACATTCAACTTCGTTGTGTGGTCTAAATACAGACTGCGGGCCATTTTTCATCAATCAAAAGCACTGCCTGTCTCCATCGCTCTCATACAAATGTTGTACTTATAAGTAAAATACTTGAACATAAAACTATGGAGAGGGATTTTCCGTGACACAAATTAAAAAAAGAAATAGTTCCAGATGACTTCATAGATGGCGCTTTTTAAAAGGCGAGAGAAAAAGTTCCATACAAAAAGCAAAAAATCACGGAATTGGCATTTAAAAAAATAAAACTTAGTAAAAAAAAACAACTAAAAAGTATCAATATTGTGATTTGTGCAACTGTCAAACTGTTATGTAATTTTTTTTCTGCCTGGTTGACAAGAAAAAGCGCACCATAGGTTCAGCCATTAATACGACTCGGCTTTCATAAAACGCTATCTGTTGAGACTTTTTTATACTGTTTTTTTTTTTTTTAATTTAGCTGTCAGAAAAATCGCTCAACCCAGCTAATATATCCACAGACTTATTACTCTTATCGATAGACATACAAATACTTTTCGTATCTTTTTAGATGTCGGTACATAATTTTATTTATTAATTATTGAGCCAAACCATAGATTTAGATAATGCTTATCCAGACCCTGCTACGAGACCGTAGAATAGGTAAAGGTACTTAGGTGGGTACCTATCATGATTTTATTTTCTAGGCCTTTCTAGCAGCGCGGTATAAGATGTACCTATCACTTACATTACGTATGAGTGTAGCTGTACAAAGAAAGTAAAAGATACGAATTCATTGGATGTATAAAATTAATAAACTTTTAAATCTATGTCCAACCTCACGGTCCATCCAAACCAAAAAAAAATATTTCTGTGAACCAAACCATGAATGATTTTTTTTCAATGTCTATGTGTCTATCATGGACGTAGTGTCTATGAACCAAATATGAAAATAACTCGTTATGTGGTCGTTATCGTTATGAAAACGGCGTTGCCGTCAAAGATAATGTAATCACTATGTTTTAGTTGCCATGCCATAAAAATGTGTGCTAGGGATTTCTTTCACAAATGAGCTCATAATCTAAATCAATAAATTAAAGCAAAACAAATTGTACTACGTTGCGCGAGCTGCAAGTTGACGACGAATGGCGGGAGCTTGCGCGGGACCGGGGACGCTAGCGTGCTCTTGTGTTGGAGGCCAAGACTCACTTTGGGTTATCTGAGCCCGGATAGTAAGTAAGTAAATTGTACTATACACTGATCTAGGCTGTGATTGCTATGTATTTCTCGGAAGTGGTTTCATTTTTATAACTTTTGATTGAAAACATCTATTGATGGTTGCGCCTATCAATGAAAAAGTAAGGAGCAATAGATTGACTTCAAACCAAATTAAATTTCAATCTTCCCAGGTTTGAAGAAATAGAAAGATTGATTCTGGGAAGAAGTGGAAAGTTTCAATCCTCCCAGGTTTAAACCGGGAAGAAACCACCTCTGGTCCATTTGTTTTATACATATAATTTCAGAAAAATAACATCATCTGCCGGGCGGCAGCGGCGGCGGCGGCGGGGCGGCTGCGTCCCGTGAGCCGTGCGTGACGGCTTATTTATTCAAATGAGTTGTTGTTTCAAAAGAAACGGAAGTCCGACTGACATGCATGCATTTACTTAATTTACTGTGGCTTAAATAACCATATTCTAATACGGAATAAATGATATCTATCCTAAAATGAGCGGATTTACATGTTCGTCTAACATTATACTTAAGTATAAAAATCTAAGTGATTCTAAAATATAAAGTCTCTAATAAATAACATAAGGTATTCTTAAAATTAACGAATACTTTAAAACCTATTTCAGTTAAAATAATAATGTTTTGTCCTATCTCCCTTTCCAATATTTGACATTGAAAGTATGAGACAAATCATATTATAACTAGGTTTAGGTTTTCTTAAGTTTTTATATAAGGGTTGAAAAGTTTCAGAAAGCTAAGAAATTAAAATCATCATAATTTTGTCGAAAATTAAAAAGAATCGATCGATTCCATATGGGTTATGTAGGTGTCTCGTCCCATGGATGCAATTCAAATGTCAACGTCAAGTCAAGATGTCAAAGTCAATGGCTAGAAAACATCAACGCTAGCTACGATACCTGATAGGTACCTACCTACTATTACCTATCTTCGGAGTGTGTTGTTTAATTTTAATATTAATTACAAATGTTATTATAATGTGTTAAAATAATATTTGTGTCCTAATATCGTGTTTGTCATTTGTAAAATAAAATTATATTAATTAGAATTAGTCATAATAAGTCAAAGTCATTATGAAAATTGCTATAGAAGGTTGTGCTCATGGTGAGCTAGACAAGATATACGAATGCATTGAAACATTGCAAGAGAGGGAGTCAATAAAAGTTGATTTACTGATTTGTTGTGGAGACTTCCAGTCTGTCCGCAATAATGAAGATTTAAGGGCCATGGCCGTTCCTGAGAAATACCAAAATATATGTACATTTTACAAGTGAGTTCATGGACTATTTTGTTTCGTTCCAGCATATTTCATTTCGCTTTGGCGGGAATATTTTTATTTTTTGGTAGAACTTCAGACTGAACTAATTATGAATTGAATCCTCTGTAAATTCCACATATAGTAGCTTATTATACTTTTGGAACAAAATTTACTTTAAATATTTATTGCAGGTATTACAGTGGAGAAAAGCAGGCCCCTATACTGACGTTATTTATTGGTGGGAATCATGAAGCCTCAAATTATTTACAAGAGCTACCTTTTGGGGGCTGGGTAGCACCTAACATTTATTATTTGGGTAGAGCTGGAGTCATCAACTTTGGTAATTTAAGGATTGGAGGTTGGTATTAAAGTTACTCATATTAATAATGTTATGAAAACTATATGAGTAAGATTAATTTGAAACCTTTTTTAAATCTTTAATTTTGTTCAAGTCTTTTTCTGTTGTAGGTTTATCAGGCATTTACAAAGGACATGATTATTTGCAAGGATTGTGGGAAACCCCACCATACACACAGAATTCCCTGAGATCAGTGTACCATGTTCGTTCACTTGATGTGTTCCGAATGAGCCAACTCAAGGAGAAAGTTAATGTAATGCTGTCTCATGACTGGCCAAGAGGCATCACCGATTATGGAGATAAGGAACATTTACTCAGGAGAAAGCCTTTTTTTAGGTAGGTAAGCAGTGAGGATGACATCAATGTTTTTCAAAGTAGAATTTAAAATAAGGTTTTCCAAAATTGATGCATATACTTACTAAAAAGTTAGCAACAATGTGCTCTAGGATTACTGTTGTTATGCATATTTTTGAGCTATAAAAAATTTGGAAATTTAACTTTGGTTATGTTGTGATGGATTTAAAATCAACTTTAAATAAGGCCAAGCCTCTTCTACACACATTCTGGCCACGTTAACAAAAGTTTACTATCAGTTTTAATCAGAGGACAACTGTAGGGACAACAGGACTATCAAGCTTATATGTGTTACTAAACAAATGTATATATGAATTCCAGGAAGAAATTGAATCAAACCAACTAGGCAGCATACCAGCCGAGAGGTTGTTACATACATTGAAGCCGGACTACTGGTTTGCAGCCCACTTGCATTGCCAATTCGCTGCCCTAGTTAATCATGAAAATGACCAAGCCACAAAATTCCTAGCCCTTGACAAATGTCTGCCGAAACGTAGACACTTGCAGATATTGGATCTTCCAACTGAATTTGATGGTGACAAGTTACTGAAATTGGATGCTGAGTGGCTGGCTGTTCTCAGGAGTACCAATCATCTACTGAGTGTCAAAAATATGGATTGTCATATGCCGGGACCAGGGGGTAATGAAAGGTGATTATTCTAATATCATATTCATATTATTTCTTATTTGCAGAATGTAGTTAGAGCTGGGCATTATTTGAATCATCTATATTCTCCTAACATCACCATCATCATTTTATCTACCAGAAGTCTACTGCTGAATATTGACCTTTTCTATTGGACTATATAGACCAGTCAGATCCACCAGCAATAACTAATACCCTTAATATCCAACTGCTCACAGTGTAAAATAAAACGCAACAGAGCTGCCATCACTATTTTAGTATTGAGCAGTCAGATACAAATAAAATGTGATTTTAATAAATTCTTAATGCTAATTTCAGATACATTTTTATACCAACTGAAGAGGAAAAAGAAGCAGTTTTGAATATAATGCAAGATATGAAGATCACCAATGATAGTTTTGTGAAGACTGCACCCATTTATAATCCAAGAGCACCTAAATGCTCCCCAAGTAATCCAATTTTAAATCCACAAACTGCAAATCTATGTGAGAAATTAGGTATTGATGATCCCTTACAGGTTGTTATGGCTCGGCTAGGCAGAGTAATGACACAACCAAATGTGGAAAGTATGCCACCAGTCGCAGAGTCAGCTCCAAGTGAAAATCCAGTAACTAAAACTCCAATGAAAACTACAAAATTATTGTTACCTGCTCCAAATACTCCAAGCCATGATGATGATGACTCACAAAAGAATTCAATATTCTCTCCAGGAGTTCATTTGTCTCAGATAATGCTGATAGTGCAAATGAGAGCACCACTCCACTATCAGCCTCAAAGAAAACTTTTAAAAGGCGAAACATGTCACTTTACAATACCTCTGAGGGTGATGACAGTATAAGCACTGAGACAAGTTCCCTGCTTGATTCTGATAGTCCTCGGTCAAGTAAATTACCTTTCAAAGGTAACATGTTATAGTGTTTGACTCAGCTGGGCACTTTGTCGATTACAAGATCGACATAAATAAATAAAACTGAAATTTGTGTGTAATAATATTCATGAAGAATATTCTAAAAATAGTACAAAATTGATTGGTTAAACATATATTTATTTTAACCAATATCTGTAAGTTGAATTGACTTATAATAATAATTTTTGGATATCCGTTTTAATTTTAAGAATACTAGGGAATTATTTTAGGCTAATGAAATTAAGAAATTTCTATGAACTTAGAGGTAATGTTTACACAAAAATAAAATATTAGGAAATAAATATTTTTATAATAAGAGTTTATCTTACACACTATCCCTGCATGTTATCACATAGCATATGTGATCGTTTACAATACATTACCCAAAAGTTTATTCAATTTTAAACTATAACAATATTTTAACAAGTTGAACTTGCACTATGTAGTCAAAAATCGTAAACATTTTAATCAATCAAATGTTTAAAGTTAATCAGTCATAATAATTAGTTTTATAAGTTTTTAATCATGGACTGATAAATTACAGTTTAAATAAATATTGTAAATTTTTTGCAATGAAATTAGTGCAATCTTTTTCTGTGTTTTATTTCAACAATTTGTCATTGGAATACTTTTCATCCCGCATCTACTCATGCATTAAAAAGTAAATTATATAGGAAACAAATTTTTGAGAATTATGCCAAAAAAAACAGTCTTCTCTTGGTTTACAAAATTTTAAGTTTCAAGTTTTACAAGTGCTGGCAACCATACCACTTATAACTAGTAATTAATCTATGAAAAATCGGTGAATCAATTTATATTACTCCCTATTGAATTTTTCATTTTCAACTCTGTTGCTATTGCCTTAATGTATGTTAAATGCCTTGGTTATGTTTCTGTAGTCCACCCAGGTGAACTTGTCAGGTGGACCCTGGACCAGAAAGGACCTAAAGTAGCTACAAAATGATAATTTTCATACAGAACTTTGGAATTAGATACTTTCCTTTGACCTTATGAATAATAACATTTTATAAACAGAAAGAGTTTCTAGAATTAAAAAATGTGAAGTGTAACTTCAATACTACTCTTATCTTTTTTATAGTACAGCAATACTTATGATATTTAGACCAAATTTTAAATAGGTATATGAACAAGAATGGTTTCCTACAATTTATTTTATATGGGTCAGTAGGTGCTCTTTTAGTTGCGGCATATTTTTGGGCTTGAAATCACATTGGTTGCACACAAGTTCTGTTGCCATCAGGTTTTTATGCAGTTCACTAGATATTTTCTTGATCGATCCGTTTTCCTTGAGTTCTTTGAGTACATCTGAAAATAAATTTACCAATTTCTTAGTTTACATGTCCACTTACACCAGTCAATTACAACATACAATTAAGGGTCAATGGACCATGAGTGAGAGTACTGTTAGAATATATTTCGAGAATACAGAAACAATATTAAACATCTTACCTTGGTAAGGTATAAAGAAATTTGTAGTGAAACTGTTCCAATGCACTTTTGTTTTAAGACAAGGGGATACCATGTCCGAACTTATCACGTGCATATGCAGTCTCTGCATACTCGGTGCAGCGTGGAAACCGGCGCGCAGTGAGCTGTCCATATGTTCTTCTTTCAGTTCTTGATACAACTTTCCAAATTCTTCTAATAAATCAACATGAGTGTCGTTCAGCTTATGAATGCTGTTGATGTCCTCGAAAGGAAGAATAAGGTAGTGTATTTTTGCCTTTGGATATTTATCACGAATCACAACAACGCTATCACTCTTTTTCACTATAGATTCTGGGTCTTCCATAGATCCCAAAAGACCTAACGACCAATGTCTGGGTTGCTTTGTCGTCCCGATTCCAGTCATTATTCCTAACTTTCTTTTATTCATAGTTATTGTTAAACAATTCAAACAAAACTCCAAAAACGTATACGACAAGTAGTCCGCTCCGCTATTTATTTTCTCTTTTTTCTGTAAACAAAATTAGACGTTTTTACTATTGTCAAATTCTTATGACGGTTAGTTATATATTATGACAGTGACATTTACATAGCATAGACTTATAATTCTTTCTTCTTACTAATGAGCGATTTTCTGACAGCTAAATTAACCTTTTAACTGCTGACGTGGGGGCCTCTCAGGCCCGGCGAAAGTAATAATTCTCAATTACTCCCCTCCCCCGCGCGGGACGCGTATGCTGCTTCTTGTAAATTCAAATTTGATCAACCGGAGGTCGCCAAAGTTGGTTTACATATCAACAGGCCCAATACAGGTGAGTAAATTGATTTCAAACATTTTTGTGGGCCTCTCAGACCCCACGTCAGTAGTTACGTTACTTTTTAAAACATCGCCAAAATTCTTATTTTTCATTAATTTTAATAGAAAGTGATAAGGTTAACTAAAATTGAGCTTTTTATGCATAATTTGGCTCGCAGTTTAGTTTTGGACCACTTAAAAAGAAGAGTATTGAATGAATGACTGCCACGTGAACTACGTCTAAGTTTGACGCGAGTGCCAGGTTCAGATGTGCCTGGACGTCCAGATATTCAAGAGGAAGTCCTGAACCAAAGGAAAAATGCCACTCAAGCCCCTTAAATTTTCAGAGGAAGTCGAAACATACATGTTTTTTTATGAAAAAAACATGTGTGTCTGTAATCTGTAATCAAATGCGCTAAGGAGATTTGCCCGGATTGTGCGAAAATTGAGTTATTTGATGCCATGTAGTTTTTTATTTTCCATTTAGCAATATTGTTGATTGTGTTATAGTTCATGAGAGAAGTTATTGAAATTATTAAAACGGGGTGTGTAGGGATCGCGGGGTGTCAAGGGATAAGAAAACTGATTTTGTTTAAGTAGTTGCCTATTACGAGATAGTGTGAACTTGAATTCATAGACAAGAGTTTTTATTTTAATGTTGGTAATATTCTTTTTATATTTTGGCAACAGCAAACGTCAGATATTCCTCTAATTTATAAAAAATAGCTGTCAAAGTTGAGCGCGAAAAGGCCCTGCTTTTTATCTCGTCTAACATTTGATTTTGTGGCAAAATTACTGTGTTTTGATTGATAGTGTCTGTTGTATTCCGTTCTTGCATCACTGAGGATATCATTACCTTTAAAGAAAGTAATATTTTGTGAAATAACTATGTGATATGCAAGCATTTTGTCAGCCGAGGAATTTTGCTGTAATTCTGGGGTGTGTAGGGCTGACCAATGGGGGGAGTCAGGCCACAATCAAGGTGAGTTGGAACGAAAACAGGGTGTGTTGGGTTATGCGTGGGGTTTCTTGGGACGGTTAAGAGGTGAGTCGGGATGGTTTAGCTAGGGCTGTCAATTGTAACTACAATGTTTTTAAACAAAGTGATTTGCCTATATCAATGTACCTACCTATTATGTCTTTGCACGGAAGATTCGTTTTATGCGAAAGAAGTAGAATGTGATTTTGTTTTTATATATTATTTTTTTTGGTGTTCATTAAATAACAATAATATGACATATCGCTTTTGTTTTTCCTATAATCGAGACACTGACATATTTTTTATTGAAATTAAGTATTTACTTAATACGTTACTAAATACTAACATTAGTTTTTTTTAAACTAAAAAAAAAATAAATAGCTACGTCATCTTAGTCTTAAACTTATAACACTACTCCGCTTTTTGCGTCGCGGGTTAAAAATCAACATTTAAGAATAGCCAACCCTATCCAAAATCCCAACTACCCCCTAAGCTGTCCCTTAAAACCCCATGTACGGGGTGACTTGGGATTGAACACATTTTTCAGTTTTTTTTGTGGTTAAAACAGATAGTATTGTTGAAATAGCTTTAAAACTGTGAAGTATAGACGGCCGGAACGAATCCTATTCATACATGACAAAATCTTAGGAAGATTTATCAGCATAAAACTTTATGCAAAGTTTGAAATCGTTCCTACTCACCCCATTTTACGGTAATAAATGTTACTTTGTTCAGTTTGTTGAATAAAAAAAAAAATTGCTAATTTTGATCTCAAGTAATTTTTGGCAAAAAAAATTTAACACTTGTTTAATGATAGATATAAATATCATTGAAATAACAAAATATTAAAAACTTTGTTGTTTTTTATTCATTTAAGCCTATTAAACGTAAATAATAGTGAAACATACCATTAGTGTTCACGTTTTTTTATTTATATGTACTTGAAGTGGTGGGCCCCACAGACCCCACGTCAGTGCTTACGTTATAAAAAAACCACGTCAGTAACTAAAGGTTAAGAAAAAAATCAGTATAAAAAGTCTCAACAGATAGCGTTTTATGAAAGCCGAGTTGTAATAATGGCTGAACCTATATGGTGCGCTTTTTCTTGTCAACCAGAGGCAGAAAAATAAATCACACAGTTTGACAGTTGCACAAATCACAATATTGATACGTTTTAGTTATTTTTTTACTAAGTTTTATTTTTTTTTAAATGCCAATCCCGTTAATTTTTTGCTTTTTGTATGGAACCTTTTCTCTCGCCTTTTACTAAGCGCCATCTATGAAGCCATCTGAAACTTTTTTTTTTATTTGTGTCTCGGAAACTGCCTCATTACGCCGATTTTAACATTGTATATTTTCAAACATCGACCTCCCTCACTTACCTATATCGCTGACCCGATAGTGATTAATTTTATTATTTGATAATATTTGAAGGTATTTTAAAGCCTAGCTTAGGTACTTTTTAAATAAATCTACGAGGAGGACGGGACGAAGTCGCAAGGACAAGCTAATTCTCATGGGAAATTCGGGATAAATGTGAAATGTGTAAACCCTATGTGCTATTCCCGGTATTTTATCAAAATCTCTTTAGTAGATTTTGCTTGATTGATTATCAAACATCTACAGACCTTATAATAATATTTTAAAAAAATTGTTTCTGTGCAAACCATGGTGCAAACATTCTCACAAACTGGCAGCAAACTTTCGCGTTTTTAATTCGCGCGCGAGTAAGAATATCTACTTTCGAATATGTCTATCCGGATCCGGGTCTATTAGAACTACAAGGCTAGGGAATACAATTAAAACACTTGATAAATAGGTATGTGTAAGAAGATAGTACTTACAGTTTATTTCCAAAAAGTTTTTAGCTACACAGTCTACATCTTTATATAGTCATGACTGAAAAAGTTAAGTCATGTATTAAATAACTCGGGAATTTTCAGTCATAAGTACAATATTATAAATAATTTTACATCTAAAAATAAATAATACTTATGAATTAATCTTAATACACGACGAAGTAGGTACATAAGAATATATTACATAATATAGCCTCAATTAGCTTCTTGAAATCATGAAACAAATATGTTGTAACTTAATAACAGTGGCGGCGCTAGACCACACTTGGACGTCGGCGACATTAGGTACGCGAGGCCTTTTTGTATCATACAAATATACGACACGGGGTTTCCCCGTCCCGAGACTCGCGCGCGAAATAACTTTCATAGTGTTGCCAGATGACTCTAGATAATACCCCTAAAGTACTACTCACACACTTCACTCACGCAAGTGTATGAAAATAAATAAGAAAAAATAAATACATTTTAAATAATCTGTAAAACTTTTGCGAGGCCCCCTCAGGTGCGAGGCCGTCGGCGGTCGCCGACGTCGCCGACGCCTAGCGCCGCCACTGCTTAATAATAAATAGACAATACTAAATTGAGGGTAGTTATATATAATAATGCAAAACATTTACAAGTTTATAAGCATATATTTTGCTGGCAAGAACTGGATACCTACGATTTGGCAAAGACCCAACATTGGAAAGCGGACGATGATAATTTGGGGATACCGGATAACAAAAGAACAGCAGGGCAACACTTTTAAGTAGTGGGAGAAAACTGCATTTGAATATTATTTTTTTTAACGTATCTACATATAATCGAAGTTTATATTATATTCATATTCAAAAGATTTTATCAAAAGTTGGATGCATAATTCATTAGATAGTTACAATGATATAGTTACATACCTACTTACTTAAAATTTACATCTTAGTAGACAATATTTTACGGATATGAATGGAAAATTTAAGAATAAATAAATCTACCTAAAGTCTCTTTGTACCTAACTATTAACAGCATCTATCAACAAACTAGGTGTAATGTAGTATCACTGTACGGTGGGGCGGCCGGTGTAGCCGGTGTCGGGCAGGGAGTGGTGCGCGAGCTCCCGCAAGATCTGTTCAAACCCTTTGCCACTCGGCGCCTGAAGGCTGTTGTTCTTCAGCATGGTGGAGTTCAGCTTCGTTGCGAGGTAGCACATCTGTTAAAAAAACATTTAGGTAGGTACATAGTTATTACTTATATTTTATTATTCGGGAAACTAACAGTTTATCATAACTATCTTAAAGCCAACTATTAACAATTTCCACTTATAGTGTAAGTTTATAAGTTGAATAAAGTTGAATATACATATATACATATATAGATACTTAATAGTGGTTTATAAAATGAATATCAATTTTAATCTGGATCATAAAAAACAAACATAAACATGGACGGAACTGTCACGTCTGACTAACTTTAGTTACCTAATTAAAATATAAGTATGAAATCATTGCGGCCTTTTTGTCATGATCGTGAGCGAAAGAACCGTAAACTCATATCCGCCAGGAAGTATCAATTTTACTTTATTTATTTTTAGTATGCATGTGAATTTTTATAAATAAGTAGTTCACCTTCATAAACTTTTATACCCATGGGATTTCACAAGCTCCCCAAAATGAAAAAAAAGTTTTGTTATAATTGTATTGCAAAGGTAGGTATTTTGAAGAAATGTGATATTTTATTCAACATCGAAGTTAAAAACGTAGGTTACTTATATACTGAGTGATTTGTAAAATACCAGCGCCCTTTCTAGGTCTAAAAGTGCTCATGAACATAAGCAACTTTTTGTGAAGTTCCATACATTTTGGGCAAGTAGGTAGGTATTGTGAAATAACTCATATTCATGAGTACTTTCACTCGCGGGGCGTGCGGTGGAACAGCTCCCCAGGCATCAATACGGTGTACTCCAGGTTCTTCTTGAACCTGGCGAAGGGCGTGGTATCGTTGTACCTGTAAGTAAATACTAATTGCAACTAACCAACAAGGCAGACATAAATAGCAGCGTCCCCAACGCCACAGCGACCATCATAGAGGTCGCGCACGTGGCCTCTAGAGGCGTGCGGTGGAACAACTCCCCAGGCATCACCACGGTGTACTCCAGGTTCTCCTTGAACCTGGTGAAGGGCGTGGTAGCGTTGTCGGAGCTCAGCGCTGAGGTACTGACGTTGTAGCTCTCGCTCGCCTCAGCCAGCGAACGCCGGCGACGCCCGTGACCTGAATATGGAAATAAATGTGTTTACTTATTATGAGAATTATCTTACTTAATGGTCATATATTCTTATACAGTCATTCAGGACCCACTGTTGGGCAAAGTTTTGTTAAAGATAGATTATACCAGAAAAATTTAATTTTACGACGATGAATATTGTGAAGCCTATGCGAAAAAATATGTTTGTTTAATTACTCTATTCGGTTCTGCTTATCATCGCCGTGTGATATAAGAAAATCAAGTTACCTAAATTACCTGAAGGTTCGAACAGGTCGAGGCAGTAGTCGGGCTGGCAGTCGGCGGCGTCCATGCACGCTTTGATCTGCGAGTGGATCCAGAGTGTAGAGCGCTCCTTCATCGAGGCCAGGAGGAAGGCCTCAAAGTCCAGGAACACCTCGTTGTGCCGCTCGCGGTACCGCGCCGGCTGGTGCGGGATGATTGACGCGAAGTCACGATTGCGGCACCTTCAAATATAGGGTTATTCCCAAAGTACTCCAAAAAATGTCAAATAAACTATAATAATAATTGAATTCAAGCTTCTTTGCCTATAAGGCTTGGTGGCTTGGGAACCCGCAAAATTTCAAGTGTTGCTTTACCAGCATTCCTGTCCTCAATTCATAGCACTTCCAATCTCGCAGGTAAAATACTTAATACCACTTCGGTAACAAACTGCGAGATTGCATGCTTGGATGAGGCCTCGAATGCATGGTTAGCTGGACCGGGTCAAAATTTACCATCCAAATTGTATAAACAAAGAGCCTGGGACACCATTTCATCAACTAATTTGTTTCAATCAATTCTAAATTCTACCTCAGGGAGGGAGCGGGCAAGACTTTTGGCTGTATCCAGGCCAGAATCTGGTCATTGGCTCCATGCCTACCCCTCGCCTGCACTCGGAACCTTCATAGACCCATTAACACTCCGCATAGCTGTATGTCTCCGACTCGGAACTGATGTATGCGTAAGTCACAACTGTAATTCCTGTGGTGCTGCCGTTGATGGTCTTGGTCACCACGGACTCGCCTGTACCTCGGGCGC
Source organism: Ephestia elutella (assembly GCA_018467065.1). Lineage (NCBI taxonomy): Eukaryota > Metazoa > Arthropoda > Insecta > Lepidoptera > Pyralidae > Ephestia > Ephestia elutella. The sequence goes on along the minus strand of CM031592.1, from coordinate 8,337,059 downwards.
CGGCCGTCAGTCCCGTCATGCTGCTCTGAATGACATCCTCAGAAGGGCGCTCGTCAGTGCCAAAGTTCCCGTAGCTCTCGAGCCCCGGATTGCACGGGACGATGGTAAGCGCCCCGATGGGATGTCTTTAATCCCATGGAATATGGGTAGAGCGCTAGTCTGGGATGCTACTTGCGCAGATACACTGGCTGCGTCCTACCTCCCCGCAACAAGCAGACAAGCCGGGGCGGCGGCAGATGCCCGGGAACGCTTAAAGACCAACAAATATAGTTGTCTCGGCGCACAATACCAGTTTGTGGCTTTTGGCGTCGAGACTCTAGGCTCATGGGGCAGTGGCGCACGGGGGCTCCACAGGGAGCTCAGTAAACGCCTGAGGGAGGCAACAGGTGACCCTCGTGCGGGCAGCTTTCTCGCCCAGCGATTAGCTATTGCTATTCAGCGCGGGAATGCTACCTGTGTGATGGGCACCTTGCCAACGACACCAAATTTAGAGTTAGATTTTTAATATATAGTATTTATTTATAGGTAGTATTAGTATAGTAGTATTTAATTTATTAATTTTTAAGATATACCTAATTATTACAGTGTGACCTAAAATTAGTATCTAAAACAAACAATAAATATAATAATAATCCTAATATTATAACGGTGAAAGTGAGTTTGTTTATTTATTGATTTGTCTCTCTTCACGCTGTATCTACTGAAACAATCTTCCTGAAATTTCGCATACACATAGTTAAAAAGTACTGAGAAGGACATAGGGTACCTTTCACCCCGGGAAAAGCACTGTCTCGTGGAAAATTCACGCGGGCAAAAGCTAGTTAACTTTATAATTTATCTGCATCTGTAGATAAAAACGTCGTAGTCTTTAAAAGTGCTTGTACGGCTTGTACCTGAGTAAGAATGGTTTCGTCGGAATTGTACATGTTTGTAATATATTGGGTAAAACTAAACGCAGGCGTTTCGCATTGCTGCCGCCAGAGGGCGTTCGGGGTTTTTTCACATTGCTAGCGCGAATGGCTCGCGGACGGTCGCAATTGTCCTATGCGATATCGGTTTGATTTTTAATACGCGAGAGGTTCCGCGTTCTTTGATTGCTAATTAGCTTGAGTTGTGTTTGTGAATTTCCTGTTTGTTAAATAACTATTGAACTTTGTGTTTGTGTACCCGTCATGGTGACTTTTTCTTGTGAGAGGTGAAACGTGGCTGGCTGTTCACATCTGACTGTTCCCGAGTGAAACTACGGGAAGAAATCTATTTAGTTGTCCTGGGGAATTGAGATCTCAAGGGTTAGGTAGGGTGATTAGGAATTCCCCCCTCCCGAAGACACTCAAGTTTGGATCCGAAGAGAAAGAAGATTTAGTTCGGTAAGTGTTCAGTTGTAATTAATTTATAGGTTAGGTTATCATATAGGGCCCTGTAGCTCCCTTCATAAGCTACGGTGGTAGCAGACTGCGTTAAGTTAATTAGGTTAGTCGGGCAAACGTGGTGCCGCGTGGAGATTTTTTCCCGGTACTTATTTTTACCGGTGGTTTTTTCCCGGTGAAGTTCCGGTACAGAATTCTTCCCGCCGCTTCGTTTGTCCGGATTCTCTCTGCCACATTTTCTGGCAGCAGAGCGTAGTTGCTCTGCACATTTTCTGGTAGCAGAGCGTAGTTTATCTACCCTCTATTTGTTCGTTTGTAAAAAATAATTAATTGTTTGTAAAAATTATTAGATTTTTCTTAGTTTGTTTGTATAAGAATATTTGTAACCTTTTTTGTATTTGTTTGCGGTTTGTACCGTGCGTTCCGGGTTTGTGCCATTCTCATACCTACCGCGGTTCTTCGTGTAGTTGTTTGATTTTGTTGTTTTTTATTTACCTTTTGCTATTTTTTGTTTGTGACTTGACGCGATGGCGAAGGCCTCCAATGCTAGGGCGACACTCGCCAACGAATTGAGATGGTTTGTGACGGCCGGAGGACTCCTGTCCCGGAAGGACAGGGAGGGCGCCATACTGCTAAGAGCGGATCACCTCCACTCACGATTGATTAGCGCGGAAGCGGCCATGGCGGCGCTTACCGAAGCCGATCTTACCCCGGAGGCCTACGCAGGTCACATGGCGGACATGGACCAGATCCTGAGTCTGCACGATGATATCGCGGAGGCGGTGACCGCAATAAGGGCGAGACAGGCTGGCGGACCAGCCCCTCGCACACCTGTTAGACAGGAAGGACCAGCGGTTACTGGTCGGCTCCCCACCCTTCAGCTGTCCCACTTTGGGGGTAGGATGGAGGAGTGGGTAGCATATAAAAATATGTTTGAGTCCCTGGTCGTAGCACGACAGGATTTGTCGAAGGCCCAGAAGATGGCCTACCTCCTCTCCACTCTTGAGGATGAAGCGCGGTCGCTCATCCAGCACCTCCGGGTGGAGGATGACCAGTACGATACGGCTTGGGAGTTATTGAACTCCCGCTACCAAAACTTACGTTTGTTAGCGGATGCGCACGCCGCACAGTTGATGGCCCTGCCCAAGGTGGCCAACAGGGCACAGTTGCGCCTGCAGTTGCTCACGCCCGTTACAGTGGCCTGTAACGCGCTCCGCACACTGGGGCTGCCGGTGGACCAATGGTCCTTTTTGCTGGTGCACATTGTATTGGGCAAATTACCCAATGACATCCGCTCGCGATTTGAGCGCGAGAATGCGGAACGGGACAGCACCACCCTACCAACATTCACTGACTTGGTGAAGTTTTTGGAGTTTGAGGCACGGGCCGCTGAGAATACCATGACGGACTCAGCGCCATCCAGAGCGCCTGAACGTAGGCCCTTGGAACCCTCATGGAGAGGTAAGCCCCAACAGGGACGGCAACCGCCACCGCGTGGAGCTGGTGTGCGGGTTGCACACACGGCAGCAGTCGCGGGGGACGCGGACTGCCTGCAATGTGGCCGGATGGGCCACAGCCTGCTGCAATGCAGGGACTGGCAGAGACTGCCAGTACAAGATAGGCGCCGCATGGCAAAGCGGCATGAACTTTGCTTTTATTGTTTGGGCGGTCACTATGCACGTGACTGTCCCAGTGCCATACCATGCAGTGCATGCCGTGGGCGGCACCACGCGATGCTTTGCATGAACCGCAACGGGGATGGCACCCGGATGTTGAGGCAGGGGTCCCCTATGGGCGGGGGCGCTCCTGCGCGAAGCCCTCCACCACCGGACGGAGGACGCGGCTTCGCTCGTCGCACCCCCCTCGGGAGGGGGTCGCGTACCTGCGCGGGTCTTGGCGGACCGGGACCACGCGCCCCAAGGTCATGGCCAGTATATAGCTGGCCAGGCCCCGGATAGGGCCCCCATGGGCGGGGGCCCTAGATCGGACGTGAGAGTGGGGACACCCCCCTCCACGCGGGTTACCAATGCCCAACACATGCAGCCGCAGCGGTTTTCTCCACCGCTGCACGAGTACCCACGGCTGGAGTACCACCCGCCGTACCATAGGTATGGCCGGGCCGCGGGTTATGCCCCCCTCAGATGGGGATGTGCACTCGCCCGCCATATTATCCGGGTCAGTGGCGCGCCCCTGGTTTGGAGAGAGTGGGGAGCCCGTAACTAGCTTGCTCCCTTGCTGGGACAGAGCCGCGGACGGTTCTGCTCCCTACCGCGGTGGTCCGCGTATGGGGTCGTGGGGGAAGCCATTAATTTGAGAGCTCTGTTGGACTCAGGGGCTCAAAGCAGTTTGGTTACCACTCGAGTGGCACGCCAGTTAGGTTTAGTCGTGGAAGACTCGCCTGTGCCACTTCTTGGAGTTGGTGGCATACAAGTGAAGTGTCTGACGGGCCAGACACTTGTCACCTTTTCTTCGCTGAAGTCCTCCACAATGAGGATCACGACTTCGGCTATGGTAATGGATACCATTGCGGGTTGGCACCCCTCGACAGACATACCGCCGGGTGTGTTGTCTTTGGTTTCGGGTCTGGATTTGGCCGACCCCTTTGTCTTTCATCCCGGCCCAGTGGACTTGCTCCTGGGCTCGGACGTATTGGGTTGGATTTTGTTGGGTACACAGAAGGCTCTGGGTTCGTCTTCACTGATGGCAGTGTCTACGATTTTTGGTTTTGCCCTGATGGGCCCTGTGTTTGATAATGGCACCGCGGAGGAGCCACCGGTTGTCGCATCTGCGTCCTTGGCCAAGACCATGCAAAGGTTTTGGGAGGTGGAGGAGCCACCTATGAGTTCCAGGATGGATCCGGAACACGCTGAGTGCGAAGCCCTTTTTCGATCGACCACGGAGAGGTTGCCCTCCGGTCGGTTTGTAACTAGGTTACCCTTTGTTGCCTCTCGTCCTAGCCTAGGGCAAAGTAGGGCGCTTGCGGAGAAACGACTGCTGTCCATGGAGCGACGCATGCAGCGTGACCACGTACTTCGCGATAAATATATTGAATTTATGCGCGAGTACGAGGATATGGGTCACATGTCTCCGGCTCGAGTTGATTGGAGCTCAACTGAGCATTATTTTTTGCCCCACCACGCGGTGGTGAAGGCCTCAACGGGCAAGTTGCGGACTGTCTTTGATGGGTCCGCACCCACTTCGAACGGAGTTTCGTTGAATCTATGTTTGCATTCAGGTCCCAAATTGCATAGGGACATAATTGACATCATCTTGAACTTTAGAAGACATCAAGTGGTTTTTGGCGCGGACATCCGGATGATGTTCCGCCAGACAGTCATACATCCTGAGGACAGGCGATTCCAGTTGATACTCTGGCGTGAGCGCCCTGAGGATCCTGTGACGGTGTATGAACTCAATACAAACACCTATGGTTTGAAATCTAGTCCCTATATCGCCATCAGATCATTGCTTGAATTGGCAGAGCGGGAACGGATCCGCTTTCCCCGTGGGGCTTCCGTGCTGTCACGTGACTTGTATGTTGATGACGTGTGCACCGGAGCCCAAAGTATTGAGGAGGCCCTCCTACTGCGGGATGAATTGATTGAAATATTGAAGACAGGTGGCTACGAGCTACGTAAGTGGTTGTCTAATGAGCCTAAAGTTCTAGAAGGGATCCCGGAGGATCACCAACAGAACCCTCACCTGTTTGAGGATGTGGATGATCCCAACAGGATAGCGGTGCTGGGCATGCAGTACCAGCCGCTAACCGATATTTTCACATTCCAAGTGGACTTGGAAATACCAAAAGTCTGGACTAAGAGAACGGTGTTATCCGTAATAGCTCGTATGTTTGATCCAAGCGGTTGGATCAGTCCAGTGATATTCTCTGCGAAGTGTCTTCTTCAGAGACTTTGGACTTTGGGCGTCTCGTGGGACGAGCCGCTGTTTGGCTCTCCATTGGATGATTGGCTCGAGTTGTTTTCATCGATTAAGGAAGTCAATCGGATTGCCTTGCCTCGTCGAATATTGCCCCCGGGAAATATCGAGCCAGCCTGCATGGCTTTTGTGACGCGTCGGAGCGAGGCTACGCCGCGTCAGTCTATATGCGGACAGTTGACGCCGATGGCCGGGTCAATGTCTCGCTTTTGTTAGGGAAGAGCAAGGTCGCCCCCATCAGGACTAGGCTGACTATTCCCAAGCTTGAGTTGAGTGGAGCTCACCTTCTCTCTAAATTGTTGCATCACGTTGCCAGTGAGCTGGCGGCCACGGTCGAGATACGAGACATCTTCGCCTGGTCGGATAGCCAGGTCGCGCTTGCATGGTTGCGCGCGGCCCCACATACCTTGGAGGTTTTTGTTGGAAACAGGGTTTCCCAAATCCAGAATATCGGAATTGATATAACATGGAGACATGTGCCGGGAGAGCTTAACCCAGCGGACTGTGCTTCCCGAGGTTGTACGGCACCAGAATTGGTGTCACACCCGCTCTGGTGGGGTCCAGAGTGGCTGATGGGATCAGAAACATCTTGGCCTGTCTGTCAGACAGATGTTACTTCTTTGAGTTTGACTGGGCTCCGTGTACATGCTGTAGTCGCTGAGACGACGTCGGAGCCGGATTGGCTACTTGCTCGGTATAGCAGCTTGGATAAGCTTCTGGGTGTTACCAGTTGGATTAAGCGTTTCATACATAATTGTAGAAACCCACAGGCAAAGCGGTTGGAGCCGATTGCAGGTGCAGAAGAGCGCCGGAGCGCATTGTTGCATTGGGTCCGTGTCGTGCAGACCGGACGGTTTGAGTCAGAGCTTCGTATCTTGCGCGACTCACGCGCTAAGTTGAAGGGCGCGGTCGCTCGTTTGAACCCGTACATCGACTCGGATGGGCTTCTTCGGGTTGGAGGCAGGCTCCGGAAGGCGGATCTTCCATATGAGACTCGCCATCCTCTGTTGTTGCCCAAGGGCGGACCCTTGGTGCAGCTTTTGGTGTCTGATCGACACATTCGTAACGCCCATGCTGGGTGCAATGCTTTGTTGGCTATTTTGCAACGCGAATTTTGGATTTTGTCTGCCCGAAGAGCAATCCGTAGTGTCCTGTTTCGATGTATTGCATGTTATAGGTTGAAGGCATCCACGATGCAGCCACAGATGGGTGATTTGCCCGCTGATCGAATCCGACCTTCGAGGCCGTTTGACGGCGTTGGAACCGATTTTGCCGGTCCCTTTTCGATCAAGGCTTCTCCCTTTCGTAATGCCCGTATTGTGAAGGGCTATTTGTGTGTATTTGTTTGTTTGGCCACCAAGGCTGTCCATTTGGAGGTGGTATCGGCTCTGACTACGGAGGCCTTCGTCGCCGCGTTGGATCGCTTTGTTTCGCGTCGAGGTCTACCTTCCCTTATTAGGTCTGACAATGGCACAAACTATAAAGGAACTGTAAATTATCTTAAGGATGTTTCTGTGTTTATTGATAAAAATTGTACTAGTTTAAGTCAAATTGCTGCCCAAAGGGGAATAACCTGGAAGTTTAGTCCCCCAAGTTGCCCCCATTGGGGAGGGATTTTTGAAGCGGCTGTGAAATCCGCAAAGACCCACCTCCGCCGCATTATCGGAGAAACGGCTCTAACTTTTGAAGAGCTGGCCACAGTGTTTTGTAAAGTTGAGGCGGTCCTCAACTCTCGTCCTCTCTGTCCGCTATCTCCAGATCCAAATGACTTGGAAGCTCTCACCCCTGGTCATTTTTTGGTGGGAGGGCCGTTGAATGCCCTGCCCGAATACCCGTGGAAGGATGAACGCGTATATCGGTTGTCGCGTTTTCAAATGTTGCAGCAAATGAGCCAGGACTTTTGGCGTCGCTGGTCGCTTGAATATTTGCATTTGCTGCAGCAAAGAGTGAAGTGGACAGACAGGACTGAGCCTCCCAGGGAGGGTGATTTAGTATTGTTAAAAGAGGCAAATTTGCCCTCATTGCTTTGGCGACGAGCTCGCATATTACGTTTGATTCTTGGCGGAGATGGCACTCCGCGTGTGGCTGAGGTGTTGGTCGACGGTTCGATTTTAAGGAGAGGTGTGACCTCTCTCGCCCGCCTTCCCGTAGAGTAAGCTAGCGGTCTGCTTCTCAGACCGGGACGGGGGGATGTTTGTAATATATTGGGTAAAACTAAACGCAGGCGTTTCGCATTGCTGCCGCCAGAGGGCGTTCGGGGTTTTTTCACATTGCTAGCGCGAATGGCTCGCGGACGGTCGCAATTGTCCTATGCGATATCGGTTTGATTTTTAATACGCGAGAGGTTCCGCGTTCTTTGATTGCTAATTAGCTTGAGTTGTGTTTGTGAATTTCCTGTTTGTTAAATAACTATTGAACTTTGTGTTTGTGTACCCGTCATGGTGACTTTTTCTTGTGAGAGGTGAAACGTGGCTGGCTGTTCACATCTGACTGTTCCCGAGTGAAACTACGGGAAGAAATCTATTTAGTTGTCCTGGGGAATTGAGATCTCAAGGGTTAGGTAGGGTGATTAGGAATTCCCCCCTCCCGAAGACACTCAAGTTTGGATCCGAAGAGAAAGAAGATTTAGTTCGGTAAGTGTTCAGTTGTAATTAATTTATAGGTTAGGTTATCATATAGGGCCCTGTAGCTCCCTTCATAAGCTACGGTGGTAGCAGACTGCGTTAAGTTAATTAGGTTAGTCGGGCAAACGTGGTGCCGCGTGGAGATTTTTTCCCGGTACTTATTTTTACCGGTGGTTTTTTCCCGGTGAAGTTCCGGTACAGAATTCTTCCCGCCGCTTCGTTTGTCCGGATTCTCTCTGCCACATTTTCTGGCAGCAGAGCGTAGTTGCTCTGCACAGTACAAGACTTAACAATGATAATATAATTGATGTCCATCACTTGACTTGTCACTTACATAAACACTCTAGGTTAACCTCTTTTCACCAAAGCATAAGGTCGGTAAGGGATGTCATGTGAAATTGGCGGTAGTGCGCCTCAGCGTGGGAAAGGCGTGAGGATCATGATCATGTTCATGTCCGATTAAGATCGTTGACACGTGATGGACGTAATGTGAGTGGAATGTCTGAGTTTGTCGAGTGTTGGCAAAATTAACGTAGGTACCTACGTAATGCTATGTGTAGCTTGCAAGTATCCGTAAATAGCCTAGGTAATAATATTCGTAATAGAAATTAATTTCTAAATGTAGAGATTCCCTCTCCCTCCCGGAGGCTCCCGGAAATTGTATTGTTCTGTTTTTTGTGTCTGTGTGGGTCGATCATCGTCAAGTGGGTCGATCGGCAAACGATCGGCTAAAGGGTTAGATCCCACCAGGCTTTTACACACAGATATCTCAATAATATCTGTTACAGTAGCTGGCGCTGAGCGTGCGGCCGGGACCGGTTTGTTGGCGCTCCAGTCTACTCCATTCGTAATTCCACTAGTGCGAACTAATTAAAATAGCGCATCATCGTCTCCATTTTGCATACTTTGGTTATCTTACTTTATATACATTTGCATACTTTATTATACTTAACTTATCTACTTTGGTTCACTATTGGAGCACTAATCAAAATACTGATCTGGGTCAATAACAATATTTTCAGGCAATATTATTCGATTTTTATTGTTAGTAATGGATAAAAATAAAGTCATGAGTAAAGATCATTCCAATTTAAACTAGGTTTGAAGGTGTTTTTATGACCGACAATGCACTGAAATCTTTTTAAAGGTACACCTAAGTGATACTTAGGTACGTGCGAGTAAATATCAGATCGTTATCTAAACGTTCTGATTTTTTTCCAGATTCACAATCAAGCTAACTAAGTTCAAAGTTGCTACTTTCGCCGATGTCAGTCGAACGGTTAGAATTACCCACATTGTCCTAAGCACCTTTGACTTTGTTTGTGAGCTATAGAGCGTGAATAGAAGAAAAGAGACCGGTTGCACTTGGGGTTCCACATAAGACACCGCTTTTTGGGCTCTGGACTAGATGCGCCGTGAATATTTTGTTTAAAACGTTATGGCAAATATTTTTTGTTGAATATCGTAAGGGATTTTATAAAGAATTGGGAAAACCGGCAACATCATGTCCATCAAGAGAATGATAGTTGATTCATTACATCAATAACAGTTGTTAATTAAGTAGGTAAGGGACCTAAATAACATCGATCAAAAATTACATTGATCAAGAAAGAAGATAAAAGATAAGGAGAAGGAAAATGACTGGCACAAGGTTTAGTAAGTACTTATACAAAGTTACTTTCAGGAGACACCGATGAGAGTTCCGAACTTAAAGGCGAAGGTCTATTGCCCCCGTGTCGGGGATAAAATCGCGGGATACGATTTAGATATCCTACCCGTCCTTGACGAGCAGCACAGCCCCAGGCGCGTGTGGACGGTCAGGATCTGGAGACACGGCTACCTCCAGGAGTTTGATGTGACGCCACGCCGAGTCCGGGTTGATGCGCGCGCGCAGCTGCAGTTTCGTCCCTATTGGAACCGCCTGCGAAATGTTACGGCATTAATAAAACTGCTCATTCATTCGGTCTATTTTTCGCCCCTAATTTTGTTTCTGCAATAAAAGTATCTCCTCAAATTGTTAAACTATCGGAGATACTGAATTTCTTATTCTGTGCTCTTGGCTGTGTACCTATATGAATACGGCAGAAGATTTCTTGTGTGTGTCCGAGATGACGACAAATATGAAAATGGAAATAGAACTATAAGTATACATGCAAAACAAAATTTGATCTATCATTGCAAAGCATTAGGTGCTAACTACTTGAAATATCACTATTTTTGAAAGGGTCAGCGACAGCGATAAGCTTGGCATTTCCAGCTAAAGCTAATAAAACCAACATGCACGTATGCAAAATGGCACGTACAGCCGTTACCTGGTCAACCGGCAAGTCGACCGAATGGTTGGAGTGGCGCGATACTGGTGGAGCCTCCTTGTATAGCGCTACTTCGTACTCCAGGCGCCCTGGCGTCTCCTCCACCACGCCGGAAACGCGCGCGCCGTGCGGGCTGCAATTCGAATCTAATATCACTCTTACAAATAGGTAAGTATTATGAAAGCGAAAGTTGTTAGTTGTCCCGTGCACGGGTAGAACACATAGGTAGACTTTTTATACATATACTGACGATAAGTCTATGGGTAGAACAAAACTTGGAATAGCAAACAGGATTTTTTATAGCGAAATTTTCGGGCCCTGGAACACATCTAGGCTAGTTACTTTTGTACTTAGGTTCTAAAATGATTGATCATACTAATAATACTTACTATTAGTTATAATCTGTGTTCATATAATTATTTGAAATATGACCAGCAGAAAATATTTAAATACCATTACATTACATACCATACCATTGAATTATAAATATATATACATATGTATATATATTTATAATTCGATGTACACAGTCAATTCGCAACTTCGATTCTCAAGTATCTTTTTATCTCATAAGTTTGCATAATTTCAGATAGGTAGTAGGTATATCTCACTATTAAAAAGAAATATTTTCTTAGAACAACTATAGAGGCTATGATATGAGCGAAGCAACAACTCGTAAATAAGGACGCAGCACAGAATGCAAATGAGAAATTTTAGAATGATAATAAAAGAGACATGGGCAGGGAAATTCTATGAAAATCAACAAAAGTTTACGATTTCGCGAATTGCTCAAGCAAGATTGCTAGTAAGTTCTAAGCTTCGGCGAAGTAAAACTTGTTTGTCGGTCTGATCTAGCTATAGATACCTAGTGCGTACCTACCTAGTTCTATTCAAGTTTGTTACTGCCAATCAAATTAGATAAGTACCCATAAACATACTTATACCATAAACAATAAATATATTTTACTTTACTTCTAAGAATATGTATTGCTCATAGTTAATGAACTGTATTGTTTTTTTATGAGTGAAATAAACATTATTTAAACCGAAACATTAATGAAAACACTATTTATGCTTGGAGTAGTAAAGGATTTGAATGCTACAAAAACTTCCACCCGTGATAACAATAAAATTTCTTCTGTCTCGTCTGTCTGCGTCTGCAAACGGAGGGTAACTTAGGTAGGTACTTAAAGGTCAAAGGAATCAATCATTAATATCATATGGGACCTCGAAATTTTTTATTACAGTAGCGCAGAGGTTCGCGCGCTTAGTGGCGGTTATAAACAACCCAATGACGAATTACAGGATGGGTGACCAAAAATGTATTGTCTCGAGCTCTTTTGTGCTTCCTCTCTTTTTATCCATCATTGAGGAAGGCCAGTACCCCAGCACTGGAGACATTACAATTTCTAATGATGACGTTACTTACAAGCTGCCAGCAAACCCCGCCGCCTTGTTCTCGATGATTGTGGGCTCGGGCGGCTTGCACATGATGATCAGCTCCTGGTCGGACTGCATCACCACCCCTGGGAACTGCGGGAACCACACTCGCACGTGGACGAAGCCCTGGGGACAGATGGTAGGAGGTCATTCGTTGAGTTCTATTTGTCCATTCACCGGTACAGTCAAAAATCATAAGAGCAGTTATACCTCAAAGATCTCATTACCTTGCCTTGGAGATCATATTGCCTTGTAGATTCTGCACTTATGAAGCTTGTAGATAAGTCATGTAGTCTGAGATTCGAACGTTACTGAGCTTTATGATCAATCACATTGCGTTACTAGTTTCTCAGCAGAAGGTACATAGACAATTGATAGACACATTCAAAGCGAAATTGTTTCGTTTGTCAGGAAAGAGATTATTTCCACCAAGCACCTGTTCCAGTAAAAAATAATTTTGGAGATTGTTGTATGTAATATGGGTACATAAATTCATCCTAATATCCTCACGGACAAGACTGTGTCAGGTTACTTTCACAGAAGTACTAACGACTTGCCTATTTAAATAACTACGCTAATCAATTTCAGAACACAACCTTATACTGTCACAAATGTAGGTTTTAGTTTCTCTTCACCTCGATACTGTACCGGTCTCGGCAGTTGCAGTTTAATAATATATAGGTATCATTGTAAGTACCTCGTTGTAGCCTGTGTAGTGTAGGCCACTACACCTCGTACTGTTAGTAACGGCACGCGTTATTATCCCGCCGATGACAAACCATCTAGTGTGTGCGAGACACACTTGACGGCACACCATCAGCTTCCGAAATGAAGGGTTCCAGAACACCTACCTGAAGAGCACCTATTTTATAAAAGCTTCAACCTATTTCAAAAAGCACCTGTGTCATTTGTTGGCTGATGTTCATCGTGAAATCTTAAGCATCCACTAGTGTTTTGAAACTGGTGTACAAGAAATCGTAAGAAATTCATTAATTTTATAACTTGTATAAAATTTACCAGTCCGGATTTAAGTCATTTTCGAAAACAATGAAAGCGTCTCCACGCATTTAAATAAATAAATCCACCAAGATATACCTATCTTGCGTACCCGCAAAAAGCAAGAAAAATTACTGATTTCACTCTCGCGTCGCATGGTGCGATTTTTCCTTAGTTGGTGCTCTTAAAATAGGTGATCTTCAAACGGGTGTTCCGGATGGAATACGTCACCGAAACAATACCAGACCAGGTCATTACCACTGCTATAAATGGTATAACCACAAAATAAGTAATAGTACTGTTTAGTTCTGTACTTGATTGCCGGTAAGCCATAACTCGCGTGATGTCAATGTCAACACACTATTTATTATGGACGTTAGTGAAATTACGGAAAGGTCCCGTCATTATAAAATTTAACTATATAATGTTGTTTCCGGAAACCCTCGTGGGAACTACAGAAGGGAAATCTAAGTGCCAGACCAGAAAGTATATATCATCCATCAAATAAGCATATATTTAAATATTATATCTTAGTAATCTCCAGAAAAAAAATACTTGAATAAATTTAGGGAAATTTTTATAAAAAAACAATTTTCAAAAAAATTGCTACAATTATGGTTCACACACAAAGTTATTGATATCAAAACAATAAAATCAATGTCGTGCAAAACATCTATCTCTCCAATATCGTTAACCTACTTTTAACGTTCCAAGTCATCAACTACATACATGTATGGTAGTCATTAAACTGACAAGACGAGCGGTGTCGTCGTAACTTACGTTCCGTTTCAGAACACCGCATCTTGTAAAGTCTGTGATCCGAAGTCTGTAGAGGAGGCCCGTGGGGTCTTCTGGTTCGGGCCTGATCTGGCAGATGGGGTCTGCCAGGGGGTCTGTGATTCGGTCGTCGGCAAAGAGAGGCGCTCCTCGGAAGCCCTCTGGCTTTCGTAGCAAGGCTGTGACGGAGTCGCGAAGGCCTGACCCAGTGCTTGCAAACGTGCACTGTATGTCCGTTACTGGAAACAAATTATAATCTTTGGGATCTCAAGTTTTTAATTTGATTTAATTAAATTTTCTAATTTCATTAGCAATCCTAATCCTAAGTGAGTTAGTATGTTTGTTACCTCTTCACGCTTTATCTCCTGAACCAATCTCCCTGAAATTTCGCATACACATAGTTAGAAGTAGGAAAAAGACATGATACCTTTCAACCCGGGAAAAAGCACTGCTCCCGGTGAAATTTTACGCGGGTGAAGCCGCAGGCAAAAGCTAGTACTTTAAATTACTTAAATTATTTCGATGATTGCGCAGTAAAAGGCAGTAAGAGATAATTTACACTGGTAGGCGCTACTCAGGCTTTATCAAAATTCAGTAAAATCTTCAATTATCAAGTTACTAGCCTAGAAAAGGTAAACTCCCCAGATAGCATTTTTTGGTCGCAAAATATTTAAGTCAGTAACAAATTGACAAAGTTCCGTTATTGTTTCGAAACAATGCGACTGTGTGCGTTTCGGTTTATATGTGTGGTATCAGTGTTTACACAGTTTGACCGGAACGTGTTTCAGTAATTCTTTGTAGTCGTTGTGTCGACAAAATATGTATGCATTTGTAACGACTTCAGTTTGGTTTGTATGTGTTGTAACAGTGTTTACACATTTGACCGGAAAGTGTTTCAGTTACTCTTTGTAGTCGACGAGTCAACATAATGTGTACGGATTTGTGTCGACTTTATTTCATACACATTGCGTTGAGTTTTCAACAAGCGAACGATCAAAGATTAACTGTGTTGTAACGGTGCGGCAACTTTGTTACTAGAATAATATTCATGTACACAAAGTTTCGTAATGTTACGTCATAGTTCCAAAACAAAATTTTACCAAAATAAGCATAAAAATATCAACCAGCTGCACCTGGTTCTCAAATATTTCTAAATTGTACGCCAACTAAACATGACTACAGGAAAATCAACAATTTATTAGTAAGACAAAAATGAAACTCCAAGTAAGTAATAACGAGTACTTTATTTATAATTAATAGTAATTATAATATAATATACGTAGATCATTATTTCTTCTTAAAACATAATTAATTAAAATTGTCTTGTAGTTATTTAAAGTTTCTTTTAGTTTTATTCCTTCGGCAAAAGTCGCTATGCCTTGTACTTTAATGTTGCATTTCATTCTTCTCCAGTTCGCCAAACTCATATCTTCTCAACTACCTATTAAATGCAAAATAGATTTTTCGACGCATGTACTGCAATTGAGAAAGGCATTGTCAACAGTTTTAGGACCGCTGGAAAGAATAAAGTGATAGACACCATATTAAAAATGTAGTAACTTTGTGTCTGTAAGTCGACGCAGTGTCGTAACTTTTTTACCAAATATGACTAGTATAATTTCACTAAAAAATAAATGTTTTTGTAAGTTAATGGATTATTTTTGATTAAATATCATATTATTAGCATAAAAAGTGTACAGTTTGATTAAACTAAAAGGTCTGGAGTCCAAAAAAATAACAAAACTTCTAATGAAAACCATGTAAACATTTCAATAAACTGGTTAAATTGCAATTATATGATGGCCCATCGATGATTTTCAATGTATTTTGTTAAATAATACGACAAATTTCTTTTCCCACTAAAATCACAATATCACAACACATTTAAAACTTATTAATTTCAAAAATAAACTTGCGCTGTCAAAATAATTATGGCGGATCTTTCAATTTGTCTTCAATCTTCATATTGCATGAATTTTCTTTGACATTTTATTTGTCTCTCGTAGGTTGCAAAAGAATGAAGAGAATTGACGAATGAACGAATGATTTCTGACATAGTCGACGCATTGTTACCATACAGCGTCGTAACTTAAAAACCAAATGTTACCGTGTCGAGATTTGCCCCACTTTAGTCGCAGCGACCGAAACATAGTCGAAACAGCGACCAAAAATGTTACTGGTGTCGACTTTTCAGTGTCGACAAGTTTCGTAACGGCTACCAAAAAATGCTATCTGGGCTTGGTTTATCTACAGACAAAAGTAGGTAAGCTTTAATTGGATAATAGATGTTTCTCACAAGACGGTCTTAAATAGTATCTATGATCCTACTGACAATGATGAAAATACAAGCATGTTTGCAGATTCCACCATTGATAGTGTTGTTAGAGATTCAGATACTCACCGTCGTAATCTTGTGCGAATGCCGTCCGGATCTGTAACAATAAGCATTCAAACTAAAGGAAGAAGGAAAATACTGTAATTAACACTTAAGTAATTAATTCTGTTCAATGTATTGTTATAAGTACGTAGGGTCTCTTTCACAACAACAAATGTAGGTAACCGTACGAGCGGAATTAGGTTTCTGTGGCATTCTAGTGCTTAAGATGCTCGATAACTTTACTGGCTGAAATATTATCCAGCTGGTACACTTACTTAAAGTTAACTGCCATTCGAAAATACACTAAATTATCGTATGCAACTGGTACGTTAGCGGATATTAAAGTTTAAGCCATGAAAATTATGTTTTAAGTGTTTTATATTTCTAGTCACGGGTTATATTTTCATGTAGATCCGATGATTAGAGAGTATCGATTGTTCATCATAACAATGGTGTGATTCTGTGACACGGGATGATAAAAAATAATGGTGTCAATACTGAATACATATGGAATGCAGTTCATGTCCCGTTAAAATATATTACTTACGATATGGTAGCTTAGCGGGTAACTAATAATAAAACTACATATATTCAAATATTGGTATTTTGAATTTCAACGAAGACCCTAAGTACTTCTTTCTCATACACATAGTTAGAAGTAGGTAGGTACTGAGAAGGGCATAGGGTACCTCTCCTCCCGAGAAATAGCACAGTTCCCGTGGGAAATTCACGCGAACGAAGCCGCAGGCATAAGCTAGCAGTCCATATTACTTAATGTCCATCAAGATATTATAAATTTAAAGAGAAAGAAGGAGTGATTAATAAGCCAGCAGCTAATTACGTTAAATTGAAAGAATGAACGAGTCTCACCAGAAACTTATAATATTAAATACGTAGAGATGATTTATTACGGGTGTTTGTTGACTACAATGTAGCAAAATTTCACAATTTTATGTAGAAACATAAAGAGATCAAGGCTTTAGAGAGATATAGAAGCTATAATGCAAATGTGGTACACGTTGTGACCTCAAGCGCCTGCGCTCATGCCGGGAAGTCGAAGTCGTCCATTCAATTTCTCTTGAATAAGTACTTACAAAAGATAATGTTTATTTTATTTAGCTTTATGTGAGAAAAAGGGGTCTCCTTATTGCATTTTTTCAGTTTCAGCTTATGTCGTTTATTCGATTTAAATTTGTTGATAATATACCTACCTATGTTATTCAATAGGTACCTATCAGCAATTAATGATTACATGTCACTATTACTTTCTGAGTAATGATACTAAGATATCTGAGCATCATATGAATTTATTTATTTAATTATTATTTTTTGTTTGCCATAGAACGTTATGCTTCTACCTACCTCCATAGAACTCTGTTGTTAAAATTTATAATGCCTTTACTTTACTACATAATACTACGATTGTTATCAATATTTATCATTCGACGATCAATTCAACTAAGTATCTTGATTATAAGACCACTTTGAGTAATATGTAGAGGCGTTTTGTGCCATATAACTCTATACAAGTAAATGCAGAAACTAATTGCATATTCGCATTTAATAATAAAAGCTAATTAAACGTCTGAATAATAAAACAGAATCTAGGAAGATATTAACGGTATCCTGTGTCCGAGTGAAAGTCCCAGCAAAAGTGGGTGATCACCGCGGCTGCTAGATGACTGCACTGCTGCACGTTGCAATGCAAAATAGATTCTGTACTAACATTTATTTCAGTTATCTGATTGTATAACGCGGGTACTCTGTATGGTCCATTTATTCATAATTGTCCTATTATGTAAACAATCTTACCATGTCTTTTTATGATTTTACAACAATATAAATAAAAATAGTTAGTTAGAATGTTTAGGTTTGAACTAATATTTGATTTATTTTCAACAAAATTCAATAAAAAGTACTGTGAAGATTGTTTACATAATAGGACAATTATGAATAAATTGACTTTAAGTTATAGTATGCCATAATATAATATGTAGTAAAATATGTAATTACGATGGTAAACTTAGCTATGAGGAAAACCCCAAAAAGATGAAATGTGTCAAAAAACATGAGTAAGATTTTTCCTACTGCAATTGTATTGAAGTATAAAAACGGCAAAAATATTTACTGTCCAAAAAGCGCTATTTAATCTGGAAAGTTTTAATCTAGCCGAGTTTTTTGTTGCCTGAATTGTCGCCTTTTCAAATGAGATAGCAAACGACTTGAAATGGAGGTAACTAAGTGCTGTACTGACTCTACATACAAATGGGAAAACTAAGAAGAAGGTAAACATAGCTTTAAGTATGTAAATTCATTAACAACATTAAGCGATGTTTTGCATCCGATGTTGAAAATAAAGAATTTAATTTTACCTACCCATAACATAAGCAATAATCAATTACCAAAAGATTGAAATTAAGTAGATTGACCTTTATAGAAAGTTAAGATTTTTTGTTATAATTTTTTGACTAAGCACCGCAGCGGGCAGCTTTCGCCAGTAAACCCTGAATGTGCGATATTAGTCAGTCAGCCTAGCCCCTAATTCAAGAAATCATTAGAAACTGTATGAATGATTTCTAAAAAACAATAAAAGTAATTGCTGAGTCGTGAAAATTACTCTCGTTTCTAGTTACTGACCCGAGTCATGAGGTTAAAAGAATGGTTGCGGTCATAAATGAAGTGAACCATACCACATAATTTGGCGAACGTGAGCGCGGTTAACTCGTTGAAAGTAAGTCGATTTTTATAGAGAATTAAAAAAAATGGAATCTTACGAAAATTGACTTTGTAGTATTCTCTCTTTACCTTGACATAGCCTTGCTAATTTGATATTCAAATCATCATACATCTAGATAAGTACAAAAATGATCTCCTTTAAGTTATGTATTGTATTATATGCATTTCCCTTAGGTACCTTACTAACAGTCTCATAGATTACTCCATTTCTATCTCTACTATCAGTGAAAATCGAATTAAAATCTGTTATCAGCGTTCAGGCGCGTAAGATTCCTGAGAGACTTTGACTAGGTACTGAGACTTCGTAAGGCGTTCCGTTCCGTCACAGTTCAACTGCCCCGTGGTTTATTACTATACCGGTACACTTTACCTAGCGCACTGATAACATCCTACTAGAGAAAGCTTTTAGGTTCGGACAGGCTGACGAGGTTCCCTTCTATTTACGGTGAAGAAAAACACATCCCGGTTGCAATAAAATCTACAGTTTTATATAATCTTTTAGCAGACAAGCATAGGGTTTGCCAGATAGTAAACGCTTTCCGTAGTATATATGTTCTTTCTCCTTTTGTTCTTCCACGATACCCGTACCTGGTATCGTCCATTTCAGGTTAGATAAAAGGTTTATCAAAATTGTTAATAATTGATAAATAACCTTTTCAGAACGAAGCGGGATATTTGCAACTCTACTCGCGGTTCATTGCTGATCGCGATGATAGTTTATATATCTTGCCTATATACTATATACCTACCTATCCAACTTCGTTTTAAACGGTCTTTAAATAATAACTGTGTGTTTCATAGTCATTAAAAGCTTAACATTGGTGAAAAGATTCTGTGGTTTGGTAAACAAATTGCTCAAACTTAAAAAATGTTTTCTACTGAGAATTTTACTTTAAAAAATACATCTTTTTTAAGTAAAACTCTCAGTGAGATTAATAATAATATAGGTAATGATGACTGAGCATAGCGAGCAGGTTAAACAAGGTGATCAAGCAAGTCAATTGTTGATGAGTGACAACAGTATTTTACAAAAAATAGCGGTTGTGGGCTGTAGTAAGAACTCGTAGAGTAGAACTCAAGAGACTTTTGAGAGGATAAGTAAGAGCCTGGCTCCAGATGTAAAAGATGAAAGTACTATACGTTTCAGAAATTAAACTTCAAATATATCACTTTGTAAAGTTCAAAGGCGTTTTGCGTGGTATCTTTTACGGAAACACTATATCAAAGAATTACTTTTGTACTTATGCAAATTCGGTTTCGGATGAAACGGTTACTCAAAACGGTGTTACTCTGGTTATTGGGCGTGAAGACCTCGAGAAAGAATCCGTCGCGGCCAACTGAGTTGTGGTTTTATGGAAGCAATCACTTCAATAGGATCACTTTCTGTTACTAGGTCACAGCATGAAAATGGTTCGGGAAATACGTAAAGATATATAACTTAAGAGCTACGTTTGCTTTATTATAATAATAGCTTGAACGAACTGAAATAATAACAATATAAAAACATTAGTACCTATTTGATGTCAAGTTAATCAGGTTGAAATTGGTGTAAGTGATGTCGTCGTGTATCATAATAATAATTGTCATTATTCTTGTACATTGTACACTGAGCAATCGTTAAAGTTTATTATTGTTTGTGTATTAATGTTTAGGAGAGATATTGCGAGTTTGCGAGTTTTTATCTTAAATACGTTGTAAATCTGTACACGAATTGGGAAAAACCACAGATTAGATAATACTATTCTAGTAACTAGTAAGGTTAACCTTACTAAAGTAAAATTTAGCACTCGAAATGTGGTGTTATTTTCTAAACTAATTTAACTTTTCCAAGGCTCTTTCGTTTCTATGTTCCACGAAACTTTGAATGTATTATATGTCTTTTTGTTTATTTTCATCATAATCTAGGCCACATGAAGTCTATGTTCAGTGCTGTCGTTTATTTCATTACCTACTGTCGCTATATATTGACGGCTGGTTCTTCCTATGAACATAAGTAAAGTACATAGTATTTAGCCCTTGAAATATATATAATGTGTGCCTTATTTGGGCAATGGCCTACATGGCAGGCTCTATGAATAAAAAAAAATAAACCTATTTAAATTATGAAAAATAAAATTAGGTATTAACAACAATTTGAGTCTGGAATCAAGAAAGGAAATGAGTCCAGTGGCCAAAGCCCTGTTTAAAGTCATGCGAGTCTGTCTGTAGTGTGCCAAACCACGCCAAACTGATAAATAAATAAATAAGTGGCATTCTCACAGCGTCCCACGGAGACGGTTCCCAGCGCCTCTCTTAATTATAAAGCAGTTAGGGCACCGCGGAAGAGATGACATCACGATGAAAATAAAGATACTGTCGGAAGAGACTGTTTAAAATAAAATTAATTTAGCCGAGTAATAGTTTCTTGCCTCTTTGTTACACGAGACATGTAAACTTTTAGTAATGATAGAGGTGAAGCATGTAAGTATACGTACATATACTAACACGCCTTGTTCCCGTGAGGGTACGCCAAAGGTAGGCAGAGACTTAGCGATTGCCACTTGCTACGATCGTTACAGATCTCTCTGAAGAAATATTTCTTTACAATATTAGTAGGGTACAAGATCAATAGACGCACACGTCCTAGTAGCATTTAATATCGTGTAACTTTAAATATTTTTAAAGATATAAATAAATAAATGTAGACTTAAATTATATCGTATGTAAATATAATATTGTTTGTTTGTTTGAACTTTATTGCACAATAACATAAATAAATCACAGATTACATAAATCCAGAAAATGGCAACTTATCCCATGAAAGGATATCTTCCAGTCAACCGGCACGATAAATATATATAATAAAGAAAGGGCAGAAGCTGTGCAAATAATCTGACAATAAATTTGATAGAAAAATATATACTACTACTAAACTAAGATAGAAAAAGTAATGAAGGTAAAGCTCAACAATACATAAATAGAAAAGAGGAAAAGGGCAAAAACAAAAAAGAAACAAATGGAAAGTCAGGATAAGGAAAAGGATTTTAGAACACAATTTTTAAAGGAGTCAAGGGAAGGTGCCATTTTGGTGTCTAAAGGAAGAGAGTTCCAAAGGCGAGGTGCTTTGACAAAGAAGGAATTCGAAAAAGAACGCGAAGAGAACTCAGGTGTGGAGAGGAGAAGCTTATTACAGGAGCGCAAGCGAGAATCAGTGTGATGAAAAGTAAAACAATCACAAGGGTAATTAGGAAATGAAGGGTGAATTGTCATGTAAACATGTAGAACTATCTATCCGTAAGTCTACCTCTGGATAGCTATACGTAGATAGATAGATAATTTATTATTTGATATCAAAACGTATTTGGTTTTGGTTTTAAATATGTGGGTTTTATAATAAATGGCTCTTAAGTGCTCTATCAACTACTCCATACCGTCTAGTGCCAACAATACTTAGTAAGTTATACATTTTATTATTCATGAGATGATTGTAAGTTCGGAAAGCAATTTTGCAAAAAAACCTATTAAATAAATGTTAGCCTACGCTGTAAATAAGTAGGCCACCAAAAAAGCTATCATGTACAACTAAAATCAATTAAGTACGCAAATACCAAATCATTAAGTATTTTAAATTTCACTTGTAATATAACGGCTTTTGAGAAAGTAGGTACCGTCATTACCATAAAATGATAACATTCCCAACTTTGGCAAAGAGCACCGTATGGCGTTCTGTAAATAAACGTATTTTAAAATGTACTTAATTGTTGGATGTTTAATGATGAGACGAATGGTAGGTAATATCAACAAAGTACGCATAAAAAGAGTAGAATGTTATAGAACTTACTTCAATTAAGAAATTATACTTATGTACAAAATATTAAAGCTATGGAGACAAAATTTATCATGGAAAAGTTTGCGTTACAAAAGACATCAACGCGTTTAATGTAAAAATGGCACTGAGTGAAACTAATTTTAATATCTGTCATCTAGTCAAACTAAGAATCTATTAAAATATAAAGTAATTGTTAATTAAAATATATTGTGAATATGGGGAAACTATAATTAAATAAGAAAATAATGCAAAATATTCTTGCGCTAATAAGGAAGCAGTCGTATCGCATCAGATATTAGCTGTATGCAATGCATGGATGGATGCATGTGCTGTGCACCGGTAATTGACATCATCGCGTCGGTACATCATTCTTCTTGCATTCATCCTATTTAATGACGTCACGTTGCTTTAAAATGAAAAAACGAAACATGAAGAAGTTACACTAGACTTACTAGCAAGTCTAACACACAAAAACTCCCCCATGTGTTTGAGGCTCTAAAAAAGTTATAAATTTATTACATTTCATGACATGGTTTATTATTATTATATATATAATTTATTATATGCTTATTTCTTTTAAACAGTTTTTTACTTCCTGCAATTAAAATACGTATAATAATTTCCAGTTTAAGAAAGAGGGAATGAAAATCGGTAACTTTGTAGTACATGAGTATGACTAATTTTATAATAACTCTACTTTTATGATAAATCACATTAGTTGAGCAATAAATTTTATTCAAGACGGTAAACTACTAACGTGGTAGTTAACACTGCTAATGTGACAAACGGTATTCCTTTTTAGTAGAAAATTAATGTAGTTAGAAATACCATCACAAAATTGAATTAATCGAATACTTTCAGTAACTTAAACTTACTAAATGTACTCGAACCATAAAAAGTTTTTTTTTTTCCAATGACTCGAACTGCATCTAATAAATTTGCATCATTGTCATTTGAATACAAAACAAACGCCGAGTGTAAACAATGCACAGCGGTGCATGGTTTATGCATGTTCAATGCATAAACGCGATGTATGGCTTAGCGGTATTTGCTGATAGTAACGTATCGCCCCCATCACTACGTTTAGTTTATATGTAGATAAATTACGTGTTTTTATTTGCAAAAGTTTACAAAAGAGAATAAAACTCTTCCTGAAAATCGGCATTTTCTTTAGTCGTCTAGTGTTATTTTCTTTGAAGTTAGCCGTAATTAACAAATGTGTAGAACTCGCATGTCATGAAGTAAATTATTCTTATTATTGTTAATTTATTCTAGAAGATCATTTTATTGCTTTTAAATCAAATTCATACCTGCATGCAAGCGAAGCCATGACAGAACCTAGATAAGTAATTTATTCCTTGTAAGCAGTTAATGTAAAATTAGTTCTTTGGAATTAATTTGTACTAGGGACATTAACCATAGGCTCAGTAGAGTCATTAATGGTCAAATTTAATTACCACTGTTTTCAATTTCCCTATTATCGCTTTAACTGATCAGTTAAATCGATCGAAATACATCAATGCATTTCGAAGAGAATGTATCGACTCCTTTAGAATAGAACACATAAGTAAAAGCTCACAAATGTGCATATTTCATGTTGCGATGTCGGGCTGCAAATGGACTATTGTGTGCACCTGTTACATAGGACTCCGTAGGGTTATAGTTTCCTGTTTATTCGCGGTATAAACTAAGTTAATTTCAGGACTAGAAAGAAGTTATTTGGTATTGATATGCAATGCCTATTAAATTCCGGCAACAAAGAGGCTGCAAGAGACAGTTTGCCTTTTATCTATTTAAGAATAAAGTACCAATTCATTTTAAAAGTTTACATTTAAAAATTGTTTAAAATAGTTTTAATAGGTAGTTTAAAAGTTTATCTGCTAAGTAACGCACACTGGTCAAAATACTACCTTACTAATATAGTAAAATACCTATTAGGGTTAAATAACTGGGCTAACGTCAGTTTTTAATATACCTATTAGTAAGATTAATCCTGATTTATCAACTTGAGGAACAAGAGAGTTATAATCGGCCCTGATCAATTAATTTTTTTTAATTATCTTAAAAAAGAATTTAATCCGCATCGATTGCTTGCGGTAACGGTCTGCGAATATTCAAATAAATGGACTTAAAACTTTTATCAACATATTTATCAAAATTGTATACATTTATCTACGTAATGGTTAGTGAGGTTTTGATCTAATCATAGGCTATAGTAACGATAACGACGGTTGAAACGTACCAGCAAGAGGAGCACGAGAGCGCAGTGGCTGGCGCTCGTCATGCTTGCGGTCTGCCACACTCGAGCGCGGAGCCAACCGTTAAAGCTATCTGCCCCGATTACCTTACCCACGCTGATAAAAAAACAGAACTAATTCTGGCAGTCCAATATGAAATAATCACTTAAATTATTCTATCACAGCACAACCATAAAGCTCGGACTGAACACGTTATGCGCCGGCGCAAGTTTCCCGCGCGAATGTATTCGAATCGCCTGGTGCGACGGCCACAGGCTGCGAAGTCTCGACGGGACTGCGCGGTGGTTCACTGCGAGCGATCCGTTGATGGTGGTGGAACAGTTAGCCACCGACGACGGGGAGGAACCACCTGCTTGCCTGTACCTTATCGTTCTCATGACACGATCGCCGATCTGCTCGCATTTCGGCAATCTCGTGATCTACATAGTTGATTGGCATCGGATTAGGGCGGAATTGGGTTCGGCGGTCACCGCGATGCGTTCATTGCCGTACCGTGACATTCGCGTGGAGAAATTACTGAGCTATATATAGATGATCTTTGATTGAATGGCTCTAGCTATACGGCGATGCGGCCACTGCTTGAACCGATGTTTTGACTCGTAATCTCTTCATCGACGATCATGACTATATAGTTACAGGAAATGATCATACGATCAGATAGTGAAATACCTTTATTTTTGATTGAGCTCATTGAGGCTATCGGATCGGCACAAAATTAAAACCGCCGTAGAAAGTTAATCAACTTCTTGATGAATACCATAGATACCAGTTCTCAGTCAGATACACTTTTACTTCAAGAAGGATCAGATTCATCTATACGATAATTCGTCTGTCCAATGACTAACTCAAAATGACATTGTTTTTTGGGTTTTTAATCTTGTGATAGTGATTCATAGGAAAATGATGAAACAGTACTATAAAAGTAGAGCAAAATGAAGCTAGTACAATTTCTTAAAATTTTCTTAATGTAACTAAGTACTTTCGATTTTGGATTTTGTAATTTGTAATATTTTACGTCTAAGCTATTACGTCTAACTTATTTTATAGTTTGTCTAGTGCTACTTAAGATTTCTTATTTAATTTAGCTACATTACCGTTGCAGGAAATAAAAGATTTTTGTGTTTGCGGCGAACTAGGCTGTGTTTCATCTAGCCGCGATGCATGCACTTTACAATGCATCCAAAAATCAAAAGGTAATAATGGATTTTGTTTAACTTACTAGAAAATAAATATCACAAACTACTAATCTACTCCTACCAAATTTATACTCAATTATCAAAGTAAATCGATTCCCTATTGAAAGGTAATGCTTATTATATGGCATGCTTCGCAATGCTGTGATAGACAAAAAAAAGCCAGGTGGTTACCGCAGGTGACCGCGACGATGCGAACAAGTTGACCGCTTCGGTCACGCCCTAACTTTGTTTATATAATGAGCTCTTGTTGCTCAGTAATTAAAATCTATGCCTTATACGCGTCACTGAATCCAAAAGGTTATCACAGTTCTTTGCGCCATTATATGCAATATTTCCCGATGACTGTTAAAACTCTCGATCCGAATTGAATAATTGACAGCGACGCACAAAAACTAGAGTAATTTTAGCCCGGACAAAAACTTAACGAAATTCTAATCGTCTCTGCCTGTATTTATTGGATCACTACGTACAATTTCACCGGAAACAGTTTTTGCGGCGATCACAGCGCATTAGACGTGGCGCGGTTACAGTAAACTCCGACTAACATCCAAAAAATGTCCAAAAAACATAACAACACGCGCACGAAAAATAAGATGCCATTCTTCGAAACCGCTTCTATTGTCGTAAAACTTGCGATAAAATAAATTGAGTGTGTGTAAAAAGTTTCCCGATAAGCTCCCCTATTCGAGGTAACAAAGTTATTTTATTTAATTTTGTTTACCGTGAACTAGAAAGGTTTAACGGGAGTCATCTACAATGTTTGCGGGAAACATACGGCTTCCATTGTGGATGGAACAATGCGCGAGGAAATAAATAAACGTTGGAAATGTTTACACAATGTGGACACGACGACAGGGCCTGTCGCGAGCCCTCAAGTGTCGCGGAGAGCCGGGCTGGAAAATTGTCAAGATTGCAGGCATCACCTGCAATCTTGACAATTTTCCAGTCAACCCGATAGTCTGTCTACATAAATTCAAACAAATGTCTACTGCCACTCTACAATGATTGTATTAACAAAGTACCATGTTCCATGATATCCCTGCACCCCGTTGCTAGAACCCTAGAGTAGAACATTAGTAGAACTTAGGTATATTTTATTCTCAAGAGTACTTTACGTTGCGGACTCTACATTTGTAGTCAAATCAATGTTATAAGATACTTTATGATTTAAAAAAAATTCAGCCATGTTCAGCGTTATTCTACTCTTTGTCGTAGTAGAGTAGTAAAAAGTACCATAAAAAATAATGATTTCTCTAAACAGTAGTTATTATAGTTTCATAGCAGCAGTTAGATCGGACCATAGACTTATAATTATAATATTCTGGTGTAGTATAGTATAAGTTTATAGATCGGACCGATCAAATAGATTGTCCGGCGATTGCTTGACAGAATGTGCTATTACAAGCGTCAAGGGAAGTCTTGAAGTATGGTATGCGCTCGCGCGTGCCATCCGCGCTTTTTGCTGACATTAGGAATAAAGGCACAGCATTCCGCGAGTACAGAGATACAGCTGTATTGTGTTGATAGTGGCAGGATTACTGGTAGATTTATTTATCACACTCACAACACCTCTAAAAATTAATTTTAGAATAATTATCATAACCTTCACTGCGTAGACGCTATCGATTTCATAACACCAAATGTCTAGAATGGTTCACTAATGTTTCACCAAAAAACCTTTCACAAACCATCACTTTATAAACTATCACTTAAAAAACTATTCCTTTTAAAAATGTTTCATTTTACAAACTCGTTATTTTAAAAACGTTTAATTTTACAATTTTTTTTTTAAATGTTTTACTCTACAAATGTATCGAGTATAAAACTTTTATTTTATAAAGTTTTATTTCATCAAATAACTCTCTTGACAAAAACATCATTTTACAAACCTACTACAGGTAAAGTATTAATCAAGGGCTGGCAGCTTCTTTGGCCAAAAGCTAAGAAATGCCAATGGCAAAAATAACCTAAACCTAACGTTTTTTCCACCCTCAAAAATTTTTTCCGGGTGGTCATAAAAAAATAACCTAAACCTAACTTCTTCTCCCCCCCCAAAGTCTTTCCGGGTGGTCATAAAAAAATAACCTGAACCTAACTCCTTTTCCGCCCTCAAAGTCTTTTCAGGTGGTTATAAAAAAATAACCTAAACCTAACTTCTTCTCCGCCCTCAAAGTCTTTTCAGGTGGTTATAAAAAACAACCTAAACCTAACTTCTTCTCCGCCCTCAAAGTCTTTCCGGGTGGTCATAAAAAAAATAACCTGAACCCAACTGCTTTTCCGCCCTCAGTCTTTCTGGGTGGTCATAAAAAAAATAACCTGAACCTAACTTTTTTCTGTTTTTTAAGTCTTTCCGGGTGGTCATAAAAAAATAACCTGAACCTAACTTCTTTTACGCCCTCAAAGTCTGTTCGGGTGGTCATAAAAAAATAACCTGAACCTAACTTCTTTAACACCCTCAAAGTCTTTCCGGGTGGTCATAAAAAAAAATAACCTGAACCTAATTTCTTGTCTTGCAGGTTACCAGGTCCCCCACCCGGTATGACACAATAAAAGGTATTTGCATGTTGATATCATGTCACCTGCACTCTGGTTGATGATTATCAGCTCGTGTGTAAAATGGAGAAGGCAATGGCAAACCACTCCATTAAAATTGCCATGAGAGTCGTTGTGTGTGTTTCATTCCATACAATGACCACGACCCTCAGTCATGAGGAAATACGACTAAAGAGAGAGAGAGAGAGAGAGATCATGTCACAATACGATTTGTGAGTTAATTTACAAATAAAAGACGCGTAATGACTTCTGTACCTAACCCTACGATGAAAATCTTGGGATCAGTGAGTTTAAACTTGAAACTTCATATCTTCTAGTTTTGGTAAATAATATTTATCAAACGATATATTTGCCATAAGATATTTTGTCTAACGTTGTTTTAGCAATTGAAAATTAAGTTAAATAATTAGTTTGTAAAATGATAATTTGAAAAAAAGCAATATTTGTCTATTAATTTGTTTGTAAAATGATCCATTTTTAAAAGAATGAGTTTGTCAAAGGATATGTTTTTCAAATGTATAGTTTGACAAGCGTTGTTTATAAAATGATTGTTTTTTAAATAATAATTTGTAATATGAGGGTGTACCGTCTAGAATATGTACAGTAAGTAGAGTCGACACGCTAGGGCACGGGTGGTTGCAGGACAGAATATTTTAGATTATTCCATTTAAAGCAATGCATACGCACTTATTTTAATCATCATGACAGACGCCCAGTTGTTCATAGTTTTTTCATCTATATATATATATATATATATATCTATACATATAATAAAACAGTAAAAATATTTTGTCTATACATTTAATATTTTTGACTGAAATGGATAGAGGGACACTTAAAAAGAATAATAGAAAGCAAAAAAAAATTTTGGAATTTCTTGTCTATCTTTATGTCTGTCTGTATGTATGATCACGCTAATCTCCGAAAGTACTGAACCGATTTGAATGAAACTTTTTTGTTGTATAGCTATTAAGCCTGGGCAACATTTAGGCTATAATTGATTTTCAAAACTGGAACACCTGATGAAGAACCAAAACAGAACAGTTAAACTATAAGAAATATGGAAATGGTGCCTTAACAAAAGTCGTTCAACCTAATGAGCATTTGCTGCTGACGTATAAAAATTGAAGATCTGGAACATCTGATGAAAAGCTCCAAGAGACCAGCTACACTATGACATATATGGAAGGAAGTGGCGCCTTTGCAAAAATCGTTCAACCTGATGAGCATTTTCTTCTGACGTATAAAAATTAAAGATTATGGAACATCTGATGAAGAACTCCAAGAGACCAGCTACTCTATAAAATAAATGGAAATGAGGGCCTCAGCAAAAGTCCCATTTTCAACTGACGTATAAATAGACAGGACACGGGATAGGACAAAGAGGGACTCGGGGTGGGAGTGGTGGTACACGGGAAATTGTAGATAACGAGCAGATGAAGATCGTTTATTGAATGAAATATCTCTTTTGATTCATTTTAACACCACAACTGTACTACGAGTACCTAATATATTCCCTCGGGACACGGAATAACCAAATGGCTGAAATTTTGAGTACTGAAGTTTAGGTTACTACAGTTTGGAACACGAAAAGATTTTTCATCTAAGCGAAACTTACACGGGCGAAGCCGCGGGCAACAGCTAGTGTATTTATATGTGAGTTTTTTCCATAACTCCTGTAATTTGCCGTTGCCGTTAAGAATTCTCATTTTATCTCGAGTAACATTGGTGATTTTTTTATTGCACATTCAATAGACCTTTATCTCTGCACTCTCAACATTTCCATGTCGCGACTCCGCGGCGAATTCAATGATTTATGATGTCGAATCTTCCGCATGCTGCCTCTCATCGGACAAAAGTGTGCGTGCTCCGAAATCGATATGAACAGTAAATCCAGACCCGTTACGCAATACGAGCGGTAGTGCACACGGGAAGCTGAGACCGCACCGTTCCTCGTGATGGACAGGTCGGCCATTACTTAGTTATTTATATGCAGATGACGTTTATAGGTGCTTTACACCATCTCACGTTAACAGTAGGCGAGTCATGATTAGGCATATATTGCTCGTCATTTCTACACAACAAGCACTTTGAGGAATCATGTCGGCAAGTATATAAATATAAATAGTTTATTAAAACATGAATATTAAAATAATAAACATGTTATTGGAAGCGGTGGTGGCCAAGTGGTAGGGCGCCCGCCTGCTAAGATCCCAGGTTCGAATCATGCCCGGGCTACATGAGTTTGTAGACCAATTTCTTTGTAGTCTACTCGATTCTAATTCGAATTTTATTTTTATTTTTTGATCTTAACCATTTCTTTGTGGTTAGTCGATCGCAAACATAACATATTTTATTTTATTATATTTGTTTCTTTTATTTAATTTTATTTTGACTGTACACAATCTAGTGTATGTATAAAGTTAATAAATAGCCCCTCTGGCATGTAACTGTTTCATGAGTTTCTTTCTGCATTTCTTCTCAGCAGTGGTCGTTCCGAAATGCTAGAGGTTTGTAGCTTTGAGGCAATATATTAAGATTATATATTAGATTTCGACGTGAAAAAGAGCCAGGCCAAGTTTCAATAAAAAAAATGACTTTGACATCGACCATCACTTGCTTCCGGTGAAGGAAAACATCGTGAAGAAACCTGCACTATGGGTGGTGATTATCAGCTAAGTAGTGTGTGAAATGGAGAAGGCAATGGCAAACCACACTATTAACATAAGATAGTCGTGTGTGTTTCATTCGACATAATGACCACGACCCTCAGTCAAGAGGAATACGACTAAAAGAGGAGGAGGAAATATTAAAAAATAAATAGTTCCTACCTAAGTAGATAAATAAAACTGCATATGTACCATCCTAATGACTAACCGAAGAGTAATATATTTACGGTTTGTTTAGGACCATTTAGAAGAAACCACCTATGTAAAATAAGTTAGTCTGAAAAATCACGCACAGCCATAAAAGTAAAGTCGTTTTAACCATATAATTTAACCTGCCAACAAAACGTAAATGGCCAGAGAAATGTGTACTTAATTTGCTCACATTAATTTTGTGGTATTTAATAACGTAGTTAACCACAGCTTTTAGTCTTATCTGTTGATCAGCGTGTGATTGTACCTAGTAGTAACAATTTTATCGTAACGGAAAGTAAATGTTTACAGGTTCATGCAATTTAGCTCAAAAAGTGTCTCCGTGGATTTTCACGCAAACCGCGTAAACTGTTTGTATAACGGATCATTCAATCTTCACACGGCCATCCACCACGGATGACCGCTTCTCGTTTCGACCAGACTAATCGTAATTTCAGAGTGCTAGGAAATAGGGCAAAAAAGCAGAGGCCGGAACAAGCAGGCAACTGGTACAGCGAAAATTTGAATAATGACGAATCTAGCGGAATGTTTTGTTCTTTCAACGCTACGATGGCTACGCCCGAAGACGCCACGCCTGCGCTGCGACTTTTCTTTCACACAATTTCTTGTGGGTTGCATTGCTGCTGATAAGTTTTGGGCCAAATAAGTTTTATTAGTGGCAACAAGCGTGACTTGTTGGCGTGTTCTTGGTAAATAATACATGTAACGACCAAATAATGTTGATGAATGTGTCTGTTCGTTGATTTACAGGTGCTTAATTTAGTAACAAGAATGTATTTTATTTAGCAAATTAGGTATAAGACCATGAAGTGTATCTAGATGTAATACTAATTTGTATTAGAAATTCGTATCGTGCCTAGAAGTAATGCTGTAAATTATATATATTAAACTACGAAACTACTCTCCCAAGAATTTAGGTCTAACTAGCCGAGCACTAAGTGCATCATAAAATACCTGTATAATTAGGTACAGACCTTCTGGATACCACTTTGCTAATAATATATTATAAATAGTGTAAGCTCTATATCTAATGCCTATTACATAATGTCGGCTCACGCGATCCTGCCTTTTGTCTGATGTCTGTGAACTCGCTCAGGAACCTCATGCATAACATAATAAAATAAAATAAATATAAAGACACTGAGGGCAGAGATATACAGAGAAATATATTTCTATACTGTGCTGAGAGAGACAAAAAATGCTAGAAATGCATAATGGTTCAGACCCCTATACAACAATTATTTTTAATTCACGGCGTGCGCTGGGGAAGAATTTGGTAAGGTAAATAAATATGTACGGACAAATAATTATAAATGCCGTATCGATGTCGGGCACAAAAACTACTCGACAGATTCGGATGAATTTTGTACACAAGTCACCTAATTATGGTCCGAATAAAAGGAATAATTTTTTCCAAGGAAGTATCCGTATAAATGCGAAAAAAATACAGAAAAAAAAAGAAAGTTGCTGACTCTACTGTGGGGAGACCCTCGTCCCCAGGGTAGTAGCCTCGAATGCTCGCCTTCAAATCCGGCGCTGCAAGTAAAAAGACAAATGTGTTAAACCATCAAATCTTTACGGGAACAAATTCCGGGAAGCAAATTTACCATTTAAAAAATTATCTCAAAATTAAAGGTGTTTTGAATACCACAGGCCAGAAATCGACCGAAGTAATAAAGAAATGGGTAGTTGAAGGGACCTGGATCCACAAACTAGAAATAGGTATAAGTATATATAGGTACAGACAGACAGACAGACAGACAGACAGACAGACAGACAGACAGACAGACAGACAGACAGACAGACAGACAGACAGACAGACAGACAGACGACAGACAGACAGACAGACAGACAGACAGACAGACAGACAGACAGACAGACAGACAGACAGACAGACAGACAGACAGACAGACAGACAGACAGACAGACAGACAGACAGACAGACAGACAGACAGACAGACAGACAGACAGACAGACAGACAGACAGACAGACAGACAGACAGACAGACAGACAGACAGACAGACAGACAGACAGACAGACAGACAGACAGACAGACAGACAGACAGACAGACAGACAGACAGACAGACAGACAGACAGACAGACAGACAGACAGACAGACAGACAGACAGACAGACAGACAGACAGACAGACAGACAGACAGACAGACAGACAGACAGACAGACAGACAGACAGACAGACAGACAGACAGACAGACAGACAGACAGACAGACAGACAGACAGACAGACAGACAGACAGACAGACAGACAGACAGACAGACAGACAGACAGACAGACAGACAGACAGACAGACAGACAGACAGACAGACAGACAGACAGACAGACAGACAGACAGACAGACAGACAGACAGACAGACAGACAGACAGACAGACAGACAGACAGACAGACAGACAGACAGACAGACAGACAGACAGACAGACAGACAGACAGACAGACAGACAGACAGACAGACAGACAGACAGACAGACAGACAGACAGACAGACAGACAGACAGACAGACAGACAGACAGACAGACAGACAGACAGACAGACAGACAGACAGACAGACAGACAGACAGACAGACAGACAGACAGACAGACAGACAGACAGACAGACAGACAGACAGACAGACAGACAGACAGACAGACAGACAGACAGACAGACAGACAGACAGACAGACAGACAGACAGACAGACAGACAGACAGACAGACAGACAGACAGACAGACAGACAGACAGACAGACAGACAGACAGACAGACAGACAGACAGACAGACAGACAGACAGACAGACAGACAGACAGACAGACAGACAGACAGACAGACAGACAGACAGACAGACAGACAGACAGACAGACAGACAGACAGACAGACAGACAGACAGACAGACAGACAGACAGACAGACAGACAGACAGTCTGTCTGTGTCTGTCTGTCTGTCTGTCTGTCTGTCTGTCTGTCTGTCTGTCTGTCTGTCTGTCTTTCTGTTTGGTGGGATTTTATTATGGTACATTTATGACCATAATTAAGGTAAAGATTATGTCTAAAAGATTAACATGGAGGTGTTTAATGTTTGAATGGCCTTCGTGCGGAATAGTATCGGATTAACCGGTCGTGCTATCGGTGCGAGAGGCGCCTCCCCGCTAATTGTGTCTCTATGTAGAGCATGCGGGACATAATACTACACCACAATAGGGCTGGCACGTTACAGTTGTTTTCTTTTCAATAACTTCTTATGTTGAGGACCTGGGGAGAGGCTCGAGGAGTGCCAGTCCAGTTAAAATAACAATGTAATAAAAGCATGCGCTTTGCCAGATAACAGCCCAGGGGATCGATTCCACTAGTTAAAAACGTGACGTAGAGATAGATAGTCTCAATTGCGTCTTAAAAGCCAAGAAATACAAATCCGTCAAGATCTCTACAATTTTGTGCCTCAGTTGTGTCTCAAAAGCTAAAAAGCGTGGTTTAGTAGAATCAAGGGCCAGGTCTCGTATCCACTATAAAGATTGCTTGTTCCAACATCTTATAAATATTACAAAAACTCTGACGGAAGCGGTGGGAGTGGTGCCACTGAGTTTTCAACACACTTGCTCGTAAAGTGGGTCTTATTACATCGAATTTAGGCCCATAATGCCATATATTATGAAGGTATTACGAATATATTACGGAGGTGTTTGGAAATAAAAATTACCATACTGCGCTATACAAAAGATAGAAAACTAATGCGCGTTATGAATTCCACAAAGCATTTTTAATTTAGCCGCATAATACATATTAGATCAAATAGGGAAAATAACAACAGTTTTTAAATAAGCAAAGATAATGATTTTTATACAGCCATACTGGCTGTATGGCGATATAGGTACCATCCGCAGCGTGCACCGCGCGCTCCCTGCGCACGGCGCGGGGCGGCGGGCGGCGGCACGCGAATAAAAAACAAGACTATATTTATTATGTTGTGTTTGTTAGGGACATTTTCCGATTTTCGCCGTGTTAGCATCCATACTAATATTATAAATGCGAAAGTTTGGATGTGAGTTTGTGAGTTTGTGAATTTGTGAGGATGTTTGTTACTCAATCACGCAAAATCTACTAGATGGATTTCGATGAAATTTGGTACAGAGGTAGATAATGACCTGGAATAGCACATAGGCTACTTTTTATCCCGGGAAAAAGCACTGTTCCCGTGGGAAATTCACGCGGGCGAAGCCGCGGGCAAAAGCTAGTATTAAATATTTAATAAAATGTCGACTAGTATGGAAGAATATGTAAATTTAACTCCACCTGAAATCATTAACGAGGCGCGTAATGTTTATTGCCTCCAAAATCAAACGTAAGTATTTGGCGGCATGCATACGAATGTTTTATAAAGTGGAGGAATGACAAAAGCATTAATTTTTTTTACTCACAAGTGTGTTGAAAAACGTCGTATGATACACGTGTCCATTTGGTCATTACGCACACTCGGCTTTATTAGCGCGCTCGCCTTCGGCTCGCGCGCCAATCTCGCCTCTTGTGCGTAATGACCAACTTTGGACACTTGTATCATAATGTACTATTACATACCAATCTGACTCATTTATTAAAGTTTTTAGCTTCCGCGGTGAAGGAAAACATCAGACATCTTGCACACTAACTGACTGTTTTGTTTATTAGTGTTAAAACAACAACTGCCGCTAGATGGCGTTTAGGTGTCGAGCCATGTCATGCCTTTAAGCGACTTGAAAAAATCTGTCACTAATGTGGTCTATAAAACACTATAAGAAGACAAATATACTTCCAAAGGGAAGCCAGCCCTGAATGTGTTTAACGCGACAAAACCGCCCCTCATTGCAGGCTTGGCACTGAGCGGCAGTGAGCTAAGCCGGCTGCCGGCGGCGGCTACCTTCATAGGCGGTCACCATTCAACCTGCAATGCAACTGGACCGCGTTTATACTAATGTACTACTACACATGTACGCTCCAAATGCGCGCCCCCGGTGATCGGTCGCCAGTTCCATTGTAAAAGTACCTTGAAACGATTAAATATAAAATTTTCATTCATAACAACAAGATATTTAATTAACTAATGAACCTTTAAGTTGTTATCCTAATTAAGGCGATTACGTCCTGTAGCGCTTTCGTTTTTATGGGCAAACGAAAAGGAGTTATTTTCACGCATACGGTAATACGGTTGAGTACTTACTCAACCGAATATAATGAATTGTTGCATATACACTAGATGATAGACCCAAGGTCCAACCAAAGGACCCAAGTTAGTAGTTGTGACTAGCTACCAATGTTCTCTCTATGATGACTCGCTACCAATATTCACTCTATACAAAAGTTCGAGCAATCTTAATATTTTTTTAAAAATTTTACTTAATGATTCTGCAGTTTTTTTTAAATAAATGTTATGTCTACCTACCAAAGTAAATAGAAAGACTATAATAAAGTAAATGAAAAATTTGATGCCAATTTTAGAATTATCAATTTTTCGTCAGCAGGTATCATTACGTAGTAGCTTAAATATACCCATAATTAAATTGTCAGAATGAATATGAATGAATGGCTAAAATATTCTGCCAGAAACGTCGAAAATATTAATAAACCGTTTGGGATATAATTTACAACATCGAGAATATAGGGAATCGGCACGAAATGACTCTACACTTTGATAGAACAATACCGATTCGTGCAGCTGTACTGTATCTAAATACCTTTACCGATATAGTAATTATATCGAATTTTGCCGAATTATTGCCGTAAAATTGCGGCCTCCTCTCTTTGCTTTGTCGCTACCTACTGTAAATAATACAGTCAACCGTTAGAATTGACATAAATTTCACAGCAGATTGACTGTGGGCAGGTACACTCACAGAGTCATTTTCGTACATTGATCAGTATTCCAAGAATACAAGATTTTTGGACTAGGAAGCTTACATAATTATTGTACACCCAGTCCAGTAGATAGGTAAGCGCCAGTTAAAGCTTCGTAAACCGTCAGTCAGTAGTCAGGTCTATATAGACAAAGGTATTTTAGGACTAATCATATTTTGAACTTTTAGTAGCATGTTTTTTTATTTATTTTTTTTATTTCATTAATTATTATAAACGACACGATACACCCATGTGTAACCGCGGGATTTTAGGATTGATCATTTTGATTTTAACTTTATGTTCGTAAGGAGCATTATATTCATAAAAAATCACGATTACAATAGGTAGGTAGTTATTTTGTACGAGTATTTGCACTAGCCTACAGTTGAGTTTCTGACCAAAGATTTCAGATTCAACGGCCGCCTTTTGCTGTCTGAATGAAACTGTACGTACGTGTCGACTTTATATATGTTGGGTTTCTAAAGATTGTTTGCACTGAAGTAAGATAAGCATTTAACTCGATAATTTAGTGGTTTATTAGTATTTCGTACAAACACATGATCTCG
The DNA here is from genome assembly GCA_018467065.1 of Ephestia elutella. Lineage (NCBI taxonomy): Eukaryota > Metazoa > Arthropoda > Insecta > Lepidoptera > Pyralidae > Ephestia > Ephestia elutella. The sequence goes on along the minus strand of CM031592.1, from coordinate 8,299,377 downwards.
ACAACTCAACGCCAATTCCCACATGTTTAAAGAACATTTAAAGTGGTTTATACGGTAGTAGGCAATAAACAATTTAAACTAAGTTTTAATTTAGTAGCACGCCGACGTGACAGATAACCATCATTGTGGTGATAAGGTCGTTAGTGTAAATAATGAAACATAGGTAATTACTTCATTACATTTTAACTCCGTAACGACCTTTTTTTTATTTACTGCATCTGCAAATTCGGATTCTTTATTTACAAATCACAGTCACAGATGTCACATAAATGTAAATAAGGTACTAGTGACGCCCTGCAGGGCACAGCAAACATGGGGCAATTAGATGCCATTACTTTAATGAATTAATTAATTTGTCAATCCTTTACTGATGTAAGGAAATAAAAGATTTTACCAATCAATTATATCATCACCAAAAAATCTGAGGTTGATCTTGCTACCCGCGCAGTGGTACGCTGGAGCAACTGTACACCATGCTGATTCTGGTATGGGTTGGTGTGCACAAATGGATGCTTTTTAACTCCCAAAACAGAAGACAGGCCTCTTTCTCATGGTTGGCGTACCAAACTCGACCGCTGCGCTGGCATTCTCCCTCGGGTCGGTGTATTACCAAATATCTAACGAGGCAGTAACAAGGACCAGCTTGATAAGGTCGACCCCACGGAGCCAGAGGAGGTACCCGCCACTGCGCCTTGCGCGTAGGAGGCCGTACCCTTAGACCAAGACAGCATCGTGATGCAGTCCTCGCAGGAGAAGGCCAAATTAATGGACGACCACTCAGTTGGATCTCTCTGGGGTTCGGAAGCACCAAACCCTCGAGGAAAATAACTTGTCAACTACCTCCTCCAGATCATCATCATCATGTTCTTCCTGATATGTCCATCAATGGCGAATCTTGTGATCTCCGTAGATGGGAACGGAAATGGTAACAAGGTTTATTACTAAGAGCGCTTAGACTACCATAGGTCTCACACCAGATACTGAATCACACGATACTCAATCACATTTCAGATTGGCACGTATCAGACGAGACGTCATGTGCGGATTATAGGTGGATTTGATATCGGACAGACCTCACTATAACCAGACGTACCGCTTGCAGAGACCAAAGAAAAACCAACAAGATAGCATATAATAGAATGCTTAAGGACAACTTGGATCCGCCGAAGAAAGCTATTAACTTGATGACACTTCAGAAGAATAGGAGTACGCTATCTCAATAACAATTATGAACAATCATGTCCCCTTAGAGAATTCTGCTGGCCCAGAATTAGAACAAAGGAAAAATCATGTTTACATACTTCTACCAGAGCTCTTAATACCAGCAAGGACAGTGACTGGGATAATAAACCAAGGCATACGTCAGATTCAAAAATCACATTAAGACCTTCAGCCGCTAATCATGATACAAATACTGCATAAACATCAAATCGACCCCCGAATCATTGAGAATACGGAATTTTCTCAAACAAATCCATTGGGATTCTCAAACAAACAAATAAATAAATAAAACAAGACGATACTCGTAGCTACACGACTACTAAGGACGAAATAAGCACTTATTGACACTCACTTGCCAGGCTGTTTCAAGACCCGCCGGACATGATCTGGACTTACCAACCCATGGAGCAGGATTGAAGCCAGAACGCCAAGAAATAATCACACCAAATCGAAAACAATGGACAGCAAACAGTTTTCAAGTATTCAAATCCCCTGGTCCTGATGGAATCTCCCCAGGACTACTGACAAAGCTTATTAGAACATCTGCCAGCTCTTTTGTCTGCATGCCTTGCCTGTAGGTAAATTTCAATCTACCGAAACATTTGATACCACATTACTATCAAATTAAGTGAATTCTTTTGGTGTCATTCTTGATAGCAAGCTGAACTAGAGTTCTCGCTCAAGATGTCAATCTCTGGCACTGTCAGCGACTTGTGGGCAAAATGGGGCCTAGCCCTAAAGACTATGAACCATACTTTTAACAGTGCAAGACAGACTAGCCAGTCTTTGTAGTTTACTTTCAAACTTCTTATTGTGTAATACTTATTTTTATAAAGGGAAAGATATGGTGTACTTTTTAACTTGGTATTGTTTAACGCTTATTTTTATAAAGGGAAAGATGTAGTGTACTCTCAAGACCTCGACATTCACTACACCACAACACTAGGAATCTTATGGCACTCAGCGTGGATGGTCTGAGTGCGTGTGTAGCCATCACCTACGTTGCGGTAGAAATTAAAAGGAAAAATGATTTGATCTAACCTGATCGCATAAACACTTGCGCGATGTGTTGCGTGCTGCTGTAAACACTGCTATGTACGCTGTAGTGAGCGTTGCGGTGCACGCCGCGGTGCGCGCTGCTGTGTGTGTTGTGGTCAATGCTGTGCGGTTAGAGATGGGCGCTTGGATAAATTTCGGGTAGGTAAAAATGGGAAAGAATGGGTAGAATGGGTAAAAATTAATTTATACCCATTTATACCCGATATTTTTTATTTATACCGGGTAGAAATTATAATGAAAGTAAATTATCCTTATTTACTTTAAACTGATAAAATAATGATTAAAGCATAAATATTAGGTATGTTTTGATTATAAGGAAGACAAATAACTAATTGTTTTCGGTTTAAATATATAAAAAAAAAAAAAACAAAAACAACAGATTTTAAATCAAATGTATTCAAATAATATTTTAAAAATAATGATGCATATTCAGTATATGGATGTTTCAAGTAGAATTAACAAAAAAATCAAAACATCTTCAATTGTATTATAGACTAACTTATGCCCGCGGCTTCGCCCGCGTAAATTTTTTCCGGGATGAAAAGTATCCTATGTCCTTCTTAGTACTTCTAAAGTTCTAACTATGTGTATGTGTAACTGGAATATTGGTTGAGTAGATAAAGCGTGAAGAGTAACAAACAAACTGACTTTCGCATTTATAATATTAGTTAGGATTAGGATTTGGAAAACATTTTATGCAATCGTGTTTTTGAGAGAGTCAAAGTAATTAAGTTTGCTGCATTTTAATTTCAAATTCAGTTTTTCATTATTACTGATATTACAGATATTCGTGTAATGGCGGCTGTACAATCTTGCGCGAGGGTCCTCGCTATCCCTCGCACGAACCTCTCGCACGAGGAGCGCTACACGAATGCGACCCTGTACATTCTTGATTAATTCAGTTACGACGAGCGGCGGCGAGGAGATGGACGCGCTCCAAGTTACGGCAGCTGTAGCGCTATGAGCTATTATTATAATTATGTGCACATTTATCACACGAAAAAGATTAAATAGAAATGGCATACTTAAACGGAAATGGTGGATGGCTCCCATAAAATGGGCTCGCTTTGATAAACTTCGAGAAAATTCAACTCTTTTTCTTTTATTTAATTATTTATTTCTCCAAACTTATTCTATTTATATTTTTATTGTATTTTACAGAAGTTTACCTAATACAATAGAAAAGCATATTTAGGTATATCAGTTATTTACAACATAACTTATTAGATTAATGGCAACCTTTGTAAATTCACACTGAGTACACTGGGAGATATCCTATCCGCGATCAAATTCAGGGTGACTTGTTCATCAAGTTGGTCCGTCCGAGAGGTACCTCCAAAAGGCGTGGCTGCCTTCGACGCTCCACGTATCTATTCGGAACGCAGAATTGCATTATTTTAAGCATTTCCATATGGTAACCGCGAATTAATTTAAATATATATGCCACCATACTAAGCTCCCTTCTCAGGCGTAGCTCATAATATCCTACCATACCCAACACAAACAAGGTGGGTTCTTGGTTCCACATATTGACATGAATTAGCTTTACGGGGGGTTATATGTAGACTTTACGCACGACTTAACGCCATGACGTTTTGAGGTAGAATGAACGAAGCGCGAGTGTACAGGGATGCACTCGTCTCCCCTCGCGAGGGAAGGCGAGGCCCTTTGACTCGCGACGAAAAGCCGTCACGAGGACGAGGGCGCGCGAGGCGAGGCGAGGGAAGGCGAGGATAGGCGAATGTATCCTGTACATTCTTATCCTCGCCATGGCTCGCGCTCCCTCGTCGAGTGTGTACATTCGCCATAAAGCAATCTGGCCTAGTATGGCGGGCCTTACGTACGATTCGATGATCGCCTAGCCGTTCAATAGAATTCCGGCATTTGGCAAACTTGTTCGTCGCCACGGCAGTAACGGATTTAGGGGGGGGACTGACTGCTTTTTTGTGTAGGTACCTACTGTGGAGGGAGATTCCATGACAGTGCATATCAAATTAAAAAATAACAAAAACGTGCCCCCCAGACTGTTTTTTGTGTACCTACCTACCTACTGTGGAGAGAAAATTCCATAACAGTGCTTATCAAATAAAGATATAACAGAACTTTTCTGCCCATCTGATTTATTTCTTGATTTTTTGTCCTTCTGCAGTGGCGTAGTGAGAGCAAGTATTTAGGATTCGTTTCAAGGCGGGCGGCAACAGCATCAGGATGGATGTCGATTTGTTGCACCCCTCCCCCCTCAACATGCATAGTCCGCCACGGTCCTTGTGCCCCCCCCCCCCCCCAGAAAAAAATCTTGGATCCGCCGTTGCGCCCCGGCATAACATTTATTATCTAAAACCAGTTGGTTGCGAATGAGTCAGAATTAAGATATATCTTGTCAGGTCTTTTTGTAACCAAAACGTAAATTCTACACTTTATAAGTATTTTTTTACACAGTACTTAATTTAAAAACTGAATATTTGCTTAAAAACTTTATTTCATAATAAATCTTAACGATATTTTATAAAATATCGTAATTACAAACATTTTAATTGATTTTAATTTCTACTCGGTATAAATTAAAAATTCCTGGGAAAAATGGGTATAAATGGATAAATTTCCGAGTCTCGGAAATTTATCGGGTAAATGCCCATCTCTATGTGCGGTGCATGCTGCCGTGCACGCTGCTGTGCGTGCTGCGATGTACGCTGCGTTGTGCGCTGCGATGTAAGCCGCAGTGCACGCTACCGTACACGCTTCTGAGCGCGCTTTAATGCACGCTACTGAGCGCGCTGTAGTGCACCCTACTAAACGCGCTGTGGTGTACGCAGCTGTGCCCGCTCTGGTCACGCTGTTGAGCGAGCTCTCTAAGCGCCCTGCCGAGTGAGCTGCGATGCACGCTGCTGAGAGAGCTCAGTGCTCACTGCGATGCACGCTGCTGTGTACGCTGCAGTGCACGCTGCTAAGTGCCCTGCGGTGCACGCTGCTAAGTGCCCTGCAGTGCACGCTGCAGTGCAGGCTGCTGAGCGCGCTGCGATGCACGCTGTTGTGCGCGCTGTGATGCACGCTGCTGAGTGCGCTGCAGTGCACCCTGCTGAACGCGCTGCAATGCACCAATTTTTATTTAATCATAAACAATTTTACGCCCTGCTGAGCGTGTTGTGATGCACGCTGCGGTGCGCGTTGCGATGCTAGCTACCAGACTCATCGGCATCAATTTAAGTCTTCTAAAACATGTTTAATTTTTCCGAGAGGCTTCAATTGTCCTTTGAAAAGTGGTAGTAGCCATTGGAAATTATAATTTACAGGAATTTTGAAATGAAATGAAAATGTTATTGTTTTAGATGTACAAAATTACTTATTGTCATCAATTAATAACTAGTAGGTAGCTAAATTTACTAAAAAAGAAACTAGCTAAATCTACTAAATAAAAACCCTCACTTTGAACTAAAAGTTTAAAGTAGTCTAGGTAACAAAGCGTAAATCGCACATGTAAAAGTCTAGATTATAACCAAATACAAATCAGCTACGGATTTGTTAATTGTATTGTAAGGAGATATCTAAAGAAAGTGTATAACGGAAAATAAAAGCGAAACGAACTAATGTCTAGTGCCAAATATTTCATGAATATGTCTTGTTATGCACATTGTTAAAAGTACTGCTATTAATTGTAGTTTAATACCTTCTTTCTTATATTCTTACTTATTAGTGAGAACAATGTAATTGTATAAGGCAAAAAAATAAAATGAAAAAAATCTTCTTTAGCAATCCACAAGGCAAAATGTGAATTTTATTATCCCACTTCTGAGATGTTATCGATGTCAGGGTTAAAAGTACAAATTTAACATTATTTTGTTATATCGCTGAGGGTTATTATAGAAAATAAAAGAAAGTAAGTACTTACACGGTATTTATACGGTTTCAAATAAAATATTTACCAAATAGGATACTTCACAATATATTCACTGAATTCACAAAATTTGCACATAATTCCGTCTTATAAACCGGAGACGACCTCTGTTCTTGGCAGTCAACACAGTAATGCCAGATTACCGCCGCCGCACGTGGCTCGCCCCACTACCCCTACTCTTTTAGAGCGAGAGGTGGGGCGGACCACGAACACGCGACCGTTTTAATCAAAACAAAGCTTTATTTTCTTAAATCTATTTTAAACGTATTATTTATGTTGCAGTTAAATAATAGTAAATCATTAAATATATTTAGGAATAATTTATAAGCTAACATGTACCAAACAATTTTACAGATGTATCTACTTTCTTAAAAGTATCCACGTATAGCATAACACATACCTACACTTGATCGCAAGTTGTTTGAATAAGTAGAGTACGATAGATCTAAGTCAAAGAAAATATAAACACCGCTATCTATAGTCAAATTCATTATTAGGTGCCTAATAAGTTATTAGCAGTTTGTACTTACTTACTTACTCCGCTGGCTCATGTGTGTCGTGCCAATCAACTAACGTCAATATGAGAGTAGGAAAGTGTTAAAATCCTAGTAGTCTATTCATTTTAGATTATTTCGCGGTAAAATTATTTATCATGCTTTATTGTTTATGCTTTATGCTTCCCAAAGTCTATACCGATATACTAACATCGTACATATCGGATAGAGTAAGAAGAAGCTTATTCTGAAGTTAAAGAAATAAAAGCTGGAGTACCTCAGGGTAGTGTTTTAGGTCCGGTCCTGTATCTTTTATACACCTCTGATATTCCTTATGAAGATAGCAACACTATTGCGACCTTTGCTGATGATACCGCCATAATGGCGGTAGGAAGAACTCACGCAGAAGCAGCAGAGAAGGTCCAAATAGCTGTTAATAAAGTCCACGATTGGACAAAGCGATGGCGGATACAACTTAATGAAACAAAGTCGATCCATGTCAATTTTACAAACAAACGTGAACAATACTACCCCATAGTTATAAACCAGTATCGAATACCATACGCAAATTCGGCTAAATACTTAGGTATGACGCTCGACGCGAAGCTTCGCTGGAAAGCTCATGTTAAAAAGAAGCGAGCGGAACTAGACTTTAGATTCCACAAGATGTATTGGCTACTTGGTAAACAATCCACATTGTCGGTAACAAAACACACGCACAAAACAGTAGACCTCGCGAGCCCTTCTACGAAATAACCGATATTTTAGCGTGTCCCTGGCTAAAAAGAGTTTTGAAACCAACCTACCAATGCTGGAAAGAAAGTAAAAAAGTTCTCATATTTTACCCATAAGCCCAAACATGTTCTTGTGGTTGGTCAATACCACTAAAAAAAATACTGAAACCTGCCTTTTTTGCCTCAAATAATATAAATAATAATATAATAATAAATATAGACGGACACACAGATTGAGTTAGCCCCATCGTAAGTTCAAGACTTTCCGGGATGCTAATTTAACAATACTATATTTTATAACAAATACATATAGATAAATATCCAAAACCCACGTCAATCTGAAAAAGATTATTTTCCATCTTGACCCGACCGGGGATCGAACCCATTAGGCCACGGAGGTCGTCAGTCGTCAGAAATGCATGGTACCTATTGGTTATAAATATGTATGTATATGTTATTTGCGCAACAAAATAGAAGTTCAAAAAAGAAAGTTCAATTTGAAATCGAATCTTTCTGATTAGTAGGTATGTAGGTAATATATATATTATTATTTTTTTATAATAGGATTCCAATCATACAATAAAGTTTTTTGATATCAGATTTATTTCAAGTGTTCAAGATAATTCTACCATGCAAAGCAATCCACAATACAATACCATTAACCAAATAAATACACACAATTCAAAGCCAAGCAAGACAAAAAAAGCCATATGATTTTTAAGAACCATTTAATTTTATTTAATAAATAAATCAAGTCACTCTTGTAAACGTATTAGCGATTTTGCGAGTATTAAAAGCTTTGCTGCGCCATCTATTGATTTTTGTTTGTGAACTATCGTATGAGAATTTATAACATATGGATTTATAGCGGTTTTATTGAATTTTTCTATGTTGTTCAAACAAAAAAAATGCGTCTTAATAAGAATAACAAAAATGTCTAATGACATTATTGAATTATTTTTTAAATAGCTGAGATATGAGGTTTTTTTAATATATTTCGGCCATTTTTTAAAATTTCGAAAAACTGGCTCGACTAAAAAATTCTATAAAATTACCGAACCTGCTTACAAAATTTCATGAGAATCGGTTCAGAAATGCGACCTGTAGGCGATAACATCCGGACAGACAAAAGCATTTTCGGCTAGTGGAAACTGAGACGCTTCGCTCGCTGCGCTCGCTCGGTCGATAAACAAGTCCTCATGCCAGTATGGACTAATGGCATACAGCTGTGGGGCTGTACCAAAAAGAGCAAAACTGAATGCATCCAAAGATTCCAAAACAAAGTACTTACTGAGGGCAATTGTAAATGCGCCGTGGTACATAAGAAATAACGACCTGCACCGGGACCTTAATGTAGAGTTAGTTAGTGATGTAATAAAAAATACGCTGAAGCTCATGAACATAGACAGCTTCACCATGTGAATGTTGAGGCGATCCAGCTTCTCGACACCACGGACACAGTAAGAAGACTCAAAAGGACTAAACCGTGTGATTTAGTGCAGTGCTAACAAAAAACAATTTGATAGTGATAGTGAAATAATATTAGTGTTAACAAAGACACATGAACAAAGTGCCTCCCCTTAAATAGAGACAGTAAGAAAAGTGCCGATGGACACATTCTTATACTACGAACTTTATAAAATTAGGACATTGTAAAATTACTCATTAGCCTGCAATCAGGCTAGATCGTAATTATATTAGCATATTTAACTTTAGTAAATGTGTTATGCCGATATATGAGTATTTAAAAACACTACCCTCCCCCGGCCCCGCCTTCGGCGTCCCCTTTCCCCCCTTGAAAAGTGTCACGTTTTACAAATTTTCTGTTTTTTTTAGGAAAACTATACACGTTAGGACAAAATGATCAAAGGCTACATTATTTATCAATAAATTACCCACAAATTAGTTCTTACATTTATTTTGATAGGAGTCATAGCAGTCATAGTTTCAAAGCTATGGAGCGTCAAAGTTGATTGAAAATTTATAACCAGCGAAAAATCACAATTAAAAAAATACTACGTAGTACTAATATTAATTCTGTGATAATACCCAGAAAACTTAGACACGTTTCAAGGGGATAAAGGGTGACGCCGAAGGCCACCTGTGGAGACACCATTCTTTCAATAGGTACTAAAACTGACCATTTCTTTTACTGTTTTATTTCGTAACTATGCAGTGACTTTCGCGCATCATCGCTCTGAAATGCGACCACTGACAGCCGGCAGACCAACTTGTTTCACATACGGAGATGCCATACTTTGAATATATACTAAAACTAACCATTTCTCTGATCGTTTTTTTTTTCGCTACAATGAAGCCCCTTTCAGCCCCTATAGCTCAAAGTGGCAACCACTGACAGCCGGCAGACATGCGGAGATGCCATACTTTGAATATGTACTAAAACTAACCATTTCTCAGATCGTTTTCTATTTTTGCAACAATGAAGCTCCTTCCAGGTCCTAGGTATAGCTCAAAGTGGCAACCACTGGCAGTCGGCGGACCAACTTGTTTCACATGCGGAGATGCCATATTTTGAATATGTACGAAAACTGACCATTTCTCTGATATTTTTTTTTTTTGAAACAATGAAGCACCTTCCAGGCCCTAGGTATAGCTCGAAGTGGCAACCACTGAAGGCCGGCAGACCAACTGGTTTTCACCTGTGGAGACAACATTCTTTCAATAGGTACTAAAACTGATCATTTCTTTTACCGTTTTTTTTTTCGTAACTATGCAGTGACTTTCGCGCCTCATAGCTCTGAAATGCAACCACAGACAGCCGGCAGACCAACTTGTTTCACATGCGGAGATACCATATTTTGAATATATACTAAACTAGCTGTCGCCCGCGGCTTCGCCCGCGTGAGTTTCGCTTAGATGAAAAATCTCTCTTGGAGCTTTTCATCAGATGTTCCAGATCTTCAATTTTTATACGTCAGCAGAAAATGCTCATCAGGTTGAACGATTTTTGCTAAGGCGCCATTTCTATATATGTTATAGTGTAGCTGGTCTCTTGGAGCTTTTCATCAGATGTTCCAGATCTTCAATTTTTATACGTCGGCAGAAAATGCTCATCAGGTTGAACGATTTTTGTTAAGGCACCATTTCCATATTACTTATAGTTTAGCTGTTCCGTTATGGTTCTTCATCAGGTGTTCCAGTTTTCAAAATAAATTATAGCCTATATGTTGCCCAGGCTTAATAGCTATACAACAAAAAAAGTTTCATTCAAATCCGTCCAGTAGTTTTTGCGTGAAACGCGTACATACATACAGACAGACAGACAGACAGACAGACAGACAGACAGACAGACAGACAGACAGACAGACAAGAAATTCCAAAAAAATTTTTTTGCTTTCTATTGTTCTTTTTAGGTCTCCCTCTATCCATTTCAGTCAAAAATATTAAATGTACAGACAAAATATTTTTACTGTTTTATTATATGTATAGATTTAACCATTTATCTGATTATATTTTTTCGCAACAATAAAGCCCCTTCCAGGCCCTAGGTATAGCTCGAAGTGGCAACCACTGAAGACCGGCAGACCAACTTGTTTCACATGTGGAGACACCATTCTTTCAATAGGTACTAAAACTGACCATTTCTCTTACCGTTTTTTTTTTCGTAACTATGCAGTGACTTTCTCGCCTCATAGCTCTGAAATGCAACCACTGGCAGCCAGCAGACCAACTTGTTTCACATGCGGAGATGCCATACTTTGAATATATACTAAAACTAACTATTTCTCTATCGTTTTTACACGACTGACCAAAAAAGGAGTGTTATGTTTTCAGGGTTCATGTATGTATGTATGTAAGTTTCTTTATTCCACCATAAGTCCTGAACGGCTTAACAGATTTTGATGTGAGAGGTATTTTTAGATTCCTTGTATTCCTCCGAGTGACATAGGCTATATGACGTCATCATAAAAACAAAATGGCGGATTATATATGCGATAAATAACAGACCAAAAAAATAAAATTTGATCAATCTTATCGAGTGGGATATCAAATTGAAGGGCTTTAAAAGGCGATTTCAAAAATGTATATAACTTATATGTTTGTATGTACTTTTTGTGTAAAAACGTGTCAGTCGTGTTTTTTATTTTTAATAATTAGCTTGTTACATTAAGGAGGAGTAAATGATTATGATTATGGTTTTTTTTTCCGCAACAATCTAGCCCCTTCCAGCCCCTATAGCTCAAAGTGGCAACCACTAACAGCCGGCAGACCAACTCGTTTCACATGCGGAGATGCCATACTTTGAATAAGTAAAAGTGAAACGAGTTGGTCTGCCGGCTCTCAGTGGTTGCCACTTAGAGCTTGTTGCGAAAAAAAAATGATCAGAGAAATTGTTAGATTTATTACATGTTCAAAGTATGGCATCTCCGCATGTGAAACAAGTTGGTCTGCCGGCTGTCAGTGGTCGCATTTCAGAGCGATGATGCGCGAAAGTCACTGCATAGTTACGAAATAAAACAGTAAAAGAAATGGTCAGTTTTAGTACCTATTGAAAGAATGGTGTCTCCACAGGTGAAACAAGTTGTTCTGCCGGTCTTCAGTGTTTGCCACTTCGAGCTATACCTAGGGCCTAGAAAATTGCCTTGAGAAAATGGCCTTCATTGTTGCAAAAAAAAATTATCAGAGAAATGGTTAGTTTTAGTACATATTCAAACTATGGCATCTCCGCATGTGAAACAAGTTGGTCTGCCGGCTGTCAGTGGTTGCATTTCAGAGCGATGATGCGCGAAAGTCACTGCATATTTACGAAAAAAAAACGGTTAGAGAAATGGTCAGTTTTAGTATCTATTGAAAGAATGGTGTCTCCACAGGTGAAACAAGTTGGTCTGCCGGCCATCAGTGTTTGCCACTTCGAGCTATACCTAGGGCCTGGAAAATTGCCTTGAGGAAAATGGCCTTCATTGTTGCAAAAAAAAAATATCAGAGAAATGGTTAGGTTTAGTACATATATTCAAAATATGGCATCTCCGCATGTGAAACAAATTGGTCTGCCGGCTGTCAGTGGTTGCCACTTTGAGCTATAGGGGCTGAAAGGGGCTTCATTGTAGCGAAAAAAAAACGATCAGAGAAATGGTTAGTTTTAGTATATATTCAAAGTATGGCATCTCCGTATGTGAAAAAAGTTGGTCTGCCGGCTGTCAGTGGTTGCCACTTTGAGCTATAAAGGCTAGAAGGAGCTTCATTGTTCCAAAAAATAGAAAACGATCCGAGGAATGGTTAGTTTTAGTATATATTCAAAGTATGGCATCTCCGTATGTGAAACAAGTTGGTCTGCCGGCTGTCAGCGGTTGCCACTTTGAGCTATAAAGGCTAGAAGAAGCTTCATTGTTGCAAAAAATAGAAAACGATCCGAGGAATGGTTAGTTTTAGTATATGTTCAAAGTATGGCATCTCCGTATGTGAAACAAGTTGGTCTGCCGGCTGTCAGCGGTTGCCACTTTGAGCTATAAAGGCTAGAAGAAGCTTCATTGTTGCAAAAAATAGAAAACGATCTGAGGAATGGTTAGTTTTAGTACATATTCAAAGTATGGTATCTCCGCATGTGAAACGAGTTGGTCTGCCGGCTGTCAGTGGTTGCATTTCAGAGCTATGAGGCGCGAAAGTCACTGCTTAGTTACGAAATAAAACGGTAAAAGAAATGGTCAGTTTTAATTCTTATTGAAAGAATGGTGTCTCCACAGGTGAAACAAGTTGGTCTGCCGGCCTTCAGTGGTTGCCACTTCGAGCTATACCTAGGGCCTGGAAGGGGATTCATTGTTGAAAAAAAAAATTATCAGAGAAATGGTTAGTTTTAGTACATATTCAAAATATGGCATCTCCTCATGTGAAACAAGTTGGTCTGGCGGCTATCAGTGGTTGCCACTTTGAGCTATAAAGGCTAGAAGGAGCTTCATTGTTGCAAAAAATAGAAAACGATCTGAGGAATGGTTAGTTTTAGTACATATTCAAAATATGGCATCTCCTCATGTGAAACAAGTTGGTCTGCCGGCTATCAGTGGTTGCCACTTTGAGCTATTAAGGCTTAGGAGCTTCATTGTTGCAAAAAATAGAAAACGATCTGAGGAATGGTTAGTTTTAGTACATATTCAAAGTATGGCATCTCCGCATGTGAAACAAGTTGGTCTGCCGGCTGTCAGTGGTTGCATTTCAGAGCTATGAGGCGCGAAAGTCACTGCTTAGTTACGAAAAAAAAACGGTAAGAGAAAATAATGGTCAGTTTTAGTAACTATTAAAAGAATGCAATGTTAGAAAAAATAGTATTAATAAAAAGTCTTCTTATTAAGATCAAAAATGAAATACATAATCAGTTTTTACCAAAATCGACGTAGATTTTCTGAAGAAAACCTTTTTTTTTCTAGAGGCGATTTTTTTCCCCACAGTGCGGTGGCGCGCGGCGCAAGTTTGAGGTTGGGTCAAACATACGCAGATACGACAGCGGCTGGCATGAACTAGAAAAATTCGCCTATTTTCCCGCTTTTCAATGTTTTTTTAGACTTTTTCCTCAAATAAGCGACTTACGTGAACGATGATAGCTCTGAAATACAACCACTGATAGCCGGCAGACCAACTCGTTTCATCTGTGGATACACCATTCTTCCAATTGGTACTAAAACTAACCATTTCTCTTGTCGTTTTTTTTTTTGTAACTATGCAGTGACTTGCGCGCCTCATAGCTCTGAAATGCAACCACTGACAGCCGGCAGACCAACTTGTTTCACATGCGGAGATGCCATACTTTGAATATGTACTAAAACTAACCATTTCTCAGATCGTTTTTTTTTCGCAACAATGAAGCACCTTCCAGGCCCTATAGCTCGAAGAAGCTACCACTGAGAGCCGGCAGACCGACATCATTCACATTAGGGGACTACTCTACAACCCATAAAAGCAAGTCTATCCGTTTCCCTGATCGTTACGAAAATTCCCGTGACCGCTTAGACTACTATGTTTATATTTTTAATATTTGACAGTTGTCATTGTCCTGTCAACTTGACGTTTTGTGCTCTCTCTCTCTCTCTTAGTCTTCCGTTTCGCTTCTTCCCCCGAAATGGTCGTAGCACTGTAGTGGTGGCATGGAAGTAATAAGTACCTTTGTACAACTGGAAGGTTTACTTCAAAATCCGTGACAAACAAAAATGAACTTAATGTTGAAGTCAATAGTACTGTTTTTAAAATAATCATAGTTAAAATAAAAAACGTGCCCGAAAGAGAATCACTTTCCCGTCATTGTGTCCCTTTCACTCAGTTGCTATGTTAAGAATTTACTTCTATTTAGTAGAAAACGTTTACAATGAATCAATGGAAATTCGTTGTGTAAGTATTTCTTATTTATTTACTAGATACCATCTAGATTCATTAGGCAACATATTGGAAGAAATCTATACATATAATAAAACAGTAAAAATATTTTGTCTGTACATGCAGTATTTTTTTACTGAAATAGATAGACACTAAAAAGAATAATAGAAAGCAAAAATTTTTATTTTTTATTTTTTATCTGTCTGTCTGTCTGTATGTATGTACGCGTTTCACGCAAAAACTACTGGCCGGATTTGAATGAAACTTTTTTTGTTGTATAGCTGCCTGGCAACATATACTTAGGCTATAATTAATTTTGAAAACTGGAACACCTGATGAAGAACCTTAACAGAATAGCTAAACTATAAGAAATATGGAAATGGTACCTTTGCAAAAGTTTATCAATCTGACGAGCATTTTCTATTGACGTATAAAAATCGAAGATCAGGATCATCTGATGAAGAATTCCAAGAGACCAGCTACACTATTACATATATGGAAATGGCGCCTTATCAAACGTCGTTCAACTTGATGAGCATTTTCTACTGACGTATAAAAATTGAAGATTATGGAACATGTGATGAAGAACTCAAAAATACCAGCTACTCTATAAAATAAATGGAAATGGGGCCTTAGCAAATGTCGATCAACCTAATGAGCATTTTCTACTGACGTATAAATAGCCAGGACACGGGATAAGACAAAGAGGGACTCGGGGTGGGAGTGGTGGTACACGGGAAATTGTAGATAACGAGCAGATGAAGATCGTTTATTGAATGAAATATCACTTTTGATTCATTTTAACACCGTGACTGTACTACGAGTACCTAATATAATTGGATAACCTGAAATTTTGAGTAGGTACTGGAATTTAGGTTACTACAGTTTGGAACACAAAAATATTTTTCATCTAAGCGAAACTCACGCGGGCGAAGCCGCGGGCAACAGCTAGTTAATTAATAACGCCTTTAGTCCACCCACGCGTTCGCATACGGCAACGAAACTTCAAAAAACTTGTCAGTTGGATGAGAGCGTTTCGTATATGCTGTGTCTCGTTCAAACTAAGCGAGATTAGTATAGTTGCATCCTTATCAGTACGTTCGCACGTAGCTGCGAAGTAGCTGTTACAATGACGACGTAGGCGATTCGCTAATGTCATGTTTCGCTTCGCAATACGTCATGTAATCAGAAATCAATGCGATGCGACGTGCAAAAATATACACCAATATATTAAAATATAAATTCTTGATTTCATTCTGCAAAACATGCCATATAAAAACCGGCAGTGTATCGCAGACGTTTCGCAATCGCAAGCGTTTCGCAGCGAATCGCTTTCGCATGCGAACGCGTCAGTGTACTAAGGGCGTAATAGCATGAAAAACTTTCTAGTTATGGAAATAGTAAATATTTGCAATACACTAGCAACACAAATTAAACAAAATGGCTGCTTTTTTTCTGTAGCGGGTGAATTTAATTGTTTTTAATAATTATTATTATTGGAGTTTGAGAATGGTTAATAAATGTTGTGCTATTAGAGGTTGCAATAAAGAAATCATACCCAGGTTGTGGGATTTCCTTCCACGGGTAAGTTTTCATTTCTGGTAGTAGGGTGACTACATAATAATTATAAAGAAAATAAATGTATCCTAACAAAGTTTTTTTTCAGATTACCGCAAATATAGAATTAAGAAAAAAATGGATTGGGATGTTTCGTGGGAAATTAACTAATAACTCGTAATATGTAGCTTACATTTCCAACCTGAGGATTACCGGGCGGATTATTAAACTAGCTTTACGCTGCTGCAAGGAGAGAAGTATTGGGCTCAGACGCCATATCTGAGGATGATCTGAGCGACATAACAATAGGGCAGTTATTAAAATCCTGCAAAGTAACAGGTAGATTCAGTGGGTCGCCACCAACGTGAGTTACCAGGTGACTCAAAACCCTATACATACGGGTCTCGGGGAATTGGGTGAAATGGTCCCGGCATGAGTGGACTGATCACCCGTCTGGAGCTTGCGCTGGCGTCCCCAATAAGTAAATAAAATAAACAATAACGTTTAAGTTATTAAATAAATCGTTTTTTTAACTTGAGTATTATTTTACTTAGTTTATAAATAGTACTATATTTTATTGAACCTATGGAATAGCTACATATTATTCTAGTAGCGTAATTGTAGAGGCGTAAGAGCGCAAACGAGCGTAATTTTGACTCACACACAACTCATGAAAGTAGGCTCAATTGCCTTCACACTGACTCATGACATGTGGTTCACTGGTCCTAAGAATTTTGTTTAACATGGTCACCCTCGTCAGAAAGGGACGCGCCACGATTTCGAGCCTCTCTTTCGGCTCGCTTTTCTAGTCTCAGTGAACCTTCCAGTTGTACAAAGTACTTACTACTTCCATGAGTGGTGGTTAATATAACGTATAGCTGATAAAAATAGCACGTGATTTCCTTGTAACGAATAGCGCGCGCTATAAATTTATGCATACGATGCTACGTTATAACGTAGCGCGCGGTCACTGACCTAGCACGGCGCGACCGCCTCTCGTGCGTTATAACGCACGCGAGCGACAGTCGCGTGCTATAGCACACGACTGTCGCTCGCGCGCGATTTTCGTGAGATCGTTGTTGTGACTCGTGTCGTTTCGTAGGCGAATCGGGTTAATTCGGCTGCATGGAAATAGCTAATGAATTTGATGTGGCAAAAGCTCGGGCCACAGGAAAACATGAGAATCAGTGAGAATATTAGTGATCGTATTTAGACAAAATGCTTTCATATAGTATAAAGACACAAGCTATTCGAACCATCACAAGCTGCAGCTGCTCGTGAGAACGGACAAAAGGAGTGGCAGCAATGCAGCATGCCGGCGGCCAGAGGTGTCCTTCAGCTGGAATTAGGACGCGCACGAAGATGCTCTCATAAATCGTTTGTGGTCAAATACGGGCAAGAGCGGTGCACAATTAAAGACATTTTTACATTAGTTTAGCTATTTAATAGTGAATTTTGATTACAACAATAATCTATACAAGTACCTACCTAAGTCAAGCCAAGCCAACTTGTGATACCAGACAATCACAAGGTCCTAGCCAATGCCAAGGTGACACATGCCAATTCCATAGAAAAACCCGAGTCCGAGCAGCGGGCCCTATGAATAGCTGCGGGTCCTTTTTTTGGGAGTCTATTCGCCTTCTTCTATGTTATTTAAAATTCAATTCTATGTAATTAGAATAGGAAAATCTGTGCGTGTTTGTGTGTGCTAAATAGACTGCTTTGTTTGCAAAAGTACTTTTATTTATCCTCTTTTGATGCAATTGATAAGTTTTTTGTATAACATTTTTATAGCTATTTTGCAAGTGACTCACTACCACAATATAACATTTTTTTTTTAATTTATGTTTTAGATTAGATTTTTTTAATTGTGGAAAACTTGCAAAAATTTTTTCCAAATAGTAAGTAACAATGCTATCATATTATTATACATTCTTCAACATAATCCAACATTACTAATACTACTAGGGTAATACAATTAAGCAAATAAGAGCTTAACATTATCAAAATTTTTCTGAACTGAATGAACAAAAGAATAAAATAAATATGTAGGTATCATTGCATTGTAATAGATTAATGTAATTTAAAAAAAAGAACTGAGTATTCCACATTCTATGAAAATATTGCATTGTGCGAGCAAGAAAATTATTGATAAGTGGAAATTGATCTTAAATAATATGAATAGAAAATAGACAGATAGATCAACACTTTATTGCACCATTTACAGAAAATAATGTAAAGTAAGACAACCATTTATTTTAAAGCCATTTATTTTTAATTTAAAATTACATATAGGTAGCTCTATTAATTAGGGAACTGTTTTCAGCCCTTAATTTATTTCCATACTCCGGCTTTTCTGGCTTGTCTGTGGGTCCTGGATGTTCCTGTTGGTGACTATGACTAGACCGAGAGTACTGAACTGAAACAATGCAATAAATACCATTAAGTATAAGGGCCGAGACTTCTATGTGTATGTGAAATTTCAGGAAGATTGGTTCAGTAGATAAAGCGTGAAGAGGTAACAAACAAACAAATAAATTGTTTTATTAGCTTGTTGATTAGCATTTATGCCAACCAATTAGGCCCAAACCCGGCACTTTAAATCATCCCATACATGAAAAGTACAAAGAAATTGGTAATAGTTTATACATAGTATTACAGCATGGAAATCCTTGGGGGAGGCCTTTGTCCAGCAGTGGACGTCTTTCGGCTGAGAGATGATTACAGCATATTTATCCTTACTTACTACAAAATAAAATCCAATACCGCATCTGTCTGTTTCTTAAAAAAAATGGGGTGGGTCATAAGGAAAGTTTTAGTTTATAATTGACGCGGGCAAAAGTAGCTAATATTAAAGGTAGTAAGTGCATAGATCATACCTTAGCCCATTCTTTGCTTGTTCTAGTGAGCATTTAATCTTTCCCTGCATTTTCTCCATAAGCGTGCCACTGTTACACGTGCTTCCTTTGACCTCACTCTTTTCAATGAGCGAGGTCTTGGTACTGCTCGAGATAGTTCACAGGGAGCTGCAATTGTTCGACACTGGCTTGCCGACGACGTTCCATTTTCAGCAACCGTACCAGTTGGATATTAAATATAAACAATCTGCCTCTTCCTCAAATAATTTCATAACCCTAAGTCCTAGCCCTTCACTTGGGCGACCTTCATCAAACAAATACTATTGTTTATGTCCACTTGAAATGTGAACCGTAGAAGAGTCCATAAATTAGTCCCAAATCACATTTGTTTCCTCTTTAACTCTGCTCATGTTGATAAACAACCATTGTTCCAAGAAAAGCGATAACAGATGAAATATGAAGAAATATCTTGAGAGAGATGTCTACCTCTAAAGATAGGTAACGTAAATAAATATTGAGGTAATTATGTAAATATAACCTTAAAAACAAGCAAATGATAGACAAAATGTCAAAATACCTAGTGCGTTCAACAAGGTTCAACATAATCGATTGTCGATTATACTCAAATCACAGGTATTTACAAAAATACTTCACAAATATTAGCGTCCAACTCTAACGTTTCAAGAGTGATCATGTTCCAGTTGCGATTCAAGTTCGATTGTCGTTTCAAAGTTAGTGCGATTTTGAAATCGGCTGAATTGGATCGCAATTCTACCACGGCCGACGTTGAATCGTAACCGATCCTTAATCGAACCGTAGTGTTATAAATTAGCGCGATTGCACTCCTGTTATAGTTGTTGCGTTGCATGCAATTATAATCAGTTGACCTTTAGCTCTGAGCCGTGTTACGTAGGCGGTAGCGAAGGACGCTCTGAGATTTCGCGCGTTTTTTCAATGAAAACAGAAAATATTGTTCTATGTAATTTATGATGATGTAGCACAACATAACGAAAAAATTTCAATAACGTCGGTAACTTTACAACTACAACGCGTTCGGAATTCACAATTTCATTCGTTATAATATAGCGCCAAAAATAGCACGCTATAAAAATTTAGCATATTCCATATAGCGCGCTATGAAAATATAGCCGTTAAGAACACCACTAAGTACATAATATCTCGATGTCGTAGCATAATCTAATTCTATTGTTATCAAGTGAATCTTATTTTATCAATGTAATCGAATATTGTAATACATAGGGGACCGGACAACTTTTTTTTTTGACGCTTCTTTGAAATACCTCACATTAATAGAATTATCCGTAAAAAAATCACATCCATAACCAAAGTATTTCCCAAGATATAACAAAAAACAATTCACATTTTTAAGCGATGTTTGGGCGATACCATAACGCCCCTAACTAATCGTGCATTCATATGACGTCACGCGTAGAAAATGGACTTTCCCTAAAAGTTTAAACTCTAATCTGCTCAGGAGAATAAACTCGTGCTGAAAAGTCGCAAAATGTATTTAATTATATGTATTCTATCATAAAATTACAAATTTTTAACAATCCTCATACCTTGGCCGGTCCCCTATTCAATGTTGCATATTTAAAGTCAATGTACGACATGGATTAACTGATCGCTGAATATTATTTACCGCACCACACCAATAGCTACAGTTTGTCTAGAAAGGCCTGACATTAATGTTCGAGGAACTAACATTGATGGCAACATCAAACGTATGTACATACGTTACATCACACGTATGTACATACGGTACATCAGCTGTCAATGCTGTCAACAATATTGAATTGTTTTTCGTTTGTATTTTTATTGTTTTGATTAAACTGCAATAAATTAAGACCCAAACTACGCAGAAAAGTTTGAAAAATGAGGAAAGTAAATCTAAGTCGCACGCGGGAATTGATTTTTAAAGTTTTCCAGCAATGTTTTGCGGAGAGCAAGGCTGGACGAATTTCGTGAGATTTCGATGATATTTATGGGAGAACAACATATATTATGGGTATGTAATCGTGTTATTGTTTGTTTTTTATCTCCCTGAAGTTACAAATATACTTAATTTACGATTTTTAAAAGAAAAAGGTATTGTTAACATCGTACACTTCTAGGTTAGACTGAAATTGTAAATGGGTCATATTATAGTATGATCATAAATTTTTGATACATTATGATGGTACATCTCAGTCTATTCGGATTTTCTACCAATTTTGAATTATTTGTTTCTTGTGAATAAGTTATTGTTTCTATTCTGTTACAATTTTTATTCCTTTTTTTTAGGAAAACCGAAGAGTACAGTTAGGCCCATAGTCGATGAAGCAACTTGTTGAAGAGGCCTTTTACAGCATCACATCTGAATATAAAAACTGCTGCCATTACGTTGAGACGCTCAAAAAAGAGTACTATGAGCGAGGACGTTACCTGTATCTAGATATAGATGAATTGTTTGTTCGCTTAGGCGATGATAGCAGCAGTAGTGACAGTAGCTGTAGTGATGACGGTGCCGCTAACGAAAGCGGCAACGAAACGTTTCTTGTTGTTGAATATTTGGGACTCCGATGATGAGTGAAAGTAATCAATCTTAGTATTTTAACTAAGTATAAAAACATTCATCATCATCGTGATCGCCTTCCATGACCCACTGCTGGGTATAAGCCTCCTTTTGTCTATTCTAACATTTCCTATCCTGAGCTATTGCAAGAAACATTATTCTGGTTAAATTAAAAATGTTTATTAAAACTTTTCATAAGCAGAGGTAAATAAAACGGAAACAATATAACTGTATAATGTGTTTTATTTATTAGCTCACTTTACTTGAACGAACTGCTAGTATCAAAACAATTTTGGTCACACTATAAAGGTTTTTATACCGCACGTGAGATTTGGGAGTGGGGGTGGACTAATCCTCAAATCTCACGACAACATATTTTTTCGGCCTACTGGGCGGCCTGCGAAATAAATCTACTGCCAAAGTTTTTGTGGAACAGAATTTTACAACATTACAACACTGAGGTCTCTGACATTTCTGACATCATGATGACAGTGACGGTGACTGATCTGATCTGACAGATCAGTTTAATGTTCTTGAGCAGAAGGTAAACACGTATTCATATAAAAAGCACATTATGAATAAGTTTAGATTTATTTACAAATCCAACCTGTGTTGAAATATGTGCCATAAAGTCGCCATAACATTGAGACGGTTTACTTAACACATAATAATCCACAATGATAGAAGGATACGGAGCAGTAACGCAGGCCCTTTTAGGGACACTGTTAACGTGGGGCCTTACTGCCGCAGGAGCCGGTTGTGTGTTCTTCATACGAGGGAAACACGTATGTACTTGTGTGCTAATCTAAAACTTGTTAATTAATTGATACTTTACTCTGTATGATGTATTTTTGTCCTTTATCATTTTCAGAGAAAATTGCTTGATGTATCACTTGGTTTTGCTGCTGGGGTTATGACAGCAGCTTCGTACTGGTCGCTACTTAAACCTGCTATAGAAATGTGTGAAAATTCTGAAATATATGGAAGCTTTGCATTCCTACCAATAGCAGGAGGATTTTTGTTTGGAGCCATATTTGTTTTTGGAACTGATAAGTTCTTAGACTACTTAGGAATAAATTCTACTAATATGATGTTTGGTAAGTTTTTCTATAATATTATTCACTACTATTAATAATATTTACTTTTTAAAGTACCAACATTACCTACAAGTATACACTTGACGATTTGTTATAATTCTACATAGTACGTAACAACAATGGTATACCATTGTGTAACATTAATACATACTATATTCGCAAATTGTATTGTTGCGATATTAAGTAGGTTCTTTCTTATAATTTAGTTTTAATTATTTTATTTATGGAGCTTGTTGTTGTACTTTTTCTTTTATTTCCTTGGTTAATTACACTTTAGAATAATATTTCTTTTTATTAAGTGAGATGAGTATCAAAACTGTTTTGTTCTTAAATACACATTTCCTCATGTCAGAAGTTCATGACACAACATCCCTTGAAATGGAGTTACTTACATTTATTTAATTTAAATACTCCCATGATTATAATTTACGATATACTGGTCAAGACTGCATTTTCATCAAGCCTTAAAAATTTGTTATAGGTAATATATTTTAAATGAAGTTAGAAGTTATATGATACTATTTTTATGTTTGACTAGCTTTTGCCCGCGGCTTCGCCCGCGTGAATTTCCCACGGGAACAGTGCTTTTTCCCGGGATAAAAAGTAGCCTATGTGCTATTCCAGGTCATTATCTACCTCTGTACCAAATTTCATTGAAATCCGTCCAGTAGATTTTGCGTGATTGAGTAACAAACATCCTCACAAACTCACAAACTCACATCCAAACATTCGCATTTATAATATTAGTATGGATTCATTTGATATTATTTTTTACATCATACTTATTTATAATATTGATTATTATAATATTTACTTTTTAAAGTACCATTTACTTGCTTCAATCACACATTCATATGTATATAATATCTTTCTTTCAATTATTATTATGGATGTTATTCATTATAAACTAATTCATTATCCATCATTAAAATTGCAGTCATGTTTTTTCTTGATTGCAATAAACCCAGTGGTGTTTGTACACAGCTGTCTAGTCTGTTATGAATTATCAAAAATGGATTATGTTAGGAATATTTATCATTTTTAGAAATGCAATGCACATAATAAAAAATCAATGTGTAGGTATTTGTACCATGATTTATTTTATTTTAATTTATTTATTTAGCCAAAACATTCATAATACAATACAATACACTATGGAGCCTAAAACAATGTTATATGTACATCAAACTATAAATTTTATAATTAACTATATTAAATAACAATTAACTTTTAAAATTGTAAGGCCAGAAAGATCATATTTTACTATGTGTCAATAAACATCTAAACATTTGTTTGTCATTCAGACAAAGTAGATAACTTTCATGATAATTGTGCTGTCCTTATAAAAGAAGGTTAGTCTTATTTTTTATGCCATATAGTGGGAAAATTAGCATTAAGTGCCTCTAATGGCAAACAATGAATGGCTTCAATATGTGAGGGTTAGGTAGAATATCAGAAAATGCTATCAAATTTAAATAATTACATTGATATCCTTTAACAATGGGCATTGACATTAATTTAAGAGGAAAAAGTTTTATCCCTCGATCTACAAGTGGATTTGACTGAGGATCCTTTGAATTAAGGGAATTTATTCATGTTTCTTTATATTATATTTCCTTATTTAATCAAAGAAGATGATTATACTTAAGTGCTTAATTCATAAATCAACTTCAAGCAGACTTGTGTTGTACTTAGGTATAGCAAAGAATAACAATCTTTACTCAGTCTTATCAATAAATACATGACTACCAGATTGTAAAGCAGGCACAAGGCATCGCTTATCAGTGATGACAGTGAATGCCATTATATTTTATTATATAGGTTATGTAGCAAATGTTAATTGAAGCTATGACAAACAGACGCAATCGGCACGTCGCTCCACATGCTCCATTGTATTTAGTATTTAAATATTCATATCAACAATATTATTATCTTGCCCTTGAATTAGGTAGTTACTTTAAGATTAGGGAAAACATATTCGCAGATGTTTTTCGCTCTGCAATGTCATTATATTTTTTTACTTTTTTTTTGTATCAGAGGAAATAAATATTATTACTACAGCCGGACTAGCTATATCTACGTGTATGTATAGTCTGGCTTTCTGTACTTTTGCCCTTTGGGTATGTACATAATAGGTACCAAACATATTTTCCCACGTTACTGTTAGTTGTAGATAAGGATACTCACTCACCTAAATAGCTTACTTGTGTAATTTTTGTGGACCCAAATCATAATCGACCGTAGTAGAAAAACCTGGCGATTGTGAGTAGGAATTGCCAAGATAAATATTACAGGACTCTAATATCCTACCTGAATATAGAACATTTTCAAAAATAAAGCCTTCCAAGAAAAATTGCGCCTTCTTATTACTTATTTTTCACTATTTATTCTTTGCGTGAAAGTTGAGCAGCACTACGTAGTACTTATATTAATTCTGTGGCAGCACTTAAGTTTGAAGAAGGATTAATAGTATTTTCTTTGAATTAGATTTTGTGTAAGGCGGTCCCTAGACGATCAATTTTATTGCGCAATAATACAAATTGTGCAATTTTATTGATCGTTTAGGGGTAATATTGAACATTGTGCAATTATTGAAAGAAAGTTTGAGTGAGTTTAATTTTTATTGTACCATATTTTTTAATTGCATCGTGTAGGGTCAGTATTGCGCAATATTTTTCAGTCTGTTTCGACTTGAGGAGGAGAATAAGCTTGCGCGCGCGCGCGCGTAAATGTCGCCACTGAACATGAAAACATTGCGGGAAAAAATACTTTTGTATTATTGTGTAATTTTTTTGATCGTTTGGATTCAAAGGGCCTTTCAATCTTATTGTACAATAAAATGTATTGTACAATGTTATTGTAGGTCTAGGGGCCGCCTAATACTTTACTCTTGACTTATTGTAAAAGTAATACTTACCTAATATATTTCAATTTAAAAAATCCTTTGCTAATGAATAACTTCGACTTTACAGCTATAACTAAGAGCAAAGAATCGAAAGACAAACTAGAAGATTTAGAAATGATGACGGCGTTGAACAGGCGTCCGTCATCTAGCGTGGTGAACCTGGACGGTCCTCCGCCGCCGGCAGACTTCGCTGACTGCATCACGAACCAGCACACCGCGCAGAGGCGGCGTGGCCACAACCACTCACATCAAGAGTTGGTAAGTAAATGAATGTTGTAGGTTATGTTATACGGAGTTGTACAACGTCCGTTATCTAGCGTGGTGAACCTGGACGGTCCTCCGCCGCCGGCAGACTTCGCTGACTCGTATATTACATCAAGAGTTGATGAGTAATCAAGGGTGATGGTGTCGGAGTTACAAACAGCGTAACAAACAGACAAGTAGTACACAAACTTTTTAGCTTTAATAATTCAAGATTCGATATAACAATAATGCAAACTTAAGTGGCAACACAAACCACCACAATTTTATGCGAGGTTTTATGGGATACAGATTCGTTTGAAAATGAGACAATGTAGTCTCCCTCTTCCTGAGGGTTTCGGGACGAGAGCTTGCATAAAACCGGCTATAGATAAGTACAGTTGAATCTAGTTTATGAAAATTCTTTTGGGCAAGTATTATTGACGATGATGATGTTTTTATCCGAATTGAGTTTTCACTCGTTTATTGATTTACAAAGGCGTAACGTCTGATAATGTTGACAAATTGATTAAGCGAATATAATTTACAAACTCGCTATTTATCGCCATATTTCATGACTATTATGGCCAAATATGAGCTCAAGTCTCGTAAAGGGGGTTCCGAACGTTTACAACGTCCAATATTAAGTCTTACTCATTTAAGTCTGTTTTAGGGAAATTGACCGAACCGAAATGCTATAATGGTACTTAAATAAAAAAAAAAATTTCGTTGTATAAATTTTTCTTAAAAAATGTTTTGATAGTACCTAGCTATAGAAATAATGGTCGGCTTTCTTCTCAAATACCTAAAACTAAATCTAGAATTTCACAATGTGCAAAATCTAGTTTATTAATAGGAAATACGTAATTTATTTCAGAAAGTCGGTGAAAACGGCGAGGGCGACCGTCGAGATAGTCTCACAAAGTCGCTTGAAGCTCGGCAGTCCCAGTGGAAGCGAATCATGCTGCTGGTGGTGGCCATCACGGTGCACAACATTCCTGAAGGCCTGGCCGTCGGAGTCTCGTTCGGAGCTGCCTCCTCCACTAAGAAGTCTTTCAACGCTGCCAGGTTAGTAATTCCGGCAATTCAAAGTCTCACAAAGTTGCATGAAGCTCAGCAGGCGCAATGGAAGCGGATCATGCTGCTGGTGCAACCAATCAATATCAATGAGGAACTTATGTTATGTCCAAGAGCAAAAATTATAGTTTCTCTGTACAAAGTATACAAATACTTTGTCATTCTAACTCTACTCTGGCTTGGAATTTCGTAAAAATAAGTTGTTTAATCTAAAAAAAACAAGAACATGTTTAGTATACGTACTAGAACCCTATGATAACTAAATCACTATAGCGAGCGCCATCTACCGACGTAAAGGCTAGCATTGTATATTAATATCGATAAAGGCAAGCAAAGATCTATCTTTGCTCTACGCTTGTTTTCTTGTAAAAAGCAGTGATCATGCTTTATCAGTGCTTATCTGACTGACGGTAGCGCCATCTATTTGTAAGCCATTGTAAAATTTAGTAAGTGAAAAGATTTGCTTATGAGTTTGAGTGCTGCCATCTTAACAAGGCGTTCAGTCTTTTTTAATGCATTTTAAGAATGCGTTTTGCTACTATATTGAGATAGAATTAGATGGCAGTAGTGGTATCTATTCCATTTAGTCCCATACTGGAATAAAGACTTTATTTTCAACAATATGTAACGTTTAGTTGATAGTTTTATCTAAATATATGCCTACATATTATCAAAAATCAGATAAGTGTCGCTTCTAATAAAATTTCTATTTCAATTTTGGTAACTTTTGAATCAGTGTCACAACCAAACCATATTTTACATGGGATATAACTGAAATTGTGGAATATCTACGCTGCCTTCAGTATAACTTAATCAGTATTATTTTAAAATGATTCTTATGAGTGTTTAGATAGGACAAGCACGTTTGTGTCCGCCATTTTGTTACGTCAATGGTAGGAACGTGAGGCACCGTTGGTGCGGCCCCGGCGCAGGAATTTCATTGATAAGTAGCGGGCGCGAGCGGGATGTTGGCCCACCCGCCTCTATGTTAAATTCATAAGTTATTATTTGCTTCGTAACTTGTAATTTTCCTATTAGAAAGTACTTAACTATTTCACTTGTTCTACTAGACAAGAAAAGTCTTGGGCGTTTTAGGATTTTGAATTTCTTTTGCATGTGTTGAGTTTCTAGCGCGAATTTAACAAAAAAAAAGCACGAAGGTTTCATTTAGGTTAAATAGTTGATTAGGGACTACCATTATCGATAGGTACTTAAATTAATATTATTAGTCGCTCCGATCAAATCAGTTAAGTACAGCCACGTGCAATTAGCTTATACGTTTTCACATTCTCTTTCCATGTTATTTTGTTTACATATTATTGCTCGTGACTGTACCTACTTAGCTAATTAATATTCTTGTGTGACAAAATTAATTGTTTTAAAGTATTCTTTAAGATTAGGTAACATAAGTTTTTTTTAGTCTGATGACTCTAATGAGTGTTGGAAACAAAATGTGGAAGATAATTTTCTAGTTTCGCCTCATCGACTGTTTGGCAGAAGCCATCATACGCATACTTAGGGCTTGTAGGCGTTTGATAGCTGACGACAATGATTTGATGAGATGTAATGTAGTATTAATAGTCTTTCTTTGTATATTGTACATATAATAGACACATTTATTCCGAAGGTATATGAAGCCGACATATGAAAATTTACTTTTAATGTAAAGGGTCAATTATTTTTTCATTGTTGAATGGACAATGAGAAAGTAATTGGATTTATTTATTTAGTCGTATGGCATGCATGTGTCCAGAGTCGCTTTTCGTAATAATTTACTAATTAAGTAATTGGATATGCTTAGCATATCGATTTCATTTTTGCACAATAAAATTCATTCCGCCAATGTCAATGTAAAATCTTTGAAAACGTGAGTCAGTGGCGAATTGTAGGAATTTTTATATCTGTTTTTGTAACGGACTCTATTTGAGTGTCTAGCGCATGGCTAAAGTATTAAGATGCGGAGTGTTAGAAGAAGATATTTTAATTGTATAACTTTGTTCACAAACTAGCATACGACCAAAAGCAATGTTCTTATTACTGCTTCTTCAGATGCTGACCACCAAGAAGATTAAATTGGTCTTAAATCTGGACCTAGTCTTTCAAAAAAACTTGCTAAGGTTTTTCTGATTCTATATAAAGTACCGCCGGAAATAGTTTTTGAAAAGATGAACCCGGCAGACAAAAGTGAGCTTGAGTTGCAAAACGAGCAGTTCGCCAACGATGGTTCATTTGTAGTTGCGTTGAGTCGAGCCAAATCGCATGGCGAGCGCGGGGGCATCGACCCGCGCGGCTCAGACGTTGCCGTCACCGCCGCCGCCGGTGAAACTATTTCACTGAAAAATCAACCTTGACGATTTGTCGCGTCGTCCATACCGACGCGTGGGTGCCTCCCGAGCATATTCATAACCGTTAAATATTGGCACCTCTCACTAATGTGCGCCGGCGATGTCGCTATTCCAACTATTTTAGGCATTTGACGGTTCATTGGTAACCAATGAAAATTAAAAAGGCCTTTTTTGAATCCAACCAAAACGTTTTCAATTTTTTTTCAAAATCCAAAGTAAGGACAAACTGCTCTAGACTCAAAATCGAAGTTATTGTGTAGGAATTAACTACAATTCGTCGAGGAGTATAATCTTCTGTGGGCCAGGTAGTAAACAAATTGTTCCTGCATTTTGCCGAAGTTTACTACCGTGTCCATCGAAAACGCCTGAAAGTGCTTCTGGTCTATGAAACCACTAATGTAGTATACCTTTGATCTATATAGACTTTCTACTGTGCCTTAAGCTCGTCATGCGTATTCCGTCCATTCTCACCTACAGTCACCTACAGACTTCTGAACGAGAATCGAAACTGAAGTTGCAAAAAAGAAATAGAGAGCAGCATTTTAGTTGTTTCGTAAGAGTCTATAACATAGAACTGCGTTTCAAAATGGATTACAGACGTGGGTGCAATGCTATTGCTAAAATGATATGTCAAATGTCAAGTAACCACGAAAAAGATAAAATGAAAATTAAGCATGGGACTCATTCTATCGTAGGAAGCTCTACTTTGTCACAAGGTTAAGGTTCACAGATAAACGATAGCAAAATTGGGCCACATTCTGCCAAATATTGCAATCGTTGAGGACTGATTGAGGTAATAGCCGGGAACTAACAAGATTTCTTTGCTCTCAATTATCGTGCACGCCGCAGCCCGCTCAACAGATTATTACTTACTAATAATTGCATCCCTGATACGATCGAAAAGTTAAAATTTGTTTCAAGCAATTATCGGAAAGTATTGAAAATCAGACATTGTTAATAGCGTCCTCTAACTATAGCTAGTGCTAGTCGTATAAATGTGATACTCTCTCATTTGAAAGCTTTCCACGTTGCATCCTCAGCTACACGTCGGAGCCCATGATCCGCTTTCCTACTTACTCTTCTCCACTTCGCACCGTTTTACGGCATCCTTGGTTGTGAAACCATTGGCACACATATACTCCTTGACGACATCAAGTCAACATTTCTTAGGTTTGCCCTTTGGCGGAGGCGGCATAGGGGAAGGAAAAGCGATATAATTTTATATAACTCAGCCAAGAATGTGTTTATTTTAGCATCTGAATTGTTTTCTTTTCTATATTGGTAGTGTCTTGTACTGTTTCTAGTTTTAACTAAGACTATAGTCATGGTCCTGCAGTTCTCATAAGCGGGTATTCGTTTACTTGTCAAATTATTCTTCTTTGTAAATTATGCTATAAGTCACATGTATACATAGATGGCACATTACTACCTATAATCTAAGTAAAAAGGCGAGAACTCCAAAGTCATTACGATGGTAACAGATAAGGCAGAGTGAGATGAGGGACGACCGGAGAGATGGCCGGAGGAAGGGGCGCGGGTGGCGCCCGCGCATAATGGGAGTCGGCAAACGCTTTGTACCGCCGCTGTTATTATGCAGATTAACACCGCCGGGAATTTGTTCAAATATCGTAACAAGCCCTCCTCCGGGCGCCGGCGCCGCTCGCCGCTCGCACTCCTGTAATTTATCGGCTCGAGAATGTGTCGGCTTTGCCTCCTTCCACGGATTTTGGACTCGTTTTGTCGATTTTATGTTACACGCCTCCCGTCAGGAGGCGCCGTAACTCTCACAGAACCAGATTGTCTTTTATTTTCATTCCAACTTTAATCAACACTTTGGTGCTGCGGGTAGTAATTTATGGAAAAATGCAAACCAACAGATTTCCAGCTGTTAAACCGATTGTTGGCTTTTGATAAATTCGCATCTTACAAACATGGTAAATAGTTAAGATTTTATTAGCCTGAAAGTTTTCATCTACCGCCGTTGAAAAAAAGTTGCGAAGTCGAATGCTCGCCCGCGGCGGCGCAGGCGCGGTGCGGGGGGCGCGGTGCGGAGCGTCCGGCCGCATTCCTGCTAAGCCTCCGACCCTCCGCCTTGCCGAAGTTGCTCCACGGAGCTTCTGCCGCTTTCCCTTCAGGATGGAATGCCATCTAAATAAATACCACAAAGCGAGCTCAACTCCGTATATTAGATAATTTATTTCATCATAGATTACTTATCTTCGTTTGTACTCGCGGTAAGCTATGTAAAAGCTAAGATTGAATTCGTAACGTAATTTATTACGTTTTACCTATATCTGCATAATCTGTCATTTCCTAAAAATACTCGAACTGATTTGCTTGCTTTTGCCGAATTTGGTACTTCGGCAAATTCTAACGGAAATTAAGAGCATGGCTTAAAGTTTTATTGGCCATATGTTAGATTTAAATATTAGTGGTATAAGGTGAGTGTTTGCACGTGTAAGTGGTCGCTGAATGCGCGAGCAGGCCGGATTGGCTCAAAACGTTGCACTTGTTTTTACGCACGCGCGCGGCGTGTGGTGCATGACCCCATTGGAATGTACCACGTGCACTAGCCTGTGGAATGCGCAACTGTTTGCTTTTTCATTTTTTCCTCTATCGCCGCCACAAACAATACCTTTTCATACCATTTCATAACGAATTCTTTGCTAACGTTGTACTTTCTAAAAAGTTGCTCGGGTTTGCGTTTCGTTTATTTTTTTGTTTTGTTTAAATGTAATAAGCGTCGATTTGACTAGTCATTTTACAGAGATATGGCAACCAAAATACCCCGTACCAATAAAATTACTTAGCAAACGTATTTGAAATATTGAGTAAAGATACGAGTAAGTACTGGCGCTCCTTTCCTATGTGAATTTTCTCATACCTACACATAATCAAATCAAAAATCATAAACTATAATTTCGAAACAATTTAACTTATGGATTTGTTGATGTTTTGGGAACATGGAAACTATCGAATATGCAAAAATTTTATCGATAACAAAGCTTATCTATACTATACTTATCTATCTTAAGGAGAAATTAAAGCTAGTAAAATTAGTGAAACGTAAAAATACATCTACATAAATTGAAATCAGTGTAAGTAAAATTGTAAATACCGTTCAATTACAATCTATCTCGCGGGATTGTAATTTGTCGAGAAATTATCAACTGTACAAAGCATTTACAATTTATAAAACTTATTATTTTTCGATACTTCAATCTATTGACGTATATCCATCAAACAGTCAAGTGACTTGAGACGAAACGACCCATAATCAGCCTAATACTTCGTAATGGAGTAGCAATCCAACATTCAAATTCCTTTTCATCTATAAACCTATATACCGGTTCAAAGTAGCGAGTCATTTATATTGTTCCGGCAGTCCTATTAGACAATTCGTCATAACTGAAACAGAAGGATAAAACATGTGAGACTGCTTATTTCCGGGCAGGCGCTAACCCGAAATAGTTCAGTATACTGGCCGCGTCTCATAAAGCGATGGACAAGAGGAAGTGACGCCGGAAAACGCGTCCGGAAGATGCGCCCGCGCACTGCGCTCTAGATGCTCTTTTACGATTTCCTGTGCGCCGAGGCGCCGCCGCCGCCGGCCGCGCAACATCTAAAACGGCTGTATTTGTCCGCTACGATTAATTGTCGACCATTATTCTTTTGTGATAAAAATAATAATAAGTACTTAAATAAATATCCGATGCATTTCTCAAGTACTTATGTTATCATTAAGTAAGTGGAGCATTTTCAGGTGATTTTCAAAAAATTGGAAGGTTGAAGAATTATAATGTCTACACAGTTGATCATACGGGAATAAAAAATAAGAATTGGCGGGGAAAGTGCGGAAGATTTCCTCTCTAATCATTATTTGTCTCTTTGCTTTCTATAACAATATTTTATTTGACTTTATGCAAGAAAATGCTAAAGTGCAAGCGCTTTCCAGTATTTACGGAAACATTGAATAACAATGATTTTAATGGCTATATCAATTACGGTACAAAGTGGAACACGTCAGGTACGCATAATGCGTCATGCTGCTGGCTTGCACGTCATATATATCGATATAATTGCTCGCCTGTAATCGATGTAACGTTTTTACGTAAAACGACTATTTGGAGTAGGTACTATTAAAAAAACCGGCCAAGTGCGAGTTGAACTCGCGTGCAGAGGTTTCCGTACAATTGCAATTCTTATAGGTTTTCCTGTAATATACAAGCAATGAACTATACATATTTAGTTTTTTTTTTTTTCATAATTTTAGGCTCTGTAGTTTCGGAGAGTTAAGGGGTCAATTTTCATCTTCCTTCATGAATTAAATCAAAACTATTTTTTTACAATAAGAAAAAAATATATTTGAGATCCTCATACCGAGCCCTTTCATTTCATATATAACACAGTAAGGTTTGGAAAACTTGTTTTTGCACATCTGTGTTTGGGTCACAGGATTACGCCATCTGAATTACATCAAAATACCAATTTCATCTGATTTGGTCCAGTATATTCGGAAAAAATTTGCTGTGACAGACGGACGGACAGACAGATGCACGAAAGATCCTATAATGGTTCCGTTTTTTCATTTTTACGTAGTTTTTTGACAGCTTCAATAAATTAATGTTTTGTACGAAATAATACTCTGTTCTTTAGATCCATATGGGAGATACCATTTTATTGACACTGTTTAAAAAACAATTTATGAATACCAATATAACTAACCGATTAACATTTGTATTCCGTACTAGAGGCGTACACGATGTAGTTTCCTGTGGAAATTACGATGGTCATAAAGACCATATTTTATATTGATGAGTAATGAATATTCTCCTAAGAAATATATTACATACGTTATTCATCAATGAATATATCAGCTGCAAGAATTTGTACCTAAATTTATAAAATGAATAATAGTGTATACCATTGTAAATCGAATGAATCACTGTATGTAGAGTGCATTAGCTAGCCGGTTCCCATCATTTGCATGATTTTTCTGAGAATTTCATGAGCCACTTGCATGATTAAGATTATTAAATGGCCATGCCGCCCTTGACACCTTCAGCTATGAATATGAATGGATGAGTAATATTACCAGCGACTGTATGTAAATTATTATATGATATCTTCATCCCAGTTGGTAATAACAGTTCTGACAAGGGAAGGGTTTGATTGAAGGATTGATTTACATACATTTTGGATTTTTTATTTAGATAAACTTTAAACACAAATACCTACATAATTATTATATTCTCATGTTAAATTATATATATGTATTGTATATCCTAATCCTATACTAACTAATATTACAAATGCGAAAGTGAGTTTGTTTATTTATTTGTTTGTTTGTTACCTCTTCACGCTTTATCTACTGAAACAATTTTCCTGAAATTTCGCATACACATAGAAGTACGCAGAAGGACAAAGAGTTCTTTTCTTCCCGGGAAAAAGCACTGTTCCCATGGGAAAATCGCGCGGGCGAAGCTGCGGGCAAACGCTAGTTACCTATAATTTATTATCTTTTTCCTTATTAGTAGTTATTGCCCGCGTGAAAAATGTTTTCTTGAGGGAATGCCGATTTTCATGTTAAATGGTATTTTATATCCTTGTCAGTCTTTACTCTATGCAATACTAGTTTCGCACAAGATTTTTCTAATTGTATGCTATTATACACTGAGCGCGTATCTTTATATCAATCAATAGTACATGAAATGAGCCTTTCAGGCATTTTAGTAACTTTAGTCACGAATCTAAACCAACAAGTCAATTAAGTAATTACCGGTCGAGTGAACGGCGGCGCCGGAGTCGCCCAGGTCGCGGCCGCAGCATAGAGCGTGGGCGTGATGACGTGTCCCATTCATAATTCACCTGTTGTACCTTAACTCAGTTAATGCTAAACCGATGCATAGTGACTAACCGTGGAGACTCGCGCGGAATGCTGCATCTGTGAAGGAAATCCGCATTGGCGCCTTGCACGTACTTACCTACTTACAAATACGACTTGTGTTGCTCACCAATGACATCATTTTCATTTGCATTGGTGATTGAAGGGTCGCGTCGCCATGACATGAATTTTGAAAAAGCGTAACTAAACAAATCATTCTCAAGCTTTTCTCTAATATCAGTTTGATAGAGTGCCTGCAGAACTGCTTGAAAAATACTCCACCAATAAGAACAAAAGCTCATAAAGTAATTGATTGAGCATCCGGTCCCTTTTTTGGTGTTGCCACCAGAAAAAGTAAAGCCATAGCCAAGCCAAGGATCTGATCGTGTTTCACTATTTGATAAGGAGATCCATGATCCATCCAGCTGCCTAATCTTTTTTTTTTTCTTTTATTAAAGATGGGTTTGCTCTTGACCACAATCTTGTCCGAGGACAGAGATGAGGTATACGATGTAGCGAGCTTACCCAGAAGCAGCCTATTCACTCTGGTTTTGAAGGTTGGTTGTATGTGCTCGGGAACACAGACGCAGGCAGGGAGTTCCACTGCTTCGCTGTGCGCATTAGGAATGATGACGAAAAACGCTTGGTGCGTGCGGGGGGAATATTAACCAAGAATGGATGATAGCCCGCAGTGCGTCTGGTTGTCCGATTGAAGAAAGGGGCAGGTGGTATGAGCTCATGCAGCTCGTGAGCACACTCACCGAAGTACAATCGGTAGGAAACCAACAAGCAGGCAACTCTAATCGTGAAGATTGGGCAGAATTTGATAACATCAGTGATTTTGATCAAAAATTCACAATCCCTATCACAAGAAAGCATCCTCAAAACTAGCTTGAAACTGATTTTACAATAAATCAGCTCGATTATTAGTACAATAGTGAATATCTCAGCATGCAACTTTTCAATTCAGTAATTTAACCCCAGACAAATTCTTTCGTGAGTGCACAATTTGTTAGCCTCTTACAAATTTTATGACCTTCCTCTCTTCTTTCATAACTGAATCACGACTATTAATGTTATTATAGGAACGTGGAACGTAACTTTTTATTTAATTTGTCTAGTTCCAAAATTATCACACTCGAAACGCGAATAATGTTGTGACGAGACGTCTCGCCCTATTCGCGTCCAGAGTCGAGACAGTCCCGACGATTCGACCTTATTTTTGAATTAGAATGCGGCTGTGTTTACATTTTTCTCATTATTGTGTCACTTTTGGCTAGACTCCAGATTGTGACATTGAACAAATAGTCCATTACAAAGTTAGAAGTGCAATCTCGTGTGGCCGCCGAACTCTGTATCGAGCTTTACAGATAAGAATAACCAGTAAAAGCGCCTATCGAATTCGCACACAAGGGCTATACACATTCGCACCTTCATCTTTTTGATGTACTTACAGTAAATCTTAAAAGTAGAAACGCTCTTTACTACCTTTCGGTGAATGTGACCGTATTTAGTGGCCTCCGTGGGGTAGTGGTCACCACGCCCATTTGCCATCTGGGATCCTGGCTTCGATTCCCAGCGCGGGCAAATGTTTTCAGAGATATTTGTCTGCGGTTTAGGTGTGTAGTGCGTGTTTCTGTGTTTGTGTCAATCGGACCCACGATACAAGCTTTGTGTAGGCCGTTTAGTATTGTCCATTTATTTTTTTTTATGAAAATCGTAGTTTTCGTGGTTTCTTCAGTTGTATTCGTATAGAGTATCTGTGGTTTAAAATTGCGAATATTTTAAAATCTTACATTTTACTGCTTGATCCTTTCACATTTTGTTCTGTTCTTCCCGTTTCTTATACTTTCGACAGACTAACTTTTCGCATTTTCTATGGAACCACAAAAGTAAAGTCCAGTAATCCAAATTAAGCTAGTAGTTAGGCTTGTCTGCGTTATGATAATGATGTATGAATCGTAGTCGTCAAAACTAGAAGGTTTCTAAAGATGAAACTTCCGATCAGTGTAACTCCAACTTCAACATTCCTATAAACTTCATTACATCTTTGACTTGCTTAGTCTACAAAGCTGTAACCTGTTTTAATAACTAACTCGGACGCGTCGTCGTGCCTAACCACATTCCATTTAGTTCGTAATAAGAAAGTACTTAAAGAATTTACAGCTAGCGAGGTCGCTACTATGTTCAGTTCATATGGTGTGTACATGATAAAATGTAGCACGACGCGATTCTATCAATACCTGTAACGTTACGTGATCAATTGTGACACTGAATTTAGAAACTTTATCTCTACTCTACATGTACCCACAGGTTTGATATTAAAATTTATTGCTAAAATTCACTGAATGTCCATTCAGTTTCCACTAGCCGAAAATGTTTTTGTCTGTCCGGATGTTCTCGCCTACAGGTCGCATTTCTGAACCGATTCTCATAAATTTTTGGGAGCAGGCTCGGTAATTTTATAGAATTTTTTAGTCGAGCCAGATTTTCGAAATTTTATAAAATGGCGGAAATATATCAAGAAAACCTCATATCTCAGCTATTTTTAAAAATACAAAAATGGCATAAGACTTTTTTGTTATTCTTATTAAGACACAACTTTTTGTCTGAACAACATAGTAAAATTCAATAAAACCGCTATAATCCATATATTTTAAATTCTACGATAGTTCACAAAAAAACAATAGATGGCGCAGCAAAGCTTTTAATACTCGCAAATTCACTATTATTATTTTTTCACAAGTTTACAAGAGTGACTTGGTTTATTGATTAAAATGAGATGGTTCTTTAATATCATATGGCTTTTTATTTTTGTTGCTCAGATAATCCCAGAGAAATGCATCAAAAGCCATTGCATAGCTAAAAAGTGGTCCCGGGTTCGACCCCGGGGTCGGATGAATATGTAAAATAATCTTTTTCAGATTGACGTGGGTTTTGGTTCTATGGTATCTATATATGTATTTGTTTTAAAATATAGTATTTTTAAATTAGCATCCCGTAAAGTCTTGAACTTACGTTGGGGCTAACTCAATCTGTGTGATTTGTTCGTATATATTTATTATTTATATTATTTCGAGGCAAAAAAGGCAGGTTTCAGTCAATTTTTTAGTGATATTAACTCTTCTAAGCCAAGGACACTGTAAAATATCGATTATTTTGTGGAAGGGCTCGCGAGGTCTACTGTTCTCACAGAACCATTAGTATACAGTACTTTTTACGTATTAATGTTTAAGTACTAGTTAAAATAATTCCTTAGGTCGACTTCCACATGATCCGTATCCTAATATCATCATGAAAATTTGCGTAGATACACTTCGCCTAGTGTTCAAGTAAGAAAAACTGATAAAATTATAGGTGGAGATGCGATAGATGGAACTTAAATAGTCAAATCCTTTTAGAAAACTAGACGTGCGTGCTGTCCGGACAGAGTTAACGGTAACGCACCTCACCACCTGACTCGACAAACAACCTGTGTTTCTCACAGGAAACCGGCGATCGATCAAATCACACCGCCAGCCGCCAGTATGCAAACAGGCGCATCAGTAGATACAAGGAACTATATCTGAATTGACATAAATATACTAGATATACATATTTACTTTTATCAATAAAGTGTAAAGATAGAATATACTAATCTGGATTAATGTAAATATGTAAAAATAACCAGAAGTTTAAATGTTCCTATTTCTTAAAATGTGGTGTGCCGTAATAAAAGCTCTTCAGCCTTAACGGAAAGCACTAAACTTAACAATGATGTTTTTATTGTATTATTTACTGAAAATCTTTCCGATGCGATATTTAATGATGACATTTAAATAGCTGCAGTGAAATAATTTATGGGTTTTATTTCAAAGACCTTTTGAAATTTACTTGTGTAAAGCAACGTGTGCATTTGAGAAAGCGAATAGTGTTTAGTTTATTTTTAGAAAAATTTACATGCATACAGACAATTATTTTATGTTAGACCATAAATGTCATATAAATGAAATGTCCTGTCTGTTTGAAGTGGAAACGAATAAGGCGCGCGATCAGGATGTCGTCGACAGGCGGGTGACGGGCGTGAGATGGAACGCACTAGTCCGGCATCAAATCCGTGCGCGTGCGCTTACGAATTGCATTCCCATACAGGGTAACGGCGCACGTTCGCCTTTCTCGTTCCTACTAGAGGTTTTGTGGCGATTTCTCGCTCGCTCAACATGAATGGAGGCGCCATGGAATGCGGTCGCGTGACGTGAGCGGCGGCGCCGATCTCGACTCGATGCACTTCACCATGGGGCTAATGCTACCATTGTCACCTACTGTTCTGCTATACATTTTATGGTATTGTCTGTCTTCACATATTTAACACAAAATCATGTATCATCAGTCTCTATCAGTTATAGATCTCCTGATATTTTTTCTAAAATTGCTGTTCTGAAACGTTTATTGCCAAACTCGGCCAACCAGCATAGACAGCCATTTATCTAAAAGTAGATTACTTATAAAGCATTTTATCACATTAGAAGGCACTATCCCTAGGAACGCCCAAGATCAAACTAGCTTGACGCATATGCCACATATTATTTTTTGGATCTTGGAGTTAATCTGGCTTCTTGTTCCAAGTTCCATTAGATTTCGGTCTGACAACAGTTTAACAAAATTTTTCCGAAAATCCTTTTTTTTTCTTCCATGTGGTTTTTGTGTTCGTCTAATTCTTACAAATTGCATTCCCACCCACCTTTCTTCTTCCTTAAGTGTTTTTGCTATATCAATTTTTCAGGCGTGATGTGATAAGTGACTTAAAACTCAAACAAAATAGGTAACCTAAGTTAATGTTAAATACGCATGAAATATCCTGTCTGTTTGGATTGGAAACGAATAAGGCGCGCGATCAGGATCTCGTTAGGGCAAACTAAACAAATACCAATCCACTTTGTGTAGTAAGTAGCTGGCACCGACTCCAACTCAATCGGCACATGGCAATACACTTCTGTATCTTGGATAATTTAGCTGATTTTGTTATTTCACGTTTTTGAATGTATTAATTACTGAATACTGTTTTTTATATATTTATATTCCATTCTCCCATATTCTTTAAAAAGTACTCTTATTTTCAAACTCTCACATCAGATTCATCCTATTCCAGAGCACTCGAAGACCATTTTTTTATTTATAAAGCTTAAGTCCACATAAATTTGTATAAATTTCCTTATATTCAGCATGTTCTTGCGTGGAGGGAGATTCATAAAATTTCCATAGTTTTATTCACGTTATTTCTACGAATTCGGAAATCAATGCAATAGGTAAGATAAAAGGCTTCCTCTAGGCAATCTATTTTGTTACATTACATGACCAGAGTAGAATAAGGCAGGAGGATTGATGAAATGCCAAATTCCAATTTGATTGGCATGTTGTTAGTTAAGTGTTTGATGCCCGGTGAAGGGCAGCGAGTCCACATAGCTGAGCTGGGTGTAGCCGAGCAGCGAGCGGCGAGCTGCCGGCTCTTGGTATGGAGCTCACCGTTGAGGTTGACGGACCACTTACTTGAACCGGTCCGTGGGAGCCTTCCACTTCCCCACAAACCGAAACCTCTCTTCTAGTAAATATCACAACTAGAATTAATTTTATTTCGAATAATTTCAATAAATTCCGACTTATAATTAACATTTACTGGATTCTTGAATGTTGATCGTTTGATTAGTCATTTTAATGATACCTTTTTACAGTTATTGATCTGAATGTGGTATAAATTTTGTTTGGCAATCGGCTGCTGGTCGTTATTGATGTCTCTCATCTGTGTGAAGTGAAGTTGGTTAATGTCCTGCTATTGATGGTCGCCGTCACCGGTCACCGCGGCCCAATGCGCGGCCAGCTAAGGAATTCGTCGGCTCTCGTGTAATCTTTTACGCTTTCCAATGTTGATTATTAATTGCTCTCTCATTCAATAGATATTGCATTCCAATCTTTCGTCTCATACCTTTTAAGTGGGTTTATTTAATATGTTTGAGTATATGTACTTTTGTTATTTTTGTTTCGACTATTAACATAAATGATTTTTATTTATGATCATTTATGAACTTATCGGTCTTCGAGGTCTGAGGCTCAAGTTTCTATGTTTGCGCCCCGCTGTTCGTAGTATTGTTGACATCTCAACAGGAATTTGTTTACGATAAATAGTAGTGTATTTTATTCTCGGGGACATTTAATATTTTTCAGTTTATTTTTTATTATAATTGTAATACAATCAATGATGATGACAGAAAATGAGAAAACTTTTACCAACAAGAGTACCATGAGAGTACCATTGCTATATCTTCGTTTCTAGTGGATACCTCTTCTAAGGATTCATTACTTGGATTGACACGA
Source organism: Ephestia elutella (assembly GCA_018467065.1). Classification (NCBI taxonomy): domain Eukaryota; kingdom Metazoa; phylum Arthropoda; class Insecta; order Lepidoptera; family Pyralidae; genus Ephestia; species Ephestia elutella. The sequence goes on along the minus strand of CM031592.1, from coordinate 8,257,771 downwards.
TTCTGCTTAGCTTATTTAATTGTACCTAGTATTAATAACATTTATCATTAAGTCACAGAACAGTTACTTTAATGTATTTATCTAACTTTATTTTTTAAAGTGTTCAAGTCAAGTTAGTACTTCAAATTTTCAAGCTTACACGAAACCATAGACATAGATAAAAAAAAATTCATAGTATTTTTTTTTTTTCTACCTCTATGCACGAAACCGTGTATGAAATTCTTTTGTCTCATATGTATGATGTAAATAAAGATTTATGTAAGTATAGATAAGATAAATAATTTCATTTAGTTGGCAATGTTTACTTAAAAAAAAAACAGTTAATTTCAAAAGGTCAATTGATAATCACCTGGTCGGAACTTTGCTAAAAATGTTTTTTGATACCTAAATAAATAAAAATTTGTGCTACTGCAACATTTCAAGATCTTATATTTTATTTGAGTACAAAAGACTCACGAGGTGTTTAAAATTGTTTATAACGATTATAGACCTGGCTGTTAATTCAGAAGACTGTATTGGGTCTTTACCACCTTCGTGCCTTGCTCGTCATATGTAGAAATAGATTTTTCTTGGATCTCCGCTTGCGTTCGTGCTCTCCTCATAGATTTAGCAACGTCTTAATACTCTTGATCTTTTTAGTTCAATTGCGCCACCTGGTCTGGAATTTTGAGATAAGTACTCTACATAGAAAAAATTAAGGATCGGCGTGGCATGTGGCAATGGCGTTTAGATTTGATTATTATTTTTAATTTAATTACCTTCTGAGAAATAGAATTTACAATGGAGTATACTTCATCCAGTTAATACTTCAGTAATAACAGTTTTCTTACCACTCGTTTATGATTCAAGTCTATAGCAAAAAAATCTAGTTTTATCTATTATGTCGTTTATTTGATGAAAGTTAAAATTAATGTAAAATTTCCAAACGATTGCGGCTTAATCGTTACCGCATAAGCAATTTTAATCAAAGTGGAGCACCGTTCTCGCGCTGGTGTCGCGCCGGTGGGCCAGATCGCGGGCGATGCAAGAGGTTGCTGCTAGCCTCCCATGCGGAGCCTCGCTGTCTGGCAGCCGGCGATCCCCCCCCTGCCCCCTGCCCTCGCGCCGGTGTCCCGCATGCTGTACCTAACGTAACCACCTAGCACTGCCACTGCTACTTCGTCTACCACTGCATATTAGTCTCAAAGACGCGACATTCTCATAACTACTTTCAGGATAAATGTCTAAACGTTGATACAATCACCTCTTTCGTCTGTCAACACTTCTGTCGCATAAATTCATCGATACATAAGTACACATATAGTTACATAGGTACCTAACTGGATTGCTGAAAGAGAAATGTCAGATGCTTTCATTCCATTGTTTGAATCCTTTCAGAGGGGTCACGTTAAAAAAGAGCAATTAACGCAAATACAACATTTACATATTTACTATTGGCTAATATTTGTATTTATATCCAATTGTTTAAGGATATCACAGAAAAGAAACATTGTTAAAATAATCACTTCGATAAATCTTCAACTTCCAAAAATATTATGTGAAGCTAAATTAATATCACACTTTGTGGACAGGACAAGACAACTGCAAACACTGCATTCAAAATCTCATCACAACGATGAAGTCACGATGTTGATAGTTTCATAGTAGTAAACAGCTAAGAGCATTCATGAGGATAATTTCTTAGTTGATGTATGTTTTGAAGGTTATAATTTAGTACAATGATCATATCTATCTTTTTTTTACAATTTCAAAGACCGTATCAACTATCTATTTGTGGTCAGATGGAAAAACCTCAAAGAAGTCAATGGAATCACTAACATTACGCTATCTATTTAACCATGTTTTGTAACACCTTCGAAGGTGTTACAAAACAGTGCTGCGTTTGGGTAATACCCAAGTCTATCCAAATGTCTAAAATTTCAAAAATTGGTCAGATCAGAAGTCAATAAGTTTTGCGTTAAGTAGACCTCAAATTAAATGGGAAAAGGGGTGGACAAAGAAGAATGAGAAATTTCTCATTGTCAAAAAGTATAATTTATTGATAGAGTCGACCTTTTTTTAGCAACTTTTCAATGTTTGTAATATTTTGACAGTTGACTCTTGACTCGATGTTTTGAATTCAACACATCCCACGTGGGGTATATCTACATACTTGAAAGTATACCCCAATTTAATACAACTTAACAAAATATTTTATCACATAACGACCATTTAGTTTCGCGAGCTGCCTAATTGTGTGAATATTACATGAAGCGTCTAAGTATTATTAGGTCGTGTGAGTAACATGTGTTTCTCACGATTAATCCGCCAGTGCAGTGATCACGGACATGAGGCTGTTTACTCGGCCTTAGTTGGGTGGCACTTGACTTCCCAAATGTTTCACACACTGGTTGCTTATATTGTTTTATCCTTTAACAGTTGAACGATACTAACTGCTATGTTTGTGGGGTAGGGTTTCTGACTAACTTTTAGTAAGATGTGCTTGCTCATACCATTGATCCACTAATCGAACAAGTGTAGTGATATTAGCGGATTGCGTTGCGACCTCGGCCCGCCGCGTAGGTCTGATTGCGACAATGGTTGACACTAGGTTGTGCAAGTGCGGCCAATGGAAATTCCGAGGAGGCAATATCGGCGACTGTGCGGGCTTAGTCCTGCACATGCGCACCGCATGCCGAGGCCGCGGCATGAATGGAGCTCCGGTATGTAGGTCACGGTGTCGTCAATGGGTCGTCGGCAGAGCCCCGCGCCGCCGCTTGCGCCCCCATCGTGCCGTGAAAGTTGCCACTACTTTCGCGACTGTCGCTTATATCGACATTGCATTATATGCTTTAACGCTGAAATTACTAGGTCGCTTTTTGATTGGCACTTCGACACGTTCACATCCGCTTCGGCGTTTTGTGCCTGCGTCGTCGGAGACTTTCTGCAGCGCGTGGTGGTGACCGCCTCTACGCCGCTGCTGCACATGGTCGCATTTAGCTTACCGCTGAAAATTCGGCCGCGACGTATGCTCGTGCTTAGGAATTCACTTCCGGGTAGGTCGGAAAGTGAAATGGACTCGTCTGTGATGTAATTGGAATTCGGATGTATCCGGAGTCAGCGTTACTCCGTTCACTTATAAAATTTCAATAGTTATTAAGTAAGTCGTGTCAACAATCTGATTTCTGGCTTTGGAATGAAGCGAGTACGTACTGGAAACAAACGTCGTCACTCGGCCAAACATGCATCTTAGATTTTTGGAAACAAAAATAAAACAATACAAAATGTGGAAGGATTGATGATCTAATGACTGAATAGGTCCTAAGCTATAAGTCGCTTTAGCGACAAAGAAACAAAAAAACTTAATTTGATATTAAACTAACACATAACTCAATTTTCCTCACTGTCAATCAATACGTTGGAAGTTGATATTATGGTTAGCAATACAAATATCTACGCGGCAGTATATATCATACATAGCCGCTACGAGGAACCGCGAACGAAGCTGGCAAGCGCTCACCTGAATCGCGTAGGGAGCTTCCGCCCGCCCAATCGCCCTTTAATGCGCTCTTTAGAACTCCTATTTAATCATATTTGATTAAATAATTGTGATTGTTATTGAGCAGTATTAAAGACCTTTTTTAGTAATTATTTTTAAATCTGAGGGCGATATTCATTCGGGGAAATTCATACTTACAGTGAAAATCCTACTCGCCCGCCCAACACAGTCCCAAAACAGTCATGGAAATTAAATATTCCTTAAGTACCTTTATACTTGTAGTCCTGTTGGACATTAACAACAGCGTAATACTTTGCAGAAGTAAATGTAAACTCCGTTTTTTCCTACTTGTTCTATTATGTAAACAATCTTACCATGTCTTTTTATGATTTTACAACAATATAAATTAAAATGCACTTTTTAGGAAATTACTTTCGTGTTTAATAAATGTTTTAATTTAGAATGTTTAGGTTTGAACTAATATTTATTTTCAACAAAAAGTAGTGTTAAAATTGTTTACATAATAGGAGAAGTAAGAATAAACGGAGTTTAGGTACTACATTTACTTGCTTGCTCTTTCTCTATGAAATCGTCTTAATCAGGTAATTGGTATCTTCATTGCTTCTAGTGTACACCACATGGAGATACATTATAATATCAACGATGTATGTATGTGACATTATACGACACAGACACATAAGCACGGCACTTTCGAAAGGGGTGACTGAATTTTCTCAATCAAAAAAGATCAGCAGGCGAGCGGCGCGCGCGCACCGGGCAGCTTTCACCGAGCTCAAAGGCTGCGCCGCCGCCGCCGCAGTCGTGCATGTTTATTAAGTTAACCATTTTAACAGGAATTCCCGGACCTTCCGTTTAAGTCGCTATTTGTACTTGCAGCCCGTGTAATTTGGTTGCCACTAGAATGTACGGTTTAATAAATTTTGAGGAACATTCTCTGTATTGAATTATGTACTTATTGACCTTACCCTGACCGCTTTGTTACCCTATGGAAATTCTTATCTATGGTTTTATGGTAAACCCTTAACCTTAAGAGTATCTTCGAGGCTAATACATAGCCTCGAATTTACTCTTCTGTCACTAATTTATTGAGCTTGTAAAAGGTACTCGTATATCTACTAAGTAGATAATCAATCCAATCAGTTTTCCTATTTTATAAAAGAAAATACATAGGGAGTTTGCTTTGTACAAATGGAAAGACAAAGCTGACTTTGTTCTAAAGCTTTTGTGCTTTCTACAGCTACCCACATATATACGATTCGTAACTAGCAATCACGTCATATCAAGGATCGTAGGGAGACTAGGAAATGGTGTATTATGTAAACAGTAAGTTATTATGGTGTTACGTAATGCATGGCAGCGGTAACCTTTAGTTGCGGGAACAGTTGTGTTTAACGGTGATGGAGGCTGTACAGTTAGACGCATTCCTAGAGCGGCTCGCGGGCGAGGGTGGCAGGTGGGGGGGGGGGTCCTCGCGAGGAATGCAATGCCACATCTTGTGGTTTTCATAGTTGCTTTATTTGATCTACATTTTATGCAGTTATTTGATTGCCTAGACAGCAGAAATAAATGTTGCAAGAGCTTTTTGTGAATGAAGTAATAGGGCTCAGGAGTTTTCACTCTACGTCATACCTATACTTACAGCCACTGGTAACCCTAACCACTAAAGAAAAATTTATATAGTCCCTATACTTTTTAACTTCTTTTATTAAGTCCATGCTTTACCAATTAATGTCACATGGAGCAAAATAGAGAATTAAGACGAGTGGGCGCCCGCCTAGATAGGGTTGTCAACAGCTCTGCTATTTACCAATATTGCTAATAATTTTTATAGTTCTCATCAACAGCCGTTCTTGATCGACTTTGTTTGTTCACAGAACCTTGGCGCTGGGCATAGGCATCCAGAACTTTCCAGAGGGCCTAGCCGTCAGTTTGCCGCTGCAGGCAGCGGGTTTCTCAGTGTGGAGAGCATTTTGGTAAGTCTCATTTAGTTTGTGATCTCATTCTTTTATTTCTAAAAATTTGTCACTATTTATTTAGGTAATATTGTTGGGTACACATCACACTAATAATATAAAGAGGAAGGTAGTCTTCGGTACTATTAAGTAATCTGTGGTACTACGAACCGATTTCAAAAAATATTTCACCAATAGAAAGCTACATACACCTATGTATAAGTGACATAGGGTTCAATTTGTTCATGTACCTCCGAGCGAAGCCGGGGCGGCGCGCTTTTGCTACATAAAATTATTCTGATTTTATTATACAAACCGATATAAATCATACGTTAGTTTTAGTTGGCAACGTTTTATTTCACTTTTAACAATGTGTAAAACTATATGATTCAACACTACGCTATGAATTTCGCGCATTATATCACGGATAAATCGTCGTCGTTTATCTGATTCATTGTATACTTTAGTTATTTGGCTTAAAATTATTGCAATGTGGTGTTAGCTGTGTTAGAGTCGCTAGCTAGCGGATGGCTGAGAATGTGCACCACGTCGTTAGGCTGGATGCCAACGCAGCCAGACTGGCCGACCCCATTCTTGTTGAGGCTAATTCATTTAACGACTGTAGTCGCAGCAACGCCGATATTAACATATTGCTGGTAAATACACTTTTTTACGTGATTAAGATATAGCTTATCACATCTCTTAACTGCCGAAACCGCGTAAAGCCTTCTATTCTTATTCAAACTTATTAACTGTAACCGCACCAAACAACCCTGACATATGCCATAATTTCGCTAAGAAAGACCGCTGGATGCCGTTGCGCCTTGCATCAAAAAGACATTTTAAGATGTTATGTATTTCAGGTTTCTTTTCTATGTGACCCACTGTACAAACTTCACTCTTGTTCTTATCGATTTAGACACTGAAGCCTTACTTTACATATTATAACATGATGACTTTGCTAGTACATTCCATGTGTGGCTTGACCGAAACAATGTACTTAGATCGGATGCTAATGCAGCCAGATAGACTGGCTGATCCCATTTATTTAATTTAAGAACTTCGTTCTTGTCGGTGGAGTAATTTCCATGTATGCCTGTGTTCTGTCATCGATTCGACCTCTCTATACGACACCACCTCTACCTTCTCTTTAATTTCGTCTATAAATGCCCTTCTTGGCTTTCCTTTCCCTCTCCTTGCTTCAACTTTTCCTTCAATCAGGTATTTCATAAAGTCGTCGTGTCGTATAAGGTGGCCAAACATCTTTCCTCTTCTTGTCTCTATTGCTCTTATTAATGTTCTTTTCTCATTGATCATATCCAGTACCTCCTCGTTTGTTTTCTTATCTATCCAACTGATTCTTTCCATGCGTCTCCAACACCACTTTTCGAAAGCTTCCAAACGCATTCGATCCTTCTTCAGCAAAGTCCATGCCTCACTACCGTACAATGGTATGCTCGAGATGTATGTTTTATGAGTCGTTTTTTCAAAGATGTTTGTATTTCATCATTTTCATCCCATTTATGTTCCATCTAATTTCTACTACCTTCTTATTTTCGCTTTATCTACTGTACCAATCTTCCTGAAATTTTGCATACACATAGTTATTGGCCTTAATTACTACTTGGAAACTCCAGTAATACATATAACACTTTAAGGAACATTGTATTACTCATGTGGGATTATCTCCTACCCCTCATTTGTAAGGTTCCAATTCCTAATGGAATGTCTAAGCAAAAAGTTGCATCTGCCCGTAGTACGTGTATGCATTGTAAACTTTACCAAATAGGTAAAAGTTGTAAATAGGCGCATTCCTTGGTGTTCTCGGAACTGCTGGCGCCGCCTGGCTCCATGTGGAGCGCCCTGCGACGAGCCCTCCAACTACAAAAATACTCATTGTGTGCAGAGCAACTACGGTCTGCTGCCAGAAAATGTGGCAGAGAGAATCCGGACAAACGAAGCGGCGGGAAGAATTCTGTACCGGAACTTCACCGGGAAAAAACCACCGGTAAAAATAAGTACCGGGAAAAAATCTCCACGCGGCACCACGTTTGCCCGATTAAAACCTAACTAACTTAACGCAGTCTGCTACCACCGTAGCTTATGAAGGGAGCTACAGGGCCCTATATGATAACCTAACCTATAAATTAATTACAATGGTAAACCACTTACCAAGCTAAATCTTCTTTCTCTTCGGATCCAAACTTGAGTGTCTTCGGGAAGGGGGAATTCCTAATCACCCTACCTAACCCTTGAGATCTCAATTCCCCAGGACAAATAAACAGATTTCTTCCCGAAATCGGCTCGGCAACAGATGGATGTGAGCGAGCAGCCACGCGTCACATCCCACAGGAGAAAGTCACAATGACGGGTTACACAAACACAAAGTTCAATAGTTATTTAACAAACAGGAAATTCACAATTATAACTCAAATCAATTAGCAATCAAAGAACGCGGGACCTCTCGCGTATTAAAAATCAAACCGATATCGCATAGGACAATGGCGACCGTCCGCGAGCCATTTTACACGAGCAATGTGAGAACCCCAAAACGCCTGGCGGCGATAACAGGAAACGCCTGCGTTTAGTTTTACCCAATATATTACAAACATCCCCCCGTCCCGGTCTGAGAAGCAGACCGCTAGCTTACTCTACGGGAAGGCGGGCGAGAGAGGTCACACCTCTCCTTAAAATCGAACCGTCGACCAACACCTCAGCCACACGCGGAGTGCCATCTCCGCCAAGAATCAAACGTAATATGCGAGCTCGTCGCCAAAGCAATGAGGGCAAATTTGCCTCTTTTAACAATACTAAATCACCCTCCCTGGGAGGCTCAGTCCTGTCTGTCCACTTCACTCTTTGCTGCAGCAAATGCAAATATTCAAGCGACCAGCGACGCCAAAAGTCCTGGCTCATTTGCTGCAACATTTGAAAACGCGACAACCGATATACGCGTTCATCCTTCCACGGGTATTCGGGCAGGGCATTCAACGGCCCTCCCACCAAAAAATGACCAGGGGTGAGAGCTTCCAAGTCATTTGGATCTGGAGATAGCGGACAGAGAGGACGAGAGTTGAGGACCGCCTCAACTTTACAAAACACTGTGGCCAGCTCTTCAAAAGTTAGAGCCGTTTCTCCGATAATGCGGCGGAGGTGGGTCTTTGCGGATTTCACAGCCGCTTCAAAAATCCCTCCCCAATGGGGGCAACTTGGGGGACTAAACTTCCAGGTTATTCCCCTTTGGGCAGCAATTTGACTTAAACTAGTACAATTTTTATCAATAAACACAGAAACATCCTTAAGATAATTTACAGTTCCCTTATAGTTTGTGCCATTATCAGACCTAATAAGGGAAGGTAGACCTCGACGCGAAACAAAGCGATCCAACGCGGCGACGAAGGCCTCCGTAGTCAGAGCCGATACCACCTCCAAATGGACAGCCTTGGTGGCCAAACAAACAAATACACACAAATAGCCCTTCACAATACGGGCATTACGAAAGGGAGAAGCCTTGATCGAAAAGGGACCGGCAAAATCGGTTCCAACGCCGTCAAACGGTCTCGAAGGTCGGATTCGATCAGCGGGCAAATCACCCGTCTGTGGTTGCATCGTGGATGCCTTCAACCTATAACATGCAATACATCGAAACAGGACACTACGGATTGCTCTTCGGGCAGACAAAATCCAAAACTCGCGTTGCAAAATAGCCAACAAAGCATTGCACCCAGCATGGGCGTTACGAATGTGTCGATCAGACACCAAAAGCTGCACCAAGGGTCCGCCCTTGGGCAACAACAGAGGATGGCGAGTCTCATATGGAAGATCCGCCTTCCGGAGCCTGCCTCCAACCCGAAGAAGCCCATCCGAGTCGATGTACGGGTTCAAACGAGCGACCGCGCCCTTCAACTTAGCGCGTCCGTCGCGCAAAATACGAAGCTCTGACTCAAACCGTCCGGTCTGCACGACACGGACCCAATGCAACAATGCGCTCCGGCGCTCTTCTGCACCTGCAATCGGCTCCAACCGCTTTGCCTGTGGGTTTCTACAATTATGTATGAAACGCTTAATCCAACTGGTAACACCCAGAAGCTTATCCAAACTGCTATACCGAGCAAGTAGCCAATCCGGCTCCGACGTCGTCTCAGCGACTACAGCATGTACACGGAGCCCAGTCAAACTCAAAGAAGTAACATCTGTCTGACAGACAGGCCAAGAAGTTTCTGATCCCATCAGCCACTCTGGACCCCACCAGAGCGGGTGTGACACCAATTCTGGTGCCGTACAACCTCGGGAAGCACAGTCCGCTGGGTTAAGCTCTCCCGGCACATGTCTCCATGTTATATCAATTCCGATATTCTGGATTTGGGAAACCCGATTTCCCACAAAAACCTCCAAGGTATGTGGGGCCGCGCGCAACCATGCAAGCGCGACCTGGCTATCCGACCAGGCGAAGATGTCCCGTATCTCGACCGTGGCCGCCAGCTCACATGCAACGTGATGCAACAATTTAGAGAGAAGGTGAGCTCCACTCAACTCAAGCTTGGGAATAGTCAGCCTAGTCCTGATGGGGGCGACCTTGCTCTTCCCTAACAAAAGCGAGACATTGACCCGGCCATCGGCGTCAACTGTCCGCATATAGACTGACGCGGCGTAGCCTCGCTCCGACGCGTCACAAAAGCCATGCAGGCTGGCTCGATATTTCCCGGGGGCAATATTCGACGAGGCAAGGCAATCCGATTGACTTCCTTAATCGATGAAAACAACTCGAGCCAATCATCCAATGGAGAGCCAAACAGCGGCTCGTCCCACGAGACGCCCAAAGTCCAAAGTCTCTGAAGAAGACACTTTGCAGAGAATATCACTGGACTGATCCAACCGCTTGGATCAAACATACGGGCTATTACGGACAACACCGTTCTCTTAGTCCAGACCTTTGGTATTTCCAAGTCCACTTGGAATGTAAAAATATCGGTTAGCGGCTGGTACTGCATGCCCAGCACCGCTATCCTGTTGGGATCATCCACATCCTCAAACAGGTGAGGGTTCTGTTGGTGATCCTCCGGGATCCCTTCTAGAACTCTAGGCTCATTGGACAACCACTTACGTAGCTCGTAGCCACCCGTTTTCAATATTTCAATCAATTCATCCCGCAGTAGGAGGGCCTCCTCAATACTTTGGGCTCCGGTGCACACGTCATCGACATACAAGTCACGTGACAGCACGGAAGCCCCACGGGGAAAGCGGATCCGTTCCCGCTCTGCCAATTCAAGCAATGATCTGATGGCGATATAGGGACTAGATTTCAAACCATACGTGTTTGTGTTGAGTTCATACACCGTCACAGGATCCTCAGGGCGCTCACGCCAGAGTATCAACTGGAATCGCCTGTCCTCAGGATGTATGACTGTCTGGCGGAACATCATCCGGATGTCCGCACCAAAAACCACTTGATGTCTTCTAAAGTTCAAGATGATGTCAATTATGTCCCTATGCAATTTGGGACCTGAATGCAAACATAGATTCAACGAAACTCCGTTCGAAGTGGGTGCGGACCCATCAAAGACAGTCCGCAACTTGCCCGTTGAGGCCTTCACCACCGCGTGGTGGGGCAAAAAATAATGCTCAGTTGAGCTCCAATCAACTCGAGCCGGAGACATGTGACCCAAATCCTCGTACTCGCGCATAAATTCAATATATTTATCGCGAAGTACGTGGTCACGCTGCATACGTCGCTCCATGGACAGCAGTCGTTTCTCCGCAAGCGCCCTACTTTGCCCTAGGCTAGGACGAGAGGCAACAAAGGGTAACCTAGTTACAAACCGACCGGAGGGCAACCTCTCCGTGGTTGATCGAAAAAAGGCTTCGCACTCAGCGTGTTCCGGATCCATCCTGGAACTCATAGGTGGCTCCTCCACCTCCCAAAACCTTTGCATGGTCTTGGCCAAGGACGCAGATGCGACAACCGGTGGCTCCTCCGCGGTGCCATTATCAAACACAGGGCCCATCAGGGCAAAACCAAAAATCGTAGACACTGCCATCAGTGAAGACGAACCCAGAGCCTTCTGAGTACCCAACAAAATCCAACCCAATACGTCCGAGCCCAGGAGCAAGTCCACTGGGCCGGGATGAAAGACAAAGGGGTCGGCCAAATCCAGACCCGAAACCAAAGACAACACACCCGGCGGTATGTCTGTCGAGGGGTGCCAACCCGCAATGGTATCCATTACCATAGCCGAAGTCGTGATCCTCATTGTGGAGGACTTCAGCGAAGAAAAGGTGACAAGTGTCTGGCCCGTCAGACACTTCACTTGTATGCCACCAACTCCAAGAAGTGGCACAGGCGAGTCTTCCACGACTAAACCTAACTGGCGTGCCACTCGAGTGGTAACCAAACTGCTTTGAGCCCCTGAGTCCAACAGAGCTCTCAAATTAATGGCTTCCCCCACGACCCCATACGCGGACCACCGCGGTAGGGAGCAGAACCGTCCGCGGCTCTGTCCCAGCAAGGGAGCAAGCTAGTTACGGGCTCCCCACTCTCTCCAAACCAGGGGGCGCCACTGACCCGGATAATATGTCGGGCGAGTGCACATCCCCATCTGAGGGGGCATAACCCGCGGCCCGGCCATACCTATGGTACGGCGGGTGGTACTCCAGCCGTGGGTACTCGTGCAGCGGTGGAGAAAACCGCTGCGGCTGCATGTGTTGGGCATTGGTAACCCGCGTGGAGGGGGGTGTCCCCACTCTCACGTCCGATCTAGGGCCCCCGCCCATGGGGGCCCTATCCGGGGCCTGGCCAGCTATATACTGGCCATGACCTTGGGGCGCGTGGTCCCGGTCCGCCAAGACCCGCGCAGGTACGCGACCCCCCTCCCGAGGGGGGGTGCGACGAGCGAAGCCGCGTCCTCCGTCCGATGGTGGAGGGCTTCGCGCAGGAGCGCCCCCGCCCATAGGGGACCCCTGCCTCAACAACCGGGGGCCATCCCCGTTCCGGTTCATGCAGAGCATCACGTGGTGCAGCCCACGGCATGCACTGCATGGTATGGCTCTGGGACAGTCACGTGCATAGTGACCGCCCAAACAATAAAAGCAAAGTTCATGCCGCTTTGCCATGCGGCGCCGATCTTGTACTGGCAGTCCCTGCCAGTCCCTGCATTGCAGCAGGCTGTGGCCCATCCGACCACATTGCAGGCAGTCCGCGTCCCTCGCGACTGCTGCCGTGTGTGCAACCCGCGCACCAGCTCCACGCGGTGGCGGTTGCCGTCCCTGTTGGGGCCTCCTCGCCATGAGGGTTCCAAGGGCCTACGTTCAGGCGCTCTGGATGGCGCTGAGTCCGTCATGGTATTCTCAGCCGCCCGTGCCTCAAACTCCAAAAACTTCACCAAGTCAGTGAATGTTGGTAGGGTGGTGCTATCCCGTTCCGCATTCTCGCGCTCAAATCGCGAGCGGATGTCATTGGGCAATTTGCCCAATACAATGTGCACCAACAAAAAAGACCATTGGTCCACCGGCAGCCCCAGTGTGCGGAGCGCGTTACAGGCCACTGTAACGGGCGTGAGCAACTGCAGGCGCAACTGTGCCCTGTTGGCCACCTTGGGCAGGGCCATCAACTGTGCGGCGTGCGCATCCGCTAACAAACGTAAGTTTTGGTAGCGGGAGTTCAATAACTCCCAAGCCGTGTCGTACTGGTCGTCCTCCACCCGGAGGTGCTGGATGAGCGACCGCGCTTCACCCTCAAGAGTGGAGAGGAGGTAGGCCATCTTCTGGGCCTTCGACAAATCCTGTCGTGCTACGACCAGGGACTCAAACATATTTTTATATGCCACCCACTCCTCCATCCTACCCCCAAAGTGGGACAGCTGAAGGGTGGGGAGCCGACCAGTAACCGCTGGTCCTTCCTGTCTAACAGGTGTGCGAGGGGCTGGTCCGCCAGCCTGTCTCGCCCTTATTGCGGCCGCCGCCTCCACGATGTCATCGTGCAGACTCAGGATCTGGTCCAGGTCCGCCACGTGACCTGCGTAGACCTCCGGGGTAAGGTCGGCTTCGGTAAGCGCCGCCATGGCCGCTTCCGCGTTGTTCAATCGTGAGCGGAGCTGATCCGCTCTTTCCAGTATAGCGGCCTCCCTGTCCTTCCGGGACAGGAGTCCACCGGCCGTCACAAACCATCTCAATTCGTTGGCGAGTGTCGCCCTAGCATTGGAGGCCTTCGCCATCGCGTCAAGTCACAAACAAAAAATAACCAAAGGTAAATAAAAAACAACAAAATCAAACAACTACACGAAGAACCGCGGTAGGTATGAGAATGGCACAAACCCGGAACGCACGGTACAAACCGCAAACAAATACAAAAAAGGTTACAAATATTCTTATACAAACAAACTAAGAAAAATCTAATAATTTTTACAAACAATTAATTATTTTTTACAAACGAACAAATAGAGGGTAGATAAACTACGCTCTGCTACCAGAAAATGTGCAGAGCAACTACGGTCTGCTGCCAGAAAATGTGGCAGAGAGAATCCGGACAAACGAAGCGGCGGGAAGAATTCTGTACCGGAACTTCACCGGGAAAAAACCACCGGTAAAAATAAGTACCGGGAAAAAATCTCCACGCGGCACCACGTTTGCCCGATTAAAACCTAACTAACTTAACGCAGTCTGCTACCACCGTAGCTTATGAAGGGAGCTACAGGGCCCTATATGATAACCTAACCTATAAATTAATTACAATGGTAAACCACTTACCAAGCTAAATCTTCTTTCTCTTCGGATCCAAACTTGAGTGTCTTCGGGAAGGGGGAATTCCTAATCACCCTACCTAACCCATGAGATCTCAATTCCCCAGAACAAATAAACAGATTTCTTCCCGAAATCGGCTCGGCAACAGATGGATGTGAGCGAGCAGCCACGCGTCACATCCCACAGGAGAAAGTCACAATGACGGGTTACACAAACACAAAGTTCAATAGTTATTTAACAAACAGGAAATTCACAATTATAACTCAAATCAATTAGCAATCAAAGAACGCGGGACCTCTCGCGTATTAAAAATCAAACCGATATCGCATAGGACAATGGCGACCGTCCGCGAGCCATTTTACACGAGCAATGTGAGAACCCCAAAACGCCTGGCGGCGATAACAGGAAACGCCTGCGTTTAGTTTTACCCAATATATTACAAACACATTGAGCTACGGAAATTTTCTCTAGGCCATAAATGCGAAATCATGGCTTTGTATCTAGACTAGTGCTCCGCCCCGGTTTCGCTCGGGAGGTATATACACAAATTATAGCCTATTTCACTCAGGTATAATGTAGGTTTCCATTGGTGAAAGAATTTTTGAAATCGATTGAGTTGTTCGGAAGATTACCCCCCTACCCTTACCCCCTTATAGCATGATTATTAACATTTTTCAAATTTTGCAAAAAAGGAATATTTTATAATATAACTGTAAAGTATCGAGTAACATAGAAAATTGCGATTATAACAAAACTGCAGTGCTGTTTTGCTAGCTCATGGACCAAATCTATTTGGTCCATTGCTAGATTCAGATATAAAGTCGCACCAATTTAAGTCTTGAATCAGTCTCAAAACGTTTATTAGTAATGTCGTGTCCATGCTACGTATGTTTGTTGTTAGCACGTTACGGCAAGAATGCGCTTGGGTGGGTATCCTGGTCGGGCAGGGCGGAATGCTCGAGCGATGACCTCGCCACCCCACGCTGTAAACGATAAGCTATGGGAAGTGGAACTTAAAAAACCGTAGATTGATTTCAGTTTCTATTTTGATATAAGTATCACTGTCGCTCGCATCTTACTTAGTTCGCATGAATTATTCGTTACGCCGCAAAATGTCCCTTTCGGAAAATGTCCTTACTAAACCACCGTATTGGGGAAAAACGCTTGAAAATTCGCAACAGACGCGGCTGCACTTTATTACAATATGTATATTGACGGCGCAGTGATAAGGTCTGAAAAGTCATATCTTTTCCAGATTGTTCGTACTGCAGTGTGGTGATGTTGTTTTCCTATTCACATGTGATTTTAAAAGGTGCAGTAAGAATGCGCTCAAGGGGGAATCCTAGTTGGGGGAATGTGCGAGCGACGACCTCACTACCCCACGCTTGCATAAGCTTAATATAAAATCACTTCTAAGTTGTAAAACAGATTATCTTAAAGATGCTTTGTGCCAAATAAGTTAATAATAAGAAGTTTAGATTAAATTATTTATAAATGATAATATCGGATAGTAAATTAATAGAGGATTAAAGTAATTTACTTATCTTATCTTATCTTGCTGCGGGGTCCGTGTTCACGGTAGCACGTCGAGTCTTGGACCCTTTTGTACTTACCCCCAAGCCTTACTCACACACAGCGGGATTCCTGAAGAAGGACTGCATAAGCTTCAGGATATCACCGGCTGCGAAGTGCCTGTAGTCCTCCAGTTCCGGATACGCAGTTCCAAAGAGGGCCAGCCGCTTGTTAGCCAGCGAGTCACACTCACACATAATGTGCTTCATAGACTCCTCTACTTCTGCACACACCCGACATAGAGGGCTTTCGACAAGTTTTAGCTTGAACAGGTGCCCACGACATTCGAAATGTCCGGTCAGAGCTCCCATTAAGATTCTTGTCTGTTTTCTGTTTAGTTTACAGATCATTTTGTACCACTTGGTGTTGCCAGCACCAAGTGTTGCCTTGGAGTGAATGACATCACCCCGTACGCTCCATTCTGCTCTTTGTTTACTTTCAACATTAGCATTAATTGCCGTAGTTACCATACCATATGACAGTCCTACAAAAGGCTCAGCTCCGATTAGCGGATTGCTTGATCCTCTCCTTGCAAGCTCGTCAGCTTTCTCGTTGCCAGCCACCCCAATATGACCCGGCACCCAGACCAGTCTCAGCCTGTTGTGCTGACCCAACTTGTTCAGCGAACTGATACAGTCTAGGACTAGACCAGACCCAATCCTACCAGAGTTGATGGCAGCGAGAACCGATTGGCTATCAGTAAGAATGTAGATGGTGCGATTTCTTACGCCCTCCTCTAGATTCAGTTTCGCACAGACGGTAATCGCATAAGTTTCCGCTTGGAAGACTGTAGGATACCGTCCCATGCTCTGATACAGTTGTCTGTCCTTTGCATAGATTCCTGCGCCTGTTCCATCGTTAGTTTTTGAACCATCCGTGTACCAGATCGAGCAGTCTCCTTCTGGGGGTCGAAATTCGCCCTTCCATTCGTCTCTTGTGGGGACATATGTTTTATAGTTCTTTTGAAGTTGTAAACTGGGAGTATTTTATCACTACCCATATCCAACATCCTTTCGAGTTCGTGCGCCGTCTCCATTTGCAGATGCCTTGTCCTTGGTGCTTGCCTGTTCCATAAACCAGCTGTTGCTAGTCTGTATAGTGCTTTACAGGCCTCGCCTTCGATGTGCAAATGTAGCGGTGGCAGACCTAGGATAACCTCCATTGCTGCTGTAGGCGTTGTGGTGAAAGCTCCGGAAATCATACAGCAGGCAATCCGCTGCAGCTTCCTAAGAGCATCAACACATGTTACCTGTTGGACTTTCGGCCACCAAACTAATGCACCGTAGGTCAATATGGGTCTTATCATCATTATATATACCCATCTTATGATATAGGGTTTAAGGCCCCACGTTTTACCGTAGGTATTCCGACACATGCCAAATACCCTCGTGGCCTTTGTTATAATGTTGCTAACATGTGTATTCCAAGTAAGTTCTTTATCTAGTGTTACGCCTAGATACTTTACCTCCTTGGACAGCTCAAGCTCCGTACCATTCATCCTGAGGTTGCGCAGACCCGTCAGCTTACGGAGCCTCGTAAGGGGGATAATGGTTGTTTTTGTAGGGTTTATGCTGAGGTGATTTGAGGTACACCAATTCTGCACATCCCTTAGAGCTCTGTTCATTATCCCTTTTACTGTGTCAGGAAATTTCCCATTTATGAGAATGACAATATCATCCGCATATCCGACCGTTATAATCGGTCCTTTATTTAGGGTGACTATCAGGGAGTCCACTACTAAACTCCACATCATTGGAGATAGTACGCCTCCTTGCGGACAACCCTTCGTCGTCAACGCTGACAGCTTACCCCCCATGTGCTCGGACGTTATAATTCTGCTCCTGAGCATGTTCTCCATCCATTTACAAAGGGTGTTAGGAACACCGTGTTCCGTCGCCGCTCTGCTAATAGATTCGAAAGTAGTTCTGTCGAAGGCTCCCTCTATATCGAGAAAAGCCCCCAGACAGATCTCCTTATTCTCAAGCGCTTTTTCAGCCTGACTTACCACATAATGTAGAGCTGTCTCAGTAGACTTGCCAGGCTGATAGGCACATTGCATTTTGTGAAGTGGATTCTTCCTAAGTGGACCATCTCTAATGAATCTGTCCACCATTTTCTCCAATGATTTCAGTAGAAAGGACTGGAGACTTATAGCCCTGAATGACTTGGCCTCATCATATGTCGCCTTTCCTGCTTTTGGGATAAACGTCACTTTCACCGATCTCCATGCTTCCGGTATATACCCAAATGCTATGCAGGCCCTATAGAGCCTGCATAGATGAGGACTAAGTATGGAGATACCCTGTTGCAAGAAAATTGGGTAGATGCCGTCGGGCCCTGGTGACTTAAAGGGTTGAAAGGTCCCCATGGCCCATTTTAATTTTCCGTCATCCACCACTTTCTTTGCCACTTCCCAGTCTCTTTTGAAAGTTTTCACCTCCCAAGATTCCAGGCTGTTTAGATCCTGTGGATCAGTTCTTGTTTCAACACAACCTGGGAAGTGAGTCTTAAACAAAACTCTTAAAGTTTCCTCACCAGTTTCCGTCAAAACACCATCATCGTCTTTCACGGCCGATAGTGGGTTAGCCTTGGTAATGGATGTAGCCTTCGCCAATCTCATACCTTCAGGTAGTGCACTGATAGTGTCGCATTGACGCTTCCATGCTACTTCCTTCGTTTTTTGCACCATTTTCCCGTATTCGGTCAGGGCCTTGTGATAGTCACTAAAGTCTTTTCTCGCTTTAGCCTCGTTAAAGAGTTTCCTTGTCTCCTGTCGCATTTTTGCCACCTCGGAGGTCCACCATGGTTCTTTTAAGACCCTTGGTTTCCGTTCAGGACAGTTGTCTATCCACGCTCTTTTAATACCATCCGCGATTCTCTGAGCTTCCAGTTCTAAGTCAACTATTGAGTTAAGCTTAGATCCTGGAGCTCCTAACTCTGCTTTAAGAGATTCTCTATACGATACCCAGTTTGTGTGCCTAGGGTTTCTTTTACGAACAGTTGGTGACTTTGGCATGTCATACCTGTACCTAAAGCATACGTAGTTGTGGTCAGATAGTGTGACCTCATCCGACACATGCCAGTTGTCTATTTTACCAAATGCCTTAAGTAAAGCCTAAAAAGTAATTTACTTAGTAGTAAAATAACCGTATTTATTCCTGTTTAAAAACCGTGATATTATAACAGAGATCGAAACCAACGTGTAATAGTAGGTCTGCAGTGCGGAATGCAAGGAGCGAGGAATGCAGCCCGGGCAAGAAATGCCCTCGCCGACTCTCGTCGCGTGCCCCCCCGCCCCTCCTCGCGCCCCCTAGGGAAAACATTTGCAACCTTCTCATAAATGCGAATATAAGGTGGTGCGATCCACATTCCTACGGGTTAAGCATTCCCTATCTGTTCTAATTAATTGCTGTATGATTAGCAATTCGCTGGGTGTAACCGAAGCTATAAATCGTAACAAATCTATGTTGTTTTTGCAACCAAATGAGAGTCCTCAATATCTGAAATTGCGAAATAGGCAATGTAAAAACCATTTTGCAATCGGTGTTGTGCAAATTTTTCGATGTATCAACAATCGAGGGGAGGGGTCTAAGAGAGGCAGTAAAAAAAGACTAGCAAAGTAATGAAAGATAGTGATGCTATTATTTTCGCTACTTGAAATAACCGAACGTAAAATATCCTGTAACACATGTTCGACATCGCGAATTTCAATGTGGCAGTTAGTATAGACGGTTATCGTAGTTAATAAGGTATCGCTTTTTTACTGAATCGTATAGCCTACATACATTTTTTGTTCCGCGATATGACATAATCAGTTCAAGTGCTCTGCGGTTATCCATTGGTGTAGACAATGTGTCTAGGCAACGTTTCTCATCGCATGCGTTCATGACTCACAGTGACGGTGTATGCTAAGCTACATACATCATCACGCATATCACACCATATAGGATCATCATTCGTTAGATGACTTATTCAATTTCTTTTTGCTATGCTGATGCACATAGACCAATCCTAAGTACTAAAAGTTTACTTGTCCATATAAAGTCGTTGCTGGCGCCAATCATTTGGACTATTATGTTCACGCTGTAATGTATGATCGTTATTACTAACTCTTGATGTGTTGTCAAAGACTGCCTCGAGTCAAGGGGGCGTTTATGGTCGACGGCAGTAAAGAGCTGCGCGGCGCGTGCGTTCGCGCCTCTCAGGGGCCGCTACGTCTTCAGCGACGTTATGCGGTCAGAGATAATGATTGCTAACTGGGCCCGAGAAAGTCGTCTATTTCGAAATTTGAGTGTTGCGTGTGCGATGTGTCGTTGCGGTGCCGTCGAGTCTGGTGATATGCGCGGCGAGCGGACGGCGGCGCGCTGTCTACACGTTCTTCCGGACCGCACCCGTCGGACCAGTCGCAGCGCACCGCCCGCTACCCGCCTCGGGCGATCGGCCTTCAGAGTTAAATAATTAAATTGAGAGAACGACGTCGTCGCCGCCGCTGCCGCCGTCGCAGGCGGCCGAAACCATGAAGAAGCGGTCGCGGAAGGCGCTGCCAGCCTTGATGGCGCTGTTGTGCGCAATCGCGGCCGGTTTGCCGTGCGCATATTGCGTCGTTGCCACGCCTAATCTCAGACGCTACACCACCTTCCTTCCGACACCGACCAATAAAATCTGATAGGTGGCTATTCGCTCATTACATATACATAGGTAATAATTCAAGTACGTACTAATAGATATGTAGCAATTTGATACAAATAGCCTGTAAGAATTCCTACAAGAAACGACTTTATTCTACTAGAATGAAGTCAGGTCCAAACCTGAGCTAAATGCAAAGTAACAAAGAAACAAGGAAGTACGCTCAAATGTACGTGACGGCATTTAATGTCTGTATATTTCAAAATTAAAATATGTATAGGTGTATGTATTATTTTAATACAAGAATTCCAGAGTTTAAACAAACAAATTTTTTAAAAGTACGTGTAAACTTTTATTTAAATTTAACGTAGTTATTGAGTGACGGGCATCCTGTTTTACGGGTTGGCGGCGGCGGCTCAACAGTCGTATTCTCCGAAGCAGTGGATATTGTCGCAAATTGCCGCTTTCGCCACCCGCTGAATAATGCATGCGATAACATAACATCACGTCGCAAGCAAGCCGCCACCGCACCGCCGCCGCCCGCCCGCGCCCCGCGCCCTTTACCAGATTTACCAAACCCGTTCCTTTGTACATTCCGCCTATCATGATCTAAAACTGTATCTCGTTCCCAGTTAGTCAACCCTTGCAGTTTTTCACATTAACACTTAAGCAGAAAACCCCATGGGAACATTAAAAAACTTCGGACATATAACGTCCATCTTTCGAGAATAGATAAATTTAATTTCTTTTCTGCAAGATCAAAAAATCTTTAATTAATTGAACATGGAAGTAAGGGTTTGAGCAATAGGGGAAGACTAAAGAAGAGGGTAGATTACGTCAAGGATAGCACGAATAAGAAGGAAGGAGTTGAGGACGAAATGAAAGCAATTGACATACTGTGCAGACTAAAAACAGTATATCATTATTTGAATGGTCCGCCGCAAAAGCATGATGTTGCTGAAAAATTACCTTCAGGCATTGGATCAAGATGGTGTTTGGCAGGCGACGGCGGCGCGGACAGCTCCGGGCTGGCGTCGTGTGGGGTGGCCTGGCGGCGTTTCCCACAGCGGCAACTCCTCGACCAGTTCGTCGGAATGTGGTCGCGGCACCGGCCCGCACTTTCACCAAAACAATTCGTTAGCGGCCTCTTTCGGCATCGCACCGCACGCCGCAACCCCGCCGCCCGTACACGTGAAAATTAACAACACACTGAGAGTCGGATTCGTGATCGGTATTTTGTTCACGAGCCCTTTTAAAAGCCCGCGCCGCTGAAATTTTTACTGTTTTCTTTTTATTAAGCACATTTTAAATAGTGCCAATCAACCTTTTTTTGTTTATTCATATCCACCGGCTTCAAATGGAAATATATCAAAGGTTTAGTTCCTTATTACAGTTATGTTAAAGGCGTATATCCAATAGCAGCAAACACTGGAATTTTCTTACCCTCGCTCGCTTACAAACTACTAACTAATTTTCTTTATTTGAATTAGTTAGGTCGCTATATCAAGAGGAAAATTTAGTACAATTATCAGACATGTCTACATAATTATTACAATTGGCGTTACAAAAGGCATGTCTTATTTATTACAGTTTATTGCAATTATCATTCGGGGTCGAGGCAACCCAAAAGTCAGATTCTGTATGAATCTGACTTTTGGGTTGCCACGACCCCGAAAGGCCAAAAGCGACGAATTAAAGGAATCTGCATGTTTGCGAATGTTGAGATGGATGTGATGAGTAACAAGAATGTGAATAATTAAAATACGGACTCTTGTTTAGCGATAATGATTTCATTGTTAGAACACTAGATCTAAAGAAAAGAGTATGTAAGAGGATGTATGAAGATTGATGGTAACTAGTAATTGAAAAAAGTCAAATAGACGTTATCTTGGGGAGTAAAGAAAATAACATCACAAGTGACGAAATTGAGAAATAAATAGCGGAATACAATAAAATGTCAATGAATTGAATGAAATATCTTTGTCCTCGGGCAAGATTGTGGTCAAGAGCAAACTTATATTTTATATAAAAAAAGAGAAAAAGAGAGTGTCGAGTGAAATAGAATTAAATGGAGATGTGCCGATTAATTAATATAAAAAGTGGGTAAAGCGAAATAAATACACTCTGTTAATATTAAAAAAAATATTGATGTTAGACAAACCTGAGTTGCAAATTGACCAAGAAAATGACCTGCTTTGTCTGAATAAAATGTTTTGATATAAAAACGTTACTAATATTTTAACTAATTTGTTGTCAGGTACGGTCAATTATCCGGCATGGTGGAGCCCGTGTTTGGGGTGCTGGGTGCAGTGGCGGTGGGGATGGCAGAGCCAGCTCTACCGTACGCTCTGGCGTTCGCAGCTGGTGCCATGATCTACGTGGTCACTGACGACATCATACCAGAAGCAAACGCTTCGTAAGTAATCCTTTTGCAGCTTAACTTTCACCTATACGAGGTTTCATTTTCATTTTATTGTCTCCTAATTCTCTCAAAATCTTAAATTTGCCGTGACGGTGGGGTTGTCAGAGCCAGCTCTCCCGTACGCTCTCGCATTCGCAGCTGGTGCCATGATCTACGTGGTCACTGACCACATTATACCAGAAGCAAACGCTTCGTAAGTAATCCTTTTGCAGCTCAACTTACACCAATACGAGGTTCCATTTTCGATTTATTGTCTCCTAATTCTCTCAAAATCTCCAACATCTCGAATTTGCCGTAACGGTGGGGTCTTCAGAGCCAGCTCTCCCGTACGCTCTGGCGTTCGCAGCTGGCGCCATGATCTACGTGGTCACTGACGACATCATACCACAAGAAAACGCTTCGTAAGTAATCCATTTTTAGCTAAACTTCCACCAATACGAGGTCCCATTTTTGATTTATTTTCTCCTTATTCTCTCAAAATGTCCAAATTTCAAGATACACACGAATTAGTTTCATAAGCTGTTCACGAATAAAATAGATAAATGCTCTGCTTTACAACCTTAATAAGAGAGAGTATACAACTACCTAATAATACTCGTATTTTCAAGGATCGATAAGAACTAACAAAATCATTTGCAAGTTCGATTTACAATTTATAGACGTCTGTAGGTCAAGATTTTCGAAATAGAGCAACAGCAGCGATGTCTTATTTTCCCCTCACTAAGTGGAACAAGAGGCTGGCCTTGGGATTGATCCAAAAAGATCACAAGGGCGAGTTCGGCTTTGTTATGACCCTCGTTTGCCGTGGCCCTCGTCGTCCTTTGATGTCGTTCCGATAACGACGCCTTTATTGCATATCGCAAAATGTTCCTTAGTGAACATCCGTTCCATAGATGTAGAATTTAAATTTAAAGTAGCTATCTGGACGTATTAAAAAGCATTTGGCTGTCACAGAGCTATTTAGTTTCGTGGCTGAAAATCCGCGGTGTCAGAATAAGATTGACGAGGGTTGCGCGGCTAGATTATTCTGATTCATGTCAATCTTTCGACAGATTCGGATATGACATATGTTAGTCAAATGTCAATAGCTAGAGGCTCGTTACGGTGGGAGCGAAGGAAACATACACTTCCCCTTAGCAACGACGAGCTGTATTGTCCAGCAAATACATTGTCCAAGACCGGCCACGGTTGTCTTCCGGACGGGTCTATACCAGTCTTAAGTACTTTTATTAGCTTATTGTTCACATTATCCTGCCAAAACAGGAAGGGGCGCATCGACATGTAAAGGTGCTTTAATTTAGTTCCCGTGGGTTTTTGTAGCTAATCGATGTGGACGCTTATTATTGCAGCCATTTTAAATCTTTATTTTTTTAATAAATTAAAATAATTTCGAATTAATGTTCTAACAATAAACTTAGGCAAGTAGAGTCACGAACAGAAAACCTTCAATGTTCAAATTATATGCTGACAAGTGAAATAACTATCGGTAATATAGATCTTCTAGGTCTTATGTCTCTTATAATCTTATAGTCCCTTTAATTATTATTTTTATGTCCCTTACAATCATTAAATCGTATCCATCTTTATCGCCAATACGCTTACGAAATTACCACAGTTGCTACGGTCATCGCTGTTTGACGAGTTCTTATAGTAATATTTTTTCTTAGGGTGATCGTGAGTTAAGTTCGCTATGAAATTTTTATTACCATGAAAATTTAGAATTTCCCGCTTAATCCTATCACAATCACCTTAACAAGAGCGTTATAGACTTGATTTACTTTGCTTCTTTACTAAAAGAAAAACTATTCAAAGGCGATAAAAAAAAAATTAATTACCATTTATGTCAATAACTTGTTACTTAAACACATAGTACCAAATTGTTGTTTTACAAATATTTTTATGTGACCACCATTGATTGTTACGACTTGGATTTCCCAGCCTGTAATGTATCTGGTATTTACACAATAAGAATATAATATTAAAATGCATAGATAGTTTGCAATAGCATGTGAGGGACAATAGCTATTGGTGGTACAAGTGGCACGTGAAGTGTAGGCGCGTTGCGACGCGCGACGCGACGCAAATACCCCGCCAGAAATAGCGGCGCCGTCTGTCACCCACCCTGGACGCAAGCTGCGGCTCTATAGTCTATACCCCCGATTACCGTTGATGACCAAGCAAATTTTCGTTTATTCATTATGCAACGGGGTCTAAGATCATTGGTCCTTTCGCTTGGCTAAGATCAAAGTGGAGCAAATCTTCATACTTGTGTGATGGATTCTCTTATGAAATGAAAACTTCTTCTCTGATTCATGATACAAGGCACGGTATTGTCAGCAGTCTCCTTGCTAGGTGAACACTTCAATGAAATAACTTAGTAACTGGTATAATATTTATTGCATAAGCAAAAACTATTAGGACGAGCATGCAGCTCAGATACCACTCGACTGTGTCACATATACAAACATTCGATAATCTTCTTTTTAATTTATTATTCTTTATGGAATGCACTGAAAGAGGTCTAAAACTATTAACAGACCTCCTTCATTACAGTATCATCGTTTTCAACGGCTTTTTGTCATTTCTGAGCTTATGTCCACAGATCTTATGTAGTAGTTTTGATGTAGTGTGAGATGGTTCTCGAACCATCTCATCTCACGTTTGTATTTTACTCTATTATTTTATATTTTACTTCATTAAATTTCTGCCCTGGTTAGCTGCTGAATTAGAACTTCAGATTATAAACCTGATTACTCTATATAAATCAGCTCGATGCCATGTGTCTCGATCATGACAACTAATCCAAATTAGGAACGGTAACGCTTGAAATTCTCTGCGGGCCTCGGTAACTGCTTACTCTAAATCGGATCACCAATTATATTCAGTTCAATCAGCATGATGGATTATTTTGTCCAAAATTAAAGACAACTAATTGTCACCAATAAACTGTACAAAGATCAAAAAAAGAGCGAATAATAAAGTATGTACTTGTCCATATTTATTTATTTGTTTAGGTAATAGGTATAAATAATGACAATTCATCATATAATAAATAATTGGTCGTACTAGTTCCTACTGGAAGCCCAATATTATTAAATTATGACGTAGTTCTCTATGAGGAACTAAATTTCCTCGTGGCCTCACTAGTAGGATGAATTGTTAGGATCACGAGGAAACAGGTGTCAGCATGCCAATCCTGAAAATTGACGCTAAAATCTCCTAATTGTTACTTAGCACGAAGTCTATCGTTATTTGTAGCGTGTGGCGGCGGCGGCGACGACGGCAGTAGAGGCCGGGCATGCACACGCGTTACGAAGTAAACCCGTGCCCGCCGCGCGTGGGTTTGTTACTGTCCCGCCACTGTCAATACTAATAAATATATGAAATAACGCGTTTGTTGCCGGGATAAGTAAGGCCGGTGACGCCGCCGGTCTAGTTTGTCTATGCGCTGACGTCACCGTCTGGGAATCCGGCTCGCCGCCGATGGGTACTCTTCCTGACCTACCTCCAGATCGCACATTTTCAAGCATCGTCCGCAATGTTCATAATCTCTGTTAATACTCCACCTAAGCTGAGATCCACAAAGCTCGCCTTGATCAATAAAGCAAAGCCATACTCCATTCAGAAAATCGATAGGTATCTATAAAACCAATAATACGAGACAACAACTAAGCTATCTTGTCTCAAAAGTCTAAAGATAAGTTGATAGATATAACGATTAAAATGGTTCTTACTTCATTCGCATCATGTATTTTTGTCCCTTTCTTTGTTAACCCAGGATAATCTTTGTTTGGTATACGTCTCTTTATGGCTTTTCGTCGACATAGTCTATCTTTGTCGCATTAAGGTATTTTCTGTAACTCTTGATACATCGGTTTTCGCACGGTTTCCAGACTTTTCTTCAGCCGATCCTTCCGCAGTTCTACGAGTCCGTCCGCTTTCACCAGGAGTGTTCACTGAACACTCTTGGTGAAAGCTGTTCAGTCCATCTCGTTAATCTAATCGAACTACGAGTAGGGTAATTAAGCTGTCTTCAGTGCACTTTGTTTTTATTATATTACTAATATGATCTTTAAGTGATTTCGAAAATTATTCGTTCTTAAAATAGCTCCGCCACCTGGAGTTTACTCATTCAGTTTTTACCCCACCAGGGCCTGAGTAAAAAATCCTTCTTAGTACACCTCTGCTTAGACGTCAACATAAATACGCCGTCCAATGTTAAAGTGTCTACGTCTAAAGTGGACGTAGTACTTAAGTTGTGTTATATGTCAACCAGGATTAATTTTAATAGTATTGAATGAAGATCATTCACAGGATACCTATAATACAATTTTAATAATTTATTGTTTATAAGTTTCCCATGAGTGTAAAATATTTATTTCACAAAATTACTACTTCATAAATTAAATGCAAATGTAATTAGTATCTAACATACCAATTTCAACATATCGTCGCACTATAAATGTGTAGCAGACTTGCGCTGACAATCTCAAGTAATCAAGGTTTTAATGGCCCAGTGATACTAAATCTGGCGATGACAAATAGATACGTGATTGTCGGCCGTCTGAGAAGCGAGCTTTCTTATCAGGGAAATATGTGGCGACTTGGAATAGTGGATATGTTTTATCAGTCAATTTAAGTGTGCTGCAGCTTCGGAGCTGTTTGAAATTCTTCGCCTTTTGAGAGTGATGTCATTTGTGACATTTGGGTGTAAGTCATGTGTACAGTTGGGGTTCCCCAAGCTACGTGATACGAATGTGTACGTCGTACTTGTTCATTTGTCGCACTTAACATCACCTCGAAGCGGATGTCAAAATTTGAAGCGGTTTACAGGGTACTATAATTGTAGGCACTTAAACTCAAAATGTTCACGCAGTAGACGTAATTCAAAAGACATTCTATTCTGCCAAGTTGTGGGGCAGAGATTAGTGGTTTTGTTATCTTTTATGATCTTAATATAATACTTATACAATAATTAATTTCCATTTGGAAAAATGTACGTATGTAGTGGTATGGTACTGCTAA
Organism: Ephestia elutella; assembly: GCA_018467065.1. Taxonomy (NCBI): domain Eukaryota; kingdom Metazoa; phylum Arthropoda; class Insecta; order Lepidoptera; family Pyralidae; genus Ephestia; species Ephestia elutella. The sequence continues at coordinate 8,229,939 of CM031592.1, read as the reverse complement.
TGCAAATTGCCAAGGAGGGAAACTTACAGGAAAAATATTATTGGTGGTAACCATTTAGTAAATGAAACGATGCAGCAGTGATTTAATTAGTCGATAGGTTCACTTGTGTAGCAATATGTCTTCAAAGATGGCGCTTTATAAAAGGCGAGAGAAAAGGTTCCATACAAAAAGCAAAAATTCACGGGATTGGCATTTAAAAAAAAAAAAAAACTTAGTAAAAAAAAACATTAAAAAGTATCAATATTGTGATTTGTGCAACTGTCAGACTGTTAGGTGATTTTTTTCTGCCTCTGGTTGACAAGAAAAAGCGCACCATATAGGTTCAGCCATTCTTACGACTCGGCTTTCATAAAACGCTATCTGTTGAGACTTTTTTATACTGATTTTTTTTCTTAATTTAGCTGTCAGAAAATCGCTCATAACAGAACCTGGGACAACACTATCCTAAACATGTATTTAGATGAAACGATTTTTTGCTTCATATTTTGTAGAATATTACACTAAACACATTTTTGGCATGCAAAAAAATAGAACGAATTAGAAAAAGATTTCGAAGATACACTTTTCCTGACACTTGACAGGAAAAGACAGGTGGGAATTTAAACGTTTTTAATTAGCGCGTGTTAGTGGCTAACGCTGAGTAGAAGTCATTATTTGATTTTAATAAACATATTTAGCCAAAATATTAAACCATATTCCTTTTCATAATTCTAAGTATCTTAACAATAAGTTATGTATCTTGACTTCATAAATTACATCAATTTCCAACGCAAAGTAATCTACAATTTTTAACACGGTGCTCAATCTTTTCTGTTTTTTAATATTCTCACGTATTATTCATTAGACATGATATAAGTAACGGCCAAAATGCACTTTTCATCCCCTTTCGTGCAATTTAGTTGTACACCCAAAACATTTTAAATAATCGCTATCCAACAAACTCAGTTATGAATTCCGACCAAACTAACTAGCTTAGCATTAGAAAACATGTAGTACAGCATACCAAGAAGTATTTAACAAATTTTATATCCCGTCACTGTTTAGAATGGCTAATGTTCGATTTTGACAGCTGGCAAGGTATAGGTGTCGTGCGCGACTTAACTACGAGGAATCGTTTTAATGTAATGGAGTGTAATTCCAGTTACCGATTCCGGACGACCATCAATGGCCATTGTTTCTTGGCTCCGACTACAAAATTAGCGCTACAGATGCATAGCTCTAGCAGTTTTTTTTAATATTTGACCTATTTATATTTTTCTTTAATATAAAAGATATTTCAAGCGTCTGAAAGTGGGAAAGCAGGTAGATTGATCCAAACTAAAATATGTGGCATGTGGATTCATGGCCGTTGCAAGCGAATTTTTGAATTTAAAATAATAAAGGAATGTTTCCCTTGGGTTTACTATCTCTAGTACCTATTAAGGGTACTTTCTCTGGAGGTGAGGTAAAAAAAATACACCTGTGTATCTATTAAAATATTTAGAATGAAGTCAATCCTATTTTTTTTTTAATATTTAACATCCAAAGTGACATAACACGCGAAGTTTCACGTTAAAACCATGGGCCGTATGCACCACACAGCCCCACCCGATGTTGTTGTTTCTTCGATTTGTATGAATAAATTTGTGAAAGTTGATGAAAACATCGCCTTCTTCCCAACTGCGGTGATATTTCTTGACGATCTTCGCAACGCTAACACGATCAATTGCCTGATGATCGCTCGATGCACCGCATTTATACAGAAATGCATTTTGTATAATAATTTGCAAGAGATATAATTTCTGTGCTTTATTATATTTTGTGAGTTCTGCGTGAGACGCAAGCGCCATTGCTCGGTCTTTCCGATATCGTTGATATTCAAATGTGGTTTGCTCGTTATTTCTCAATGGCTGGCATTGTGTGACGACAGCACTTTATAACGGACCCCGATGTATGCATGAATGTACATGCCATTGTAATATATTATACAACAACGTCAATAGATAAACCTATGTTTATTCGATTCAACTTCTAGCTCAAAATTTCCAACATTGCGTCCTCCTCGTATAAATAAGGTCAAGGAAGACGTCACATTATTCAGAACAATCGGTACATTTCAAGTAGTGATTGCGATATTTCTTCATACACTGCTATGATTAGAGTTAATATTCCCTCACTGTGTTAATTAATCCTCCTGCATATCGATGCTACTTCCCAATGATTTTCAATTTTTCCTCGGCCAGATTGTTACACAGCTTCATATCTTACAAATGCAATAGCTTTTACACTTCGTTATTATTTATCTCCGTTTCAGTTTGGCCAAAAATGCTTTGGTATATCTGTGTGTTCTCGTTCTAGAGGCCGCATTTCTCAACCGATACCCATGAAATTTTGGGAGCAGGTTCGATAAACATATGAAAATGGATAGTCGAATCATATTTTCGAAATTTTTGAAAATGACAGCGTCAAAGCTCGCGAGGTCTACAGCTCACAGAGCCACTAGTTTATAATTATTTTGTATGTTTGTCCAGAGGTAACGGGAAGTTGGCGACGTGGGGCTGCATCATCGGGTTTGTGGTGATGATGTGCCTGGACGTGGGGCTGGGGTAACCCCGCCCGACGCCCCGCCCGCCGCTCACGCCGTGCCTTCACAACGACCCGCGACACCGCCACCGGCTCACTAATAAGTATTTCTTAAAAGACTTTACGAATATTGTGATGTTATATTTTTATTTCAGCGTTAAGTTTAGCTTTGTTCGTTGCACTGGTGATTCCAGTTCCAAATTAGGATAATTCTCACGAAATGTTCATTATGGCGAAATCATTCTGCTGTTCTGTTCCTGATAGCATTAAAAAACTACTTTTCGCAACATTTACTTGTATTTTATAGAAAAAGAAAATTTCGTAGTTTGACTAATAAATAAAAATACAAATAAGTACTTATATGTATTTATTTATTTAGAATGACAGAGTTTCGACATTAAGTGAGAATTACTATAGACGCTGTTCTCCACGTTTGTAGATATATTTCTGGAAAAGTACGTATATTTTATAGTCTGTGCATGAAGTTTGTGGGTACAAATCTTAGTAGAAAATCTTCAATTACGTAGCCGTATGGTTATTTTTTAATTACTTGCATGCGCGCAATTAAAATTAAAGGGTAGGTACTCCAAAATCGTGTAAAAAATACTTAATAACAACGGATATTAACAGTTGGGTGTACAATAAATATGTTATCTGAAAAACAAATGAATTAAAAGCAAATGGTTTCAGGTCCTTGGTTAACTGTAATATGATCAGAAAGAAGAACATTTTGTATTTTTTTTAATCATAGAAGAAAATCCAGATTGTGTTATTCATTGAACAAATATGTTTTTTTGTCATGTATGTAGTATCCAAGATCCTCTTTGGGTCGTCGAGCCATCAATGTATGTAGTAAATATGTAATATAATTTATCGTTTCACAATATAAATCGTATGCAGCCAAATATAATTGAATTTGTATTATAAATCACATAAAGTTATGGAGCAGTTAAATATGAACGTAATAAAGTACAATCATGGATTAAATAGATAAACTTCTAACTTATTATGATTTGCTTTATTAAACCAAAGAACTTTTAACAAATTTGGGGAAATGTTTCTAGACAAATTGAAAATAAATTAGACCTTATCTATGTGAGAAGTTTGATCAAATTGTGAGTCTCATTACCTATCAATTAAGAATTAGACGTTTTATCTATCTAATTAAATTAAATTAAATATTTTTTGTGACATTCTACTTTTACTGATAGAAGGCATTGCTAAATTACGTTCAAACGGCCTAAAAATATTTCCCAATTTCGTTAACAGGGGGTCTAAAAACAGCCACATTGATAAATCGCAATAAGATTCATTTCTCATTTCCTAAATACATATTTAAAAATTAACCTTTTATTACCACTTATAATGTTAATTTTTGAATATTTAGGAAAGGAGAAGTTTTAGACTCTCAAGTCTACGTCTGCATTTTTATTTTATTCTGTTAACATGTGTAATGTTCTGGTGGAAATCGGTGTAAATATGTACAGTGTTAAATATCTACTTAATCATAAAATTTGAAATTAATTTAATTGAAAACTAGAAATGTCATGATTTTTTCAAAAGGTTATTATTTATTTTATTGAGTAGACGTAAGTAAATCTTGTTTACAAAATTATTAAACGACATCTTATTGAATATGGTTTATTATGTTCTTATTAAATTATGGTGCCTACTGTACTTTAAAATTTTATGTGGTCATATACACACAGTATGTCATCTAACTCTGCAGCTCAAATAGTGTAATATCGTATCGAATATATATATATGTACTTATATACATTATTAGGTATGTAATATAATGAGTTCCACCAATCGGATGCAATCTGGGATTCGTACGTCTTGTACTTACCAACATTTTTATAATTCGTTATTTTTAAGTAAATTGTAATCTAATTAAGATAGTAAGCATTGCATTCTGTTTTACAAACCAAAGTGAATGGTTAACTTTATCATTACATGTGGACAATACATGATATTATGTCGGCTTGATATTCATTTAGATTGGACAATGTATATTATGTATGTAGTAACCAGTGAGTTGAAAAAAAAATCATAGCTCTTGAAAAATGCAAAATATTGTTCAATGATTTTCATCGCTTGTCACAATTTTCCAAACGTTATTTTAAAATAATACTTACATAGTTCTTATTAAAGTTTTATATTTGCTTACAGATTTTCATAGTGGGTTAATTATGTATGCATTTAATAAACCTAGTTAGGTTTAGGATATAGCTACCTCGCAGTAATATAGCTAGTTCAATTCATAATAAAGTAAATTAACCCAAAATATATAAACTTAAACGGGTTCATATCTTAAAACCGTTGGCTCGATTTTAATTTCGACGAGAAAATTGTGCAACTCATTGGATAAACTTGAAACCTGCTTTGAAATGTAAAGCGCATTCAGTACAGTGGCGCTCTCATCTGTACATATATTATTTATATTTTTTAATAAATAACTTAACCAAAAACATAGATCTTCATCAAATTTAAGAGCAAGGCTTTTGTCGGTTGTTTTCCTTCCATTTTTTCTCTTTTCATTGCCAAACAACCCGACGCTTACTTTTAAAAAAACATAGATGATTATTATTTTTTTTGGGATACGTTAAAAACTTTTGATTTTTTAGCGTGTTGTTCATATATATTGTTCGATTCCCACCAAAAGAAGCAGCTTTTTGGGATAATGGATCATTTTACGCTACACTGGAGTTAACGTTGGAGTTTATTTTTTCGAAATATTTTTTTATTATCGTTTTTGTCTTAATTAAATAGAAATATTTTTATTAAGTGCGCCACTGGGTTTAGTGCATTAGGCTCATACAAAATACACGTAGAATTGTAGAGTCCGTTGGAAAAAAATCTTATCTTTAAGAGTACTTAATAAAAACTGATAAGTTATAGATAGTTATTTTTGTACAAAAAATCAAGCTCCTTGCTGTACACATTTCATGTTATGATTTATTACGATAGTTCAAAGTTTTTCAGTTAATTAACTTTATTTTCTTTTGCTGAACTGTGACCCGTTGCAATTGTATAAATCGTGTTCTAGTAAATATTCTTGAAACATTTGCCCAGTTGCTTTTTCAGGTTGACTTTTAGATAAAAATGTATAGCACAATCGAATTACTTGTTACGTTTAATTTTTATGTTGAAATATCTATTTCGTTTATAATTTAATATAATGAAATGCAAAATATGACAGTGATTTTATTTTAAACCCTTATTTTATTATGAACTTTGTCATATACGGTCATGTAATTTGATTTCGTAGACGTACAAATTTGATTCCATAGATCCAAATACCTATATCTGACACACACCTACGCGACACGTGAGTATCCGTATTAAAAATCATAATGACTGTGTATCACGTTAATTTTAATCAAATTACGTATATCTGAATAAAATTTCAATTAGATACCTTCCTGAGAAGAAGAGTCTTACAGATGGAAATCCCATGTGACTTTTGTACGGAACTCGGCTAGCGAGTCCAACACGTACTGGGCCCATTTTTTATTTTTTAATGGGAATGCATAAAGGAAATACTCTAGTCATCACATCACTCATTGGTGTAGCAATACTGCGTGCGATTCTAAAAATCAAAACAAGTATTTTCATTGAAATTCATATAATGTCAGTACGTGTTTGAATTTGAATACGTTACAATATTTTATCGATTTTCTGAGAACGGTCTAATCTAGAATTGTAACAGGATACTCGTGTGCGCCAGTAATATATATGAATGTACCTACTCATTAGGAATCTCTATATAATATGCCTTATTCAGGAATCTCGAAGTAGAATGCAAGATGTTTATTGTATTACTGGCTTTTGCTCTCGGCTTCGCCCGCGTTTTTGGTTCATTTTCATTTTTCATTCATAAGAGTGGAATTGCTATCAACTAGCAAATGATTATTCCTCAATTCAATTCAAATAGTTTATTGCTTTTCACATTGTACAGTACATAAAGGTAACATGTCACTATAAATTTTAGGTAATTTTACCAAAGAGCATGTAGAGCCAAACTTCTAACTCTAGACGCCCTAACTTCACAAATTATGGCTTGGCCGTTTGGTTACAACAAGAAATATAAATTTTTCACTTACGCCTATGTCACGAAAGTGAAGCTATGGTGTGTATAGTTAGAAGCTTGGCTCTACATGCATGTGACGGTAGCGAAACGGCTAAGCCTCATATATTGACTAAGGTGTAGAGTTTGTGAAGATCAGATCTCATGTAGAGTTAGAAATCTACACGCTCTAAGATTTCTAACTCTATAGAGATCTGATAAATTTTTGATAGAGCGATAGCCTTATGGTCTCATCTTGGCAACATTTTACATGAAAATGTTTTTGATGGGATTTCACTTCTTTGTAAGTTGTATGGGAAAACTTTAATAAACTTCCAACCCCTAACTAAAAGGGTTTTCGTCGTTTTTAACCCTCATAACCCTATGCGGGTCAAAATACCACGAAAAGCTTCAAGAAAAGGTATTGCCCTTGCGCTTCGCTTGGCAAGTCTTAGCGGGGGCTCTATTGTGCCTCCAGATTTAACAAAAAACTTTTTGCGAAATAAACATAACCAACAAATAAATAAACAAGCTACTAAATAAATAAGCAAAACAAATAAATAAGCTATTGTAGGAACTAGTACCACCAGTTTGCCACTACAACAAATTTCCCGACTTCACAGTCGTTTACTTTTTTGTAAATAGGGCAAAATGCGAAAGTTTGAATGTGTGTATGTTTGTTACTGAATCAAGCAAAATCTACTGGGCGGATTTTGATGAAATTTGGTACATAGGTATAAAAATACCAACAGCAAGTAGGATACTTTTTATTCAAAATTCTCAATTCAATTCACTTTATTGTATCCATTCTCACGAAAGCGAAGCACAGGGGCACAGCTAGTAAGAAAATATTTGCGTTCAGTTCTTCTGAATTCCTTTAGTGAGTCCTGCAGAGTGCAACAAATTGCGTTCAAAGAATCGCATTAGAAAAATCGCTTAAAGGGCGCGCGGCGCTACGCGGTCGTCGACCTAAGTACACCCAAACAGTCGAATTCTTGCGCGTACGCCGCTCAGCTCGGCTCCACGCCACCGATAAACCCTCTCGATGGAATCTGAGGTATGTGGCGCTGGCGCTGGCACGCGCTTCCACTTGAGCAAGTTTCTTTGACTACTAAAGCAACGTAGAGACGCTCTCGGTATTTGCAGTAACTAAAGAGATATGTTTGAAACTGCTAAGTTTTAAAAGACTGTATTTTTTGCAAATAATGTTTATATAGGTACGAGTACGTGTTTAGTAGGTAGGTATGTGTTTATCTAGCCCCAAATTTCCAGCGGTACCCGAAATGCAGCTAAGCAGTACCTATGTTATCACGTAGCTCCCGTATGACTGCAACTTGCCTGATTTTTGTTGGAACCTATACCTACGTCATTGGAACTCTTTGCTATTTGTTGCTGTCTCAAATCGAAACCATAAATATAGATTCTAATACATTCGCATAAGTACATCACGAGCGAGGCTAGCATAAAATGAAACCTCTCATTTACCCGTCACAAGCAAACTACTGGCCGACCGTATTTAGTGAAGATGAAGACAGTCAAGAATTGTCATCGTTGATATCCATAATAATGTCCCTTTTCCAAAAGTTATCCTTACAGACTAGCAGGTGCCATGCCATGTAGCCCACTTCGCTAGAGGGAAGAGAAGGCTTACTGCTCTACGACCACGACTACCATTAGATAGTATGTGTCTAGTCTACGATCTAGTTTTCAAACATTACAGGCAGTGAACAACAAACATTCCGTAAAAAACTTTGATATTTATGTCGGAAATCATTTAAAAATTCAATTATTTATAATAGCTGTAAATAAGAGATATGAAGATTAATTCGATTCAAATTACTGTTTTAACAAAACATACGTGTATCATCATATCATCCCGCCTCAAAAGCAAGCGCCGGCCTTCTATTTACAAACGAAAACGGACAATAACGATCACGACCACTTATTAGGATTTATGATCAAGCATAATAAGTTAAAGGAACTTCTGTAAACGTGAGTATTACGAGATGAGTGCATCGGAGGCGCTCGGTTGTTGCATTCCTTTATTCCCAGTGGATCGATGGTGTTATGCTCGGCAACGCCGGCCTCATTTCCATTCATTCGGTGTTTGTTGACAATGTGTCGTGCGGTCATAGGGCGCGGCGGCGGGGTGCCCCGCGGCTGCAGTCGGCCGCGTGCGCCCGCGCCCCTCGCACGCTGCATTGCGCGTTGCACCGCACTCAGCTAAGCCGCAGCGTATGTGCACCGATCTGTCGGACCCGCTCTGTGCTGTTCACCCGACATCAATAACCCGCAGAGCTCCGCGACCGATGGACTATTACATTGTTTACGTCTGCACTGCACACAAACACGTAAGTTATGCATGTCCCGTGTGCGTATGCGCATTTCACAAGCCCGATTCGATACGCAAGTCGTTTGTTTATTTACATTTTAAGCCGCGACGTTTCGATCGGTAATCAGTGTCTTTGACGATGTTTTGTTGCAGCAACGATAAACGAGTGATTATGAGATTGTGGCAACACGGTCTGTTGGTTTCTTTTTCTACAAAATCTAACTAAAACCGTTAGTGCAACGAATGCACGTGGTGTCGGCGCGGAAGGAGTGCGGCGGCAGGCGATTGTGTTGTTTACGTTGTGGTGTGAGCGTCTAGAATCGCTTGCACCCGTGCACCCGCGTGCGCATAGCCATCGGAAGCGTCGCGCGCTAGGGGGCTGCGCGCACACCTGCCGTCACGCCGTATTTGCACCACCACCGCTCGGTTTGCTCAAGTCCAACACTGTCTATTTTTACAGATTAACGTTTTTTTCGTCAAATTATCGTAATTAAGTGATTACGCAGACTTAATATATTGCTTTGTCCATAATAGTATTAATTGTGTAAACAATTAGCGAACTAATACTTATAGTAATCCATATACATACATAGGAACCAAAATTATGTACTAATAGTAAATGTAATTGGAATAGAGATATGTACTCGTACAATACATCTATGTAGGTCACTACGGTCATTTTAAACCAATTTTTAACCAAACTTGGACATTTAAAATTCTAAACTCTCGTTTAGGAATATTTTCGGACCCCTTCCGGTATAACGCTCTAAAAGTCCCAGGACGCACTTTGTGGAAAGCCTGTAAATCCTGGAAAAACTGAAATTTCAAGAAAATTCCTAGAATGTGCCTAAAATCGTCTTTTATTTTTGATTTATTCCATGAGGAATGAATGAAAAAAAATATCCTTATTCTTATTTTTATCATTATCCTTATCTTTATCTTGTGCGGGTATATTATAATCACACTATTTGTATAAGTTCAATCACGCAATACCCACCTAACGGATATCGATGATAAACGAGTAGGTAGAGTAAAACCTTAAAAGTACGTAAGCCACTTTGTATTCTGAAATTCTCACGAGAGTGAAGCCCCGGGCGCCAGCTAGTATTAAATGCCAATGTTTGGACATGTCGGATCAGATTTTGACGTTTGGTACACGAGTAGAGTTAAACCTAAAAATGTACATAGGCTTTTTATTCCGAAAAACTCACGAGAGCGAAGCTTCGGAATCAGCTAGAACTTTAATGAAAAATGCTATATTAGCTGCGCCCTGGGGCCCTACTCCCGTAAGAATTTCGGGAAAAAGTACGCGCTATGTGCTATATCCGGTATTTTTTCAGCAGTACATATATCAAATTTCATCGAATTCCGTCCAGTAGATTTTGCGTAGTTGGCATCAACATACATCCTCGCACATGTCTAAAATTTCGCATTTAAAATAACTGTAGGATTTGTTAAACTTCGATGAGCACTTGTATGGGACCGGATAGTCCAAAAAAATAGGTAGGTATATGTATGTATTTAGTCCCATAAAATGCAAAATTTAATGCTCTAAAACTTTTAATAGGACTATGTTTTCGAAATTGTGGATCTTTTTCGAGATATAATAGTAAAACCGCAAAATATTAAAATTAAATTCCAGGATTTCCAGGCTCTCACATTACGAATTGTTTGGGACTTTTTTGAACGTCATCCCGGAAGGGGTCCGAACTTATTCCAAAAGGTCCCGTTCAGTAATTTCAAATGTCTAAGTTTAAATCTAATATTACCGTACTATGTATATCTATCAAGACAGCGGTATGTTGATGCATTATGCCGTCATCGTCATGCCACGTGCAACGTATTTATAAAACGAAACAGCGACAGTTTGCAAACAATGTTATTTTGTTATAACAAAACAATTTTCGTATAAATGATTTCACAACATTTTTTTATGAAGTTTCGGAGTTTTCTTTTGGGTGAAGTTTCAAATTTTTCACTCCATATCTTCTAAATATTTTTTTATTAATAGATTTTAATCACACAATATGGTAAATACATAATAATAATGAACATAGAAAGATCTTTTATCCGGAAAATCGGTAAAATTCCCACGGGAAAGAAATTCCCGCACAAGCCTCGGCCACGAGCTATTTATGAAACAAGAGATGGTACGCAACACATGACAAGCAGTTGTTGCGGATCCAATACTGTTACAGGGTATTAGAAAAGGAAGTCAGCTAAGACATGCAAACAACTGTGACACATAGTAGTCTCTTGATCTCGACAGGGCAGAAGATTTTTAAATGGCAATTGGCAAATAGATAAATCAAAGGATTTTTCCTATCCCGGAATTTTATTATGATCTAACATTCAGACTCGTTCCTTCCTAACAGCGAACACTAACAATGGATAGAAAAGAAAGAAAAAGAAGGGAGAGCCATTCCCCAGCAATGGGACATAACAAATACAGTACAGGCTGGAGAAAAAAAAAACATTCGGAGCGTCAGCAAAAACTATTTATTAAATTTCTTGACTTATTTTTTATTTTCAATATGCTTTCATAGAAGTCAAAATAACGTCAAATGAAAATGTATATTGACTTTATAGAATAGCTTCCTAGTGGAATCCGATAGTAGATACACAAAGATACATTTTTGAGTTATGCAACTAGAAAGCCTACCGCCACCCGGTCTCTGTGCAAAAGACATCAACGATATAAATATTTGCACAACTAGGGGAGTTTACCCTATGCTATATTTGTTGTTATAAATTGATAAAATGAATTGGGGGCAAAATTAAACGGCTAGAAATGGTTTTCCATATCTTATCGATGATGGTCGCATTAGAGAAAACGTTTGCCTCCATGACTTCAGAAAACTTTATCACCATCATCGAAATTGCTGAAGCTAAACATGAATTTGGTATTTTTATGGATAGTTTTATGCTTAGAAAATGCCTGGGAAATGAAAACTATCAGATATTCGCCAATTTTCAGTTAATTTGAGTGGAACAACACAACGCAATGACGTAATTTTTCGAGGACTCTAGGGTAAGACACAAAAGTAGTATATGTACTAGATGACTAATCTTTAGCTTAACAAAGAAAGTCTCAAAAGTATGTATATATAGGTTTTTGCAACAGGCTATAATTATATTTTTTGGTAGTGACACTAGTAGGTAGATTAGGTACCTATACATGGTTTTACGTCAAATGTAAACTTTGTATCGGGCCTCGCGACGCGCCAGCCAGTCGCTAAAAACTATCCGAGGTGATAATCAAATATGCAACATACGCGTTATGTATGTATGTATATATGCCACTATTCAAAGTTCCGTTTGATCAATTTGAGCACTTTTCTTTTTGTGTACTTACAAATCTGTTGGATAAGTCTATTTGTGACGTAACCTATTTCTAAATCCTGGAAGCTATGCTCACACCATGGAATGATCAAACGTAAGGCAACGTAAGGTAAGGCGTGATTTTCCTACGGGAACAGTGCTTTTTCTCCGTACTTCTAACTATGTGCATGCAAAATTTCAGGAAGATTGGTTCAGTAGATGAAGCGTGAAGAGGTAACAAACAAACAAACAAACAAACAAACAAACAAACTCACTTTCGGATTTATAATATTAGTTAGGATTTACTATTTCGTACCTAAGTTGTGTCTTAAAAGCCAAAGAGATTGACTAAAGCATAGACAGGGAGAGGTCTTGTCGCTACAATCTCATTGGCTTTTGGGACACGATATCTACGCTTGTAATAATCGGGCCCCAGGTTACTGAAAATGAACGAGCCAGTTCAATACACATTAGTAACATCAGTCGACAAAATTAACTTTGCACAAATAAATTGTTTGTCTTTATCATATGGTATTTACGGTTAAGGTAAAAACGAAGTGAGCCCTCTACAACCTGCTGATTCAGCTGTCTGCGTTACTCCTTTTAGTTCTATAAAAGCAATAATAGGTAGAAGCTGTAGAACGTCCACATTTTTGGTAGGTACTTATGAGTATGTTATAGAGCAAGTCCAACAAAGGCTGGTGGACTTCATCCCTGGACTTGTTTTATGTTCGATAAGTATATTATACATAACTCCTAACTTAGACAAGTTATGTATAAGAAAAACAAAGAATTAGCTTAAAGAATAGTTAAATGGGACATTTCCACATAACCCCAGTGACAAGAGTATTGCTGTTAATAACCATCAGGGCATCTCCAGTTATGTAGAGAACAATTGTATTTTTCACCCTAGGGGTCCTAAGACAAACCAAAATTTACTTACATTGGTAAAAACGTGTATTTGCATTTCACAAAATTCGTAGAGGCTTCGTAGCTCTCGTAGCAATAACTTTTCAGGAGTATCATCAAAGTTGTATAATTTCTGTATTTCATGCATAACTCTAATTAAATTGAACGTTGACTGACTGACTGATTGGTAACGCAGAGACAAAACCGCTGAACAATGAAACATGACATTTTGCTGAGAGGTTCTTCCCCTACAGGCATGTTGCACTATAATAAAAGAATTTTGGAAAGGACAATGCAACTAATTGGCCCAAAAAAATGAAACTCGTTGTGCATAATTGAGACTGATGCCAAACGCTTGTCCTAATCATTCATAACAACTTTTACTACGGGGCTAAACAAATCTACCCTGGGAAAAAAAGATATAGGGTAACAAAGTTTTAAAAAATGTGGATTTTTACATTACTCAATTATAGGTTTTGTTTGTTTTAAACAGGTTTTTCGTTAGTCCTAATCATACATGGGGCCCAATAAATCTATTCTAAGGAAAAATAAGGTATAGATAGGGTAACAAAAATAGGTTAACAAAGGTTTTGTAAAAGTGTATATTTTGTTTGTTTTAAATAGGTTAAACGCTAGTCCTAATCATTCATGACAACTTTTACTATGGCCATGTGGTCAAATAAATCTATTCTATTAAAAAATTTAATTATGTGATACAAAAATCCACATTTTTTCAGAACTTTGTTACCCTATATCTTTTTTTTTCCAGGGTAGATTTGTTTGGCCCCATAGTAAAAGTTGTTATGAATGATAAAGGACTAGCGTTTGGCATCGGTCTCAATTATGCACAAAAAGTTTAATTTTTTTGGGCTAGCCTAGCAGTCAAAGGAAGAGTTGCATTGTCTTTTCACCCCTAAGGGAGTGAAATGGGTGAAAAAGGAAATTCACGCGGACAAAGCCGAGGGCAAAAGCTAGTATTTAATAGAACAACAGTGCACTGTATTTTTAATTCAAATACAATGAACTTTGGGCAAATTATCTACTAAAATGATGAACAATCTTTAGGTGAGATCTGATATTAAAAATATTTGTGATCAAAGTCTGTGTACGGAACACCGTTCATTTAGTTATTTAACCCTAGCATAATATACAATGCGCTTACGCGCCACTTGTGCATTTTAGTAGCTAAAAATTAGTGCAATATATCAATTCACTCAATACGGTTGTTTTCCATCTCCAATCAACCTTTATCATTTCTATCATTATCATCTCGTGCAAGGATTTACAACCCTTGCACCATCTATCATCAGTGTAAGGACTTTACAACCCTTACAGTCTGTGTTATCGTTTTTACTTCTCTAAAGTATGGGTAAACTGTTAAGAATGTAATACCCTTTTTTCCTCAAATTAAACCTACTTTGAAACCAATTTCAAAGAAGAAAAATGCCATATTGTTTTGGTGGGTGGGTTTTTCCATAAACAAAATGTATTTTTATATCCATTAAAGTGTATTTTATTACAACTGTTAACCTGAATTCAAGAAGTTTATAAATGAGCTAAATATTATGCGTTCAAAGATTAAATATGTACCTACTTCAATAAGTGATATTTTCTGTACCATCCATCATGTGATATTGAAACTTATCTCGTAGAGAATAAGGCTCGCATTTTAATGAAGAAATGACATTGCAACTACTCTTTGCACTGACATACTAATTACAGTTATTACTCATGAAATAGTTGATAACATTTAAAAAATATACGCGTCACTCGTTTCACCATTTTGTACAACAATTACCACGGACGTCACTGAGCATTAGCGCCACATAAAGTTTTGCAAACAAGATAAAGGTAAGTATCTTAAGATAATATTCCGTATTTTTATTATTAGAAGGTATGTTTAATTTATCAATAAGTATAAATGAATAAGCGTTAAATGTTGTTTTTATTTATATCATGTTTTTTACAAAACAAAAAAATATGATTTCACAGTGTGTGTTTGCAGTTTGGAGACACTTAATGATTTATAAATGTTACAGGCAACGTGATTAACGCAGGGCCGGGCATTATGAATAGTTCCCAAGAGCATCGGGCTATTTGATATTTTTTTGTATTTTAATTACTTAGACCGGTCCATATTATAATGCCCGGCAGCACGTGGTCCATTTAATAAAACAGCAGCAGTTTGAAGCTCTGCTCGCTTCGCTCGCTCCGCTATGAGTGGTCACAAGCCTAACCTAACCGAACTAAGCTACGGTTTTATTTTAAAATAGTGTTTCTATAGCGGGGGCCTTCCGCCCCACCTCACCCCCCTTCCCGCTAAACCCGCAAGTTCGACCGCCCCTGAAGTAAACTAACGAATATATTATACTTATTCTAGGTTATCTACTAACAAAAACACTTCATTTCATTTGTTTTATTATTTTGCCCAACACGTATTTGCCATTATTCATACTGTCCGGGGAAAGTGATTAGACATGGCCTTTTAATCAAATTGCCCATGTGACATGGGCATTATGTATACAGGCCGGTCATTATTCATAGGAACCAGACTTATCAAGTTGCCCGTAACATAAATACAAGTTTTTTATTTAGATAGCTACTTATAATATACGCAATGCGTCGGAAAACAGCAAATTTTTCATATCTTTGTTGTAGTTAAAACAGTTTAAATACATTCTAAAATAATTATTTTAGAGATTAATTTGATAATCTTTAATTTTCTCGTCAACAACTATTCATTTAATAATACCACCACTACGTATATCTTATCATTTGTTCCACCGCGCACGTGACTGTAAGTCACCACCGAGAGCGTTAACTTAACGTTCCACCTTGCTAAACTCCCATATTATCACTACGCACGCATGCCTAATAGAAAATAGCCCGTGTTAATGCTAACTATAGCTTAAAATACCAATATCGCTACGACAAACAGAGAATTATCCAACATAAAAAGTATTGCGGACAATTAATTCGTTGTCATTAGATACGCTTAATAACTGCCATCCATCTCGTAATAACTAGCCAGCAAAACCAACGGCTAATATATCTACCTTACGTACGAAGCTAGGACATCAGATCCGATAATATTGTTAGATTCCAGCAAAACCAATTTAGGTTGATAATATCATTATTTCCCTTTAACTACGATCCAAAACTAAAAAGTTTTATTGTCATCGCTAAACTATTGTAAACCTGAATCTAGACTATTGGTACACCAATTGTAATTAACCTTGTAATGTGTCGTGTATTACATTAATTAAACAGTTTTCGCCAGCAGCCACCACACATAATTAACTATTGCGTCACAACGCGGCGGATCTGTGACGTCACGCCAAAGGTCGACGATCGGTAAAATATTCTCTAGGTACAACCGTAGATTGTAGAAACAATTTTCTCTAATTTTCCTCAAAAGTTTATGGAGGTATGTCTTTAAAAACTCAGAATTAGGTACTAATAAAGCCTGTCATGTAATTAAGTTTTTCATTGTGTTCATCATAGATATTGATTTAAAATGGTCTGCTTCGCTTTGTATTTTGTCCAATAAGAATAAACTCACGCTTTAATCATACCAAGACTATCTTTCCATATTCACTGTAATAAATAAATCAAAGATTTCCAATAATACCTACCTGCTCAAAAATACGATTCGTTTCTTTATGCTAGAGTCATTGACATTCGATTGTCTTCCTCTACTAGAGTTCAGAATTTGCATTATTTACACAGCTACTTAAGTAAGATCCATGTTAAATGGCGATTTTGTAAACAAAATATACATATTTCATTCAATAAATACATTTAAATTATTTAATAAATATGCGCTTTATAAATCCTAATCATTATTTTCTTTCGCGGCGACGGCGGCGGCGGCGGCGCCCACTAAATAGACAACTGGCATTAACAATAGCCAAATTCAGCCCAGTAACAATGGCTGTGACGACAATCTGAACGTAAACCGTTTAACAATATGTCTGGTTTCTCGGTATGATAATTATTTATATGTATTATAAAAAATAACACCGTCTGTATATCAAAAAATAAGGGACGTTGTGCAGGGAGCTTTGGAAAAAGTGGAACAGATTACATTTTTAGTATGAATAGTTGTGAGTGTTAGGACAGATCTATTAGTGAGTGCGTCTTCCAGTCGACTTGAGAGGCGATAATGAGGAGTGCAATGTGACGTCAGGCTGCGCGGGTCGCGGGGGAGGTCGGGGGGAGGGAGCCGGCAGCGCGGGGCGGGGCGCGGGACACTGAGGACGAAGCCGCGCGCCCGTTCATTGTAGTTTTTCGATTATTGTTTAATTAGGGCGAAGCGGCGGCGGCGGCGGAGCGGCGGCCAGGGAACACCCACTCTCGGCCCGCAGAACCATTTAAAAAAAAATCATTAGCAATTAGTGAGCAAAGTGTCAAAATGACATATACATACTATTGAAATGGATTTTAGGGAAAAAAGCATAAAATATTCTGCCTTATATTTTCTTACACAATAATCTACTTTTTTTAAAAAGTGACAAAGGATTTAAGAACATACATACATATAATCACGTCTTTATCCCTTACGGGGTAGACAGAGCCAAGAGACTCGAAGGCCACGTGAAGCTGGATTTAAGAAAGAAAACAAAAATGTAAACTTAACCTTACCAGTACAGTAAGGTCTACAAATCCTTGATATCTTTGCATTTTACAAAAGGACTAAAACTGCATTTTGGCGCTCAAAAAACTTCTACTGCAGATTCAAAAGGACGAAAGGACAAATTTTTTTAAAAAATAAATCTATAAAACACAGAAAAGTTTTACAGATTAGCGAGATTAGAATATAGATTTCTCACTTATATGTATGAATAATAGTAGCAAACTCTGTGAAGGAGAAAAAAATAAGAATGCTCCTATCCTATTTACCAAATGGCAAAGCAAACCTGGCAGCCATCGGTCAGGATAAATAATTAGGTGCTGAATAATGAATACAGGTAGAGTTGGAGCTCTTGTCAGATAACTCCTTGTCCATAGTGACATTACCAGAGTCAGGAAGCCTGTCAACCCTGTTAATGGCTGAATACAGATAATCAATTATGAAATATGAATAGTAGCGGTGCAGACAGTGAATCGGTTGGTAGCGGCTGGCGCGCTATCAGCGGGCGGCGACCGCGCCGGGGGCCCGCGGGTTGGCGGCGGTGCGGCGCGGGAAAGAGCGCGTAAAAAGGCGAGCGGCCGAAGCGCGGATCCGCCGCGCGCCTTTCACGAGGTCGACGCCCGCCGGGGCCCCGCCGAAACCGACCCCCGCCGCCCCGCTAACTCTACCTTCCCCTGACCCCCTCCGAAATTTTCACAATTTTACAGACACGAGGAAATTAGCAGATTCTTCGATTGCAATGCACCCGCGCATTGTCACTTTGAGTATGTAATCCGATGGCTATATTTAGGATGGGTTATATGTCTCAAGGTTACTGGAGACGATGCGGCGGCTGCAGCGGACAGACGATCTGATCGCAGCCCGACACCGCCTCCCGTGTCTTTCCGAGAACGTTGAGTTCACCGCAGAAATAAGATCGCTTCAGCGATTCGGCCGAAAGAAAATGTTTTACGACACGCCTACAGCACTCCATTCGCGAACATAAATGACGACGTTGCAGCAATAAAAGGAACGTTTATGTATCAACTATCGTCCTCGTTTTGACGTCGGAGCCTATGCCCACGTAGTCACATGATTTCAACACGTATTTGTGGTAGATCAGGCATTAAAAAAAGAACGACTTCTGGGAACCTCAGATCCAGTCATTTGCTAAATTCTATCATTCTCGTCATTGTATTGTGTGTGTTTTCTCTATTCTTGTCTTACCGAACTGTCGTCGTCGGCTGTACAATCACTATCAGACCGCATTGAAATATTAATTTGGAAGGAGAAAAACGTGTCATTGCGAATCGTTAAGAAACATTCCATTGAAGTTATTACGGCGGCGAGTGGACGTGCGCACTCATCGGCAGTATCCGGGCCAATGCCAGCGGTCCGTACCTAAACTAGAAAAGTATTGTCCTCGATGTTCCAAGCGATAACCACATTCCAGTCTTATAGTACTGGCGGCTCTAAGTGAGACATGTTAAGGTCTACATTAGGTTGCCGGTAGAATGTGGAGGTTGCGCGTGAGATATGTGAAGCGGCGGCATGCGGGTCGCGCGGCGTTCTCACGCTTTGAATATTCCTGCTCCCGGTGCCCCGCGCGCCGCCCCCCGCGGCTCCATCGGCCCTTCAATGACGTCCCCTGACTCCCACTCAGACTATCCCGAGTTCCCGACACTAATTGAATGAGCATCACTACTAAGACTGTTTACATCCGTGTCGCTCTCCTCCTTCACCTACATATCAACTGGACTATGAAATAACGATGACAAAAGTCGTGCATTTTCAATTTTCTTAATTTTTGATATGTTGGTTGTGCAAATTAAATTATAATACATTTTTAAAAAGTGCCGAGCGTATGGTGAAGGAAGACAGAAATCCTTTGATTTAAGTACTAGTTAAGTATTCTATCTATTTCAAGTAAGTACTTGATATTCGACTTATGACGTCATTGAAATTAAATAAATATATTTTGGATACGTATGTAATAATCGCAGACCGAAAATGTAGGTATCTGCTATTTATGTCCTTGTTTTAAATGAGCTCGCTAAAACCAGCTTAGAGAATGTACAACCTACCAACTAGAAAAAATACATTAAAATGCGAAGTCGCACATAAAGACAGACAGAATGGCATTCTTGTAAAACGAGATGAATGAAATGAGTGAATAGGTATACCTATAAATTTATTTAGCCGAGAATGCGGCGTAACTTATTTGATGTATGGAGTGGCGGCGCGCCTGGCGCCTTCCCAGGCTTCACTAAACAATTAATTATTTCCGAGGCATACGTCTCTCTTTCACAAGATCATAATAATCATTGACAAGCATTTTTCTGGTGGACTGTTGGGTATTACTCATGCATGTACGCGGCGCGAAGGATACCGCGTCTCCCACGGTTCTTACTCGGAACACCACAGCAAATTAAACAGAGGAACAGATGTGACACTTCTTGTTTTCGTAATGGCTCTCGAGTAGCGGGTCACAGCACGGAATCTCAAATGTAAAGGGAAGGCCGAGTAGTGAAAAAGGCCAGAAAAAAAATGGATTAAAAAAGAAAAACAAATGTAGTATACATATATCTTACATACTTTTATAATAATAATAATTTAATACTTGGGTAGGTATATAATTGGATAATAATAAAACAATTTATACTACAACTAGGCCATGAAACATGTGAGACATATCCCTGTACAGTACACTTTTGATATTTTGTGTGAACACTAATCATCCTTGACTTACATTTTCAAAAATACCTTTTGTGCGGCAAACGGTTTTCGTGAGAACGCGTTTTGGTTTCATGCTGGAATCGATGATATTAATAATCGCAACAAAGTGGATAACAGTCCCGCCACTCCAGCTTATATTTAGTATCTAGTTACTTACATCCTTATACGCTTAACAAAAACATTATAATACCAATAGAACATTATAGTACTAATAGAGACCAATTTTAAATGAATTCGGTTACGTTACGGTGACCGTACGATTTCAGACTTTGTCTACCTTGCAAATAATAAAGACGTAATTTAGTATTTCCTAAACACGACGGCAAAGAGGCCAAGTGGCGTTCATTGTTACATTTAAAATTAACATTTTTTGCACGTCTAGGCCGGGCTATAAATTTATATAATTAGATCATTACTCACCTATTAAACAATTAAGAATCTAATTAGCATTTTACTCGTAATATGCACTCGGAAGTGGTAAATACATGAAGTATCTACGTGTACCTGTTTCATAAGTACAACTAATCTAGAATGTTGCTATAATACATAAAGTCCATTTATTCATAATTGTCCTATTATGTAAACAATCTTACCATGTCTTTTTATGATTTTACAACAATATAAATTAAAATAGACTTTTTAGGACATTACTTTCGTTTTCAATAAATGATTGACTTAAGAATGTTTAGGTTTGAACTAATATTTGATTTATTTTTAACAAAATTCTACAAAAAGTACTGTGAAGATTGTTTACATAATAGGACAATTATAAATAAATAAATGGACTATACACTTACACTGCTTGTCAAAGAACTCTCATTTGTTGCCTAACTAGCTTCTTGTCTTAAGACCACAACACCACCAACGAATTTTGTAGAGTCAGATACAAATCGATAGTATTCTACACTATTGATTTATATTTGGCTCTACCAAATGTAGGTAAAATTTACAATGTGCAATAAAGTAATTTAGGCATCCTCCAACTTTTGCGCATTGTGCTACTGAAACGAAGGTAGAGACAATAATAGTCACTATCACGTCTAATATTTTTGCTTTGCTCTACCAAACGAAGATAAACAACAGTAGAGCCATTTCTTACGTCTCCAAGATCAACCATGCTTGCTCTACCCATGTAGACAAAACCGATGATGAAAGAGTGACTGATGGCTGTCACTCCTCGTAACTGGAAGCCATAAGAAATGGTTCTTATGGCTTCCAGTTCCGACACTAGTTAATAATATACTCAGGACAATATTCCATTGAAAAGAGGATCCTATAAGTTCATTCCCGTGATAACTTTGCGTAATAAATGCTCGTATAGTATATGTTTAATTTTTCATGAAAACAACCCGACTGATCTAAATAACTCAACAGGATTTCATTGAATTATTTCTATGAAACTTTAATAACTTTCAGATATGATAGAGCCGCAATATTTTCTTGCACCACTTCTTGTCAGCAGGTGCATCGTAGGTTGTAAGTTTTAAGTCTGTAGCTTTAACAATCGGGGATTCATTATAAAACATTATCAAGAAAAAGTTTAAACAAAGGCAAAGAAATAAGGAAAGAAGGAAAGTTTTAATTACCCTGTGATAGTACCTACTTACTTTACCTAAAGTTTTCGAATTCTGTATAAAAACTAGATTTCGATGGCCACCATATTGTTTAAAACATGACAATGAGAACCAGTGTCAAATTATAGACTAGTTTTTACCCACGGCTTCACCCGCGTGAATTTCCAACGGGAACAGTGCATATTCCCGGGATGAAAGTTACCCTATGTCCTTCTCAGTACACCTAACTATGTGTATGCAAAAATTTCAGGAAGATTGGTTCAATAGATAAAGCGTGAAGAGGTAACAAACTCACTTTTACATTTATAATATAAAAATAGTAAGTAAATAATAGCAGAGTAAATAAGAGAATATTCGATGGGATCCGGAAATAGAATAGCTGTGTCTGCATGGGGGTCGGGTCGGGGTGACACGCGCAAGCGCCGCCACGAAGATGACACTCCATTTTCCAAGAACAGACACTATGCATTGCATGATACGTGACACTGCCGTAAAATATATAAAAACAGAAAAGTGCTCTATATACCTCTAAATGTGTATCTCTGACGATATGTAGACATTACAGGAGTGCCAATAAAATTACATTTTATTAAATATTGTTAATTTTTATAGTGAAAACACAATTTTTACTTAATAATTTGTTTATGTAAACCAACTATCATGTCACAATGTTAACATTTTACGATGAGGTGAGGTGTCCTCGTGAACGCGCGGTAAAAGCAAAAAAAAAAGTCGCCATGACATGCCATCCAGACCTGATGGTCATCAGATAATGCCGTGTATCACAATGGCTATACAATATAGCAATGACAGAATCTGGACGAATATTTTATATTATTAGGAAAATATTGTACTCAACTGCCGTTTCCAGAGAGATTGATTATCTAGGCTTTGGATGCGTTCTCCATAGGGGTTCTATTACCACATATTAATTTACCTCGGCAGGGTATGATTATTTTTTATAATACACTTATATGTTTGTAACTTTGTATATGTGGCAATAGCATACATGGTGGGAAGAGCTAGACATGCTGTATCCACGTTCAAATTCTCAAAGTTCTCTATTCTCAGATGCATGACAAGTTGCATGGAGCTCTATGCGGCGGCAATAGCAGCGAAATTGCAATGAATTTGGGTAGGTTTATATGCCGATGACCGTACCAGTAGAAAGCATTTGGAAAGTTTACAGCAACTTAATTTCTTTATGCGGGTAGGATGCGTAACTATTATTAACTAAAGCCATGATTTAGCAACATAGACGTTTACGATGACGTTAAAATATTATTTGCCTAGTTAACGTTGATATAAATAATATTATTTTACACTGGGTAGGTAACCTATCAGGCGGTGTAACGGTAGCAGCAATTACCGTAACACCGTCTAAGTCGAAAGGTCCCAGGTTCTAATTTTACTTGTACCTCGTGAAAAAAAAAATTCGCGGAGTAACTTGTGCTCTAGTATATGATTCATCAGCTTGTTTGAAAAATAGACAAGCCTCCAAAAGGCTGAAGGCAGCACTGCCCTCAGCCATTAAGAATACTAAAAAATGAAAAAAGCACTACACCGATAGACACATACATAAAAACGAACATATCCCAGTTGGCAAATATCTGTGAAAATTTATACCTAAAAGGAAAACAAGCTCGGGCAAGGAATTAATTTTAGAATTCTGGATAGCCTAAAGTCTTCCAAATGAACGTGGGCGTCATACAGGGACAGAATTTCAGAAATCGGTTGCGTATAATACAAACGCTTCCTCATTAAAATATTAGTGCAGGTTAGATTACAGATTACTTAGATGTATTAGTTTTCAGCATGTTACTCTCTTTTAAAACAAATTAGCTAACTAAAAGTTCGTACAATATAACAAGTGATTATTGTGTTTTTCTAAACTGTATTAACTATCTTTCCGAGCCGATACGCATTTTGGTGTCCTAATTTCAAAATTAATGAGGCTCCCACACATGGAGTGCGGCCGCCATTACTAGTCGTTTATTAGAGCAAACAAAACAATTCATTTTCTAATATTAACCACATAATCGAGCAATTTACACAATAATTTGATTACACCGTCTGATTGACCTGAATATTTTTATGTTCACTTTGTTTATTTGTAATGACTTCAATCTATCAAATTGCGTTTATACAAACATTACTAGTGATATCAGAGTAACTGTTAATAAGGGATGGGAAATAATAATGAATTTCAGATTTTTATATGAAATAATTATTTGTTTTAAATATTTCGACATTACTATAGAGTTTTCGCAAAACATGTATAATTGGTTCAAATGCATTTTTTACTATAATTCCATTATATTTAAATTTATTTAGACTGACGGCCATTTAATATAAAGTATTCTGTACTTCTTGGGTATTTGTAAATGATTTTTCTGGAACGGCTCTACGATTTTAATTTTTTTTATATAGATAGTTTTGACTACCTATCAAAATTGATCTAGATCATCCGAGTGAAGCTCGGTCGCTCAGGTAGTCGGTCAGATCAATCCTAGAACTAAGGTAATATCATTAAAAATTTAAAGATTTAAAAAAAAATCGCAATAGTAAACTGTATTGTCTCTCCGTGGCGGGCGGAGGGCGGCGCGTGCTGCCCGGAGACGCCATGCATATTTTTAACTCGTGGGGCCGGCGCGCTCAAGCTCACCTTTCGATCTATTCCTGTCCATCTTATTTTTAAACTTTTGTCTAGATTACTTTCCTTCCGTCTGCTTATTAGTGGATGATTGAGATGCGTCGCAGGGGGCGCTCGGCTCAAAATATATCGCGTTGATATTTCCGGTGAGGCACGCCACCACGCCACGTGGCGACGCAGCAACACCTCGCGTTTTTATGTATGTACGTTACGTTAAAGGTTGTTGAGGCTTTCTGCAATTAAAACAGAGTAGAAAAGTACCTAATAAATACGTTTTATAATATCGTCAACTCAAAACATCGAGATATTATGTACTAACGCACACTCAAAATACATTGCATTCTTTGCGATCTTGCCTTCCCTGGTAAAATCACAAAAACATATGAAATAGAAATAATTGTTTATCGATCTGTAATCTCTTCTTCGAATTGTAAGTGATAATTAAAATAAATTAATGTAATCAGGAAGCAAAAGACGTTTCCTGTGTGGTGTGCACCATGTGGTTGCCACCCGCGCCCGGTGTCAACCCTATCGAGTAGCGGGCGAGCTGACGCTGCTCACATCTGGCAACAGGAACTGAGACCTACTCGTCTGTCATTCCCCTGTCTCCCACTCGAAACAATTTGGAGAACACATTTAGACAATACTTCATTGGATTTTTTATTAACGAACAAAGAACCATCTACGAACGACCCTTAGACGTGTCCTCGAGAGTTGTGAATGATGATAATCTATGAATGAATGGGCCGCGGAGGTCCTGCGCACTCGCTTCCTGATCGCGGTGACGCGACGCCGAGTGTGCGAGCAAATTGTATGCTCGTGTTCAACCAACAAGAAAAATACCGACACGTTTTGTTTGTACTGGTCAATTGTTTTCTGGGAAAGCATTATTATGTCATAAAATATACATGTTTAACAGTATTCTAGCGTACCAGATTGCAATGTTTTAAGTGTTGAAGTGTGACTGTGTTTTTCATGTTCATCCGCATTGACCGTGCGGTAACTTAAGAAATAGGTGTTTTGGTATGCTTTCTTTCATCTGAATCAGAGCAACACTTTAAATTATATATTTAGTGACAAACGAAGCACCCATTTACCGCCCCTAAACCAGATGTCGGCGTACCTCCCATATCATAACACCCAAAAATACAGTCATTTATTTATAGAAGCATTAAAAGGTGCGAGGGAGGCTGTCGAAGGGCGACTTAAGTGGTTATAGCACGCGGATCAAGGCAAATGTGCTGTCGTAAGCTTAACATTCTCAGGCCTAATGTGCTCAAGACACAAATAAATACGGTCTCTACCATAGCAATTGATATATCTCACACATTGAACCCTCATAATCCAGCAACATACTGTTCCAGCAAAGCTACCGATAGAAGTACATGGAGTGGAGAGCCATCGCAAGAGCAGCGGCCAAGTCCGAGAAGGCCAATCCATAATCACGACCACTCTATCAAAAGTAAACGACTAAGAAGATTTAGTAGAGCTATTCAGTCTATCATAAAATTGGGTTTGCAGATATAACAGAAAATTCTAATTGAATATTAAACATTCTTCACTTTTGTTTTGCCCACCTACAACTCTTGAACAAATTGGATTCCTTCTAACAAGCTCTTTATGAGGCCTTATCTTATTTATTTATGTACAAAGAGTTCTAAAATATACTTATCTATTTGTAGTAGATGCACACACAAGATAATGCAGTGGGTCATACCTAGAGACAAAATCATCCCCAGACTGAATTGACTACAAAGTAAGATCCATGACATCTAGTCCACTACCTCTACAATTCGCTTTATATTTTGCAAGGATGCTATTGTAATAGTTACTCTGAAGAAACAATCCTGAAGTTAGACTATGCTGGTGAGCGAATAGGCAGAATGCTGAGAGCATTCGACTGGTTTCTAACTCAATGTCGTTTGGAATGCAGCGGGGGGTGGTCGCGGGTCGGGAGGCAGGGCAGGCGCAGGCGCATCGCTGTTGTCGCAAGTGGCTGGCGCACTTGTCGGTGCGTTTGACTGTCGGGAGATATTCGGCGCGGTAACGGGCCTCGGCCTTCCAGGAATCAGTTACCTGTTGCATTCCTTCGCCGGCCGCCGCCGCCGCCCCGCCTCGCTTCGCCCGCTGCATAGCGATACAGGCTCTAATCGCCTCCGCATGCGATGCACTTCGTTAAATGCAAAACCTTATTGTTAAGCATGATGATCGTTTTCTTGTTCCACAATGCTTGCCTGTGAGTTTAATAGTTGTGGTATATTTGTTCGCTAGTTTTGATCTCTCGCGCTGAATACATAGGATTTATCGGCAATACGATAAAAAATATTTTTAAAAGGAAACTAAAAATAGTAGCCTGTTTTCGTATTGTCACTAATACTACGGTTAACTGCGCTCAAACTCTAGCAACTTCTAGCTGCTAAAGCAAATATAGAAGATTTCTGGTGGTGGATAGTACAATGTAGATCAACTCACAATAAGTAAAATAGCTTTCTTGAAGTCTCCTCGCTATAAAATATACAGTTCCTTACACATACATCGGATCTCGTAACTACAAAAAATACTCATTAGTAATAGTTGTCCCCATTTGTCAATATTTATCGTTAATAAGACTTATCTTTGATACGTTTCTTTTTCTTCTAGTCATTTGATACATTCAGTTCGAATACGAAATTAATATATTTTCACGTAAAATCAAAATTGTTCTTGATTGATAGACATCAATAACAAAAGATAACAACTACATACTAACTAAAAATTACACATACTAGCAGGACTGAAATGAAAAGAGGTAAATAAACCGAGAAAGAACAGAAAAACTGAGAAAATAGAAATGAAATGAACAATTACGTTAGTGTATGAGGCATCCATAATTCCATATGCTACGCCGTAGCTTGTGCACGTAGCAGCTACGAGATTGACGGCATGTTGCACTGCTAAGCGGATGCTACGGTATGAAACCAATCTTTGTTCCAAAGATTTACTTGACATTACGTCAAAGAATATAAATAATAGACTTAATACTTTTTGTAATGCGATTCTTTTCTAGAATCTGTTTCTTAAAACTTAAACCATTCTAAAAGCAAAATTGAATTTAGAGAATCCTAGTACAAATGTAAGACAAAAAAGTTGCAAACATATTTGCAAGTAAATATACATTTATATACCTACCTAATAGGTAGCTATTAGGAAAGTACACATATATTTACTTGCATATAAAAAATTTGGAATAGCTTTAAAAATATTCAGGTTTCGATATACACATAACAGATACAGTATCACGTCTTTATTACTTATGGGGTGGACAGAGCCAAGAGTCGTGAGCCTCAAAGGACACGTGTAGCTGGATATAGAGCTTATTGGTGGAATTGAGATTCAGATATAGCGACAGTGCTAGGCTAGCCCATCACCTATATGGCAGGAATTTTACAATCAGCGCTGGAAGAGAAGCTGCTAGCACATTCCACGTTTTTTCTTCGCTCCCAGTAGACCAGCATACTCACATACTTTACACATTATTATTCAACATACATATATGACCCACTTTTACATATTATTCAGATAATATTGTCCACAATCTGGCCTGCATTTACTATCCTAATGGGAAAGAGAACCAGAAACCAAACCTGAGGAGTCATTCATCACGTTTATATGATGTAGACATAAAATGGCAAAGGGAAAAGTCCCCGTTTATGGGAGATCTTAAGTACCTATGAAGTGGGACCCACACAGTAAATCATAATTTAGAAATAGTGGAAGAGTGGTTGTTTGGTAGCTCGCTTCAATTATATATGTCCATCGCTGGAAAGCTTAGGATCTTTTGCAGTCAAAGTATTTTTTGTTAATTTAGGTACCTAACGTATCATAGATTGATAACCGTTGGTGGGCCGCACGCACACATTGACACGCCGCGATCACTGAACCTACGCACACAGTAAACGCTCGTCATCGACTTAAATTTCTTTAAAGTAATGTTGATTTCTGCATTTTAAATATTTTTAATATCAACAATAACACATAAACTACTAATATAAAATGTATTATTTGCAAACTTTGTTTCAATTAAAGTTCCAAGACATTTTTCGAGTGTGAGTGTAATGTATAAATACAACGCAATATCCATTGTATAGTCATACACGCAGTGCTCAAGTGTGTGTGGTGAGGCGGCCATTGAGCTTTCTTGAGAAAATTTTCAGTACCGAATAAAAAAACCTGTGAAATCGTGCAAAAAATTTCACCAGAGGTATGTGAAACAAATAACATTGGTCGTATCGTGTATTATATGGTGCTTATTGGTATATAAGATATTGAATAAGTTGATTTTATTTAGGAGGCGTGCCGATGGCGGCATGTTAACGGCACCCTCGCGGCCCCAAGTAGGCAGGCCGCGGCGCACGCGCACTGCCGATTAGGGAAATTGAACATGCCTACATGCTATGTCTATTGTTCTAATTAAAAACTGTAATGTTGGCCAGTACCACGCCGATCTCAACACTCGGCGACGCACGAGCTCACGTTCGAGGCATCGCCTGCGCCGGGGCTGGCTCCAATGTGGCGGATGACTGTGATCGTTATTTCATTATCATGTTTCATTGACACTGTATACTCTAGAAGTGTTGATTTTCAAGGTCTCATGATTTCTGTGATCGTGTATGATTCAAATAGATGGATATTTTATACAAAATACGTTTCTTGAGTATATACATTCAAAGGGGGAACTAATACTGAGGAGTTATGGTCATATCTACTGGTACTATTTGGTCAAAGGTTACTCAGTACATACTTATATTGATACCTAAGTACCATCATGAGAAAATCAATTGAAACAGTTTAGTTTTTTTCAGTTTATTTAATTAGATAAGTGAATAACAAGACATGAAAGTATTTCGTAAAATTTAATATCTATAAATTGTAATAGGTAATTGTTTTATCGCGAATCGCCAGCACACTCCGGATTACTTGCCACCTATAATCTACTATTGGTGTATATGTTATCAGAAATATATGTAGGTATATTCCTTGAATATATATGAAATGCTAACGATAACCAGGAAATTAGTGAAATAATTCTTATTACATACATACATACATAGAATCACGTCTCCATCCCTTACGGGGTAGACAGAGCCAAGAGTCGTGAGACTCGACGGCCACGCTTAGCTGAATATTGGGCTCTCTGATGGAATGGAGAATCAGTATAGTGACAGGTTGCTAGCCCATCGCCTATGAGTGGAGGAATCCCCAGTTTAAAGCCCTTATTTCTTTTACAAATTAAGCACACTTCTGAATTTACGATCTCCTTGAAGTAGAAACTACATTTCTTAAATTGATATTTGTACATGATCAAATTCAGCAACTCTTCACAAAATATCGTAAAGGTACTAATATGAATTCAAACGATTTGTCACTTACCTATGAATAAAATGGAATTTTCAAGAAGAACATAGACTAAAGATAAATTTCTTCTCGTATATTGAAAAAACAAATATGTAAAAAGTTATAATAAAAAGGGTTTCTCGATATCTAATATATGTATAGGTAAATATAGCAAGTCGATGAGGAAAATATGATAGTTTCTATTGTCATCGACGGCATATAATTTAATACCGCGACATGGTGACTAGAGGAGTAAAATGCAGAGAACACAGCGAAGAAACCATAAGTGTCTTGTATACTCTATCTGACTCCTTCATGTCACAAAACTTCGAGGAATAAGGGGTTCTAAGGGTAAGGTAGGCATTGTCTTTCTAGACACGCATATTGCAGCTTAACCTGCCATTTATGTTAGATTTAGGATCCATGTGCAAGGAAATTTATGCAGCATAAAAACTGACCAAAAAAAACAATAAAAGGGATCTTTATGAATCTAAAACTATCTTGGAGCATTGAGTCTCTTTTAAATGGTCATAAACGTGACTGACTAAAGTTTATAGAAGAATCCCACGTTGGAAGTTTATATTGAATTCAATTTCAAGATTTCAATCAAGGAAGTTTAAATAATGGTATTTTCCTTTATAATATTTAATAGTACGGCGAGCATAGCATTTGTTAGAACGTTCATATATTGAAGTGCATACAAATGTAACGTAAGTACTTTTAAGTATTTCTGAGCTATCCTTACTTTATGCTACTGGCGTCAGCAATTGCTCATAGAATAGGTATTCAGCCCGTAGGTTACTTGGAACTACTAGTACATACGTTCAATACGTTCCACGTGCAAGCAAACTCACTGCGCCATCATTTTCCCCTACAACTTGACTATTCACTTACATGATGAGAATGAATTCAAGCATTTCTTGTGTACATAATAAAGGTTTTTACATTTAATCACTAATTTAATGTAATTTGTATGCACAAAAGTAAATTATCAATATGAAAAATATATTGCGCATCCTTCTAGAACGACTAGCTCCAATTTGGCTAATTGTTTTTTTGGTGTTTGAATTTGTCGAATCTCTGAGGCGCAGCGCAGCTAATTAAAGTCGATTTGGGAGTTATCAAATTCTGTTTTCCGAATATAAGTCGCTGTATTAACTTTGATCGATATGGTGACTAGGAAATCTGCATTAATAAGGAGACTATCTACTATTGATGGAAAAACTACATTTTGCTTTTTCGGCGCCTTCCAGGACCAACCCGAAGAAAAAATTGGTAGTATAGTGCCATAAGTACCTTCGGAGTAATCAGACAAGGAAAACGGTTAGGGAAACGGGGAAATACAAGAAATGAAACAAACAAACGCTAGAATACGAAAATGCGCGTGACCCACCTTCTGTAACTCTATTCCTTCATTAATTTACACGTCCATAGTATGGTCGTTTTCCAGTGTGTGAACCAATAAACAGTTGAGGTTGATGATAAACCTGCAAATTCCGCCAATTACCCGCTTTAAAGTAATTAGGTATGCCAAAAGTTGGTTTTAAAGGAGCTCAAACATAAGTATGTACCTTACGTATGAATGCGTATGTACGCATTCATATTTCAATCAACGTCTCACTTAATATTATTAGTGCGTAATCACATAAAATTGTAACTAAAGTCCATTTATTCATAATTGTCCTATTATGTAAACAATCTTCACAGTACTTTTTGTTGAATTTTGTTGAAAATAAATGAAATATTAGTTCAAACCTAAACATTCTAAAGTAAAACATTTATTAACCACGAAAGTAATTTCCTAAGAAGTCTATTTTAATTTATATTGTTGTAAAATCATAAAAAAACATGGTAAGATTGTTTACATCATAGGACAATTATGAATAAATGGACCATAAGTAAGTCTATTTCGGTAAATCTTTTCATAGATGTGAGGATACGACACAACTACTGTCATTAAAAGCATCGGTACCTATCTGCGACTGTTCAGTTAACTTAAGCACATAAAGGTTACTTACATATCCTTAATAGGCTTACGCAAGTGGCTGTGGCGAGTTAAACTCTTTGTCTCGGTAATAAGGGTCGTTTTGGAGTGTGTTGTGTTTGCTAGTAGTTGTTATCGTCGCTGCTACACGTGCGGAGCCTCCATTTCCGCCCTTCTTCCCACCAGGACCCGAAGGACAGCAATAAAAGCCCCAGTTAATTACTACTGTAATAATTAACCAACAGTTTCGTTTGTTCAAACCAAGTCGACACTATATTTTACGTAGTTTAATTGTTAAACGACGGAAGAGCTTTCCTGCATTCTGTGTTTGTAATTTACATTTTTTCCCTTTTAAACAGAAGGAGGTCTAAAAGCAATTGTTTTTATGTATTCGCGTCGAATTCTTGGTAACGGATAATTATTTTAAATTCTTGATGATTTATTCGGTAATTTTATGTTAGATGTTAGCTTATTATATGAGATATGAGATCTACCTATTTCAATCGTAATCATGGCAGGTTTTTGTATGGCACATCAAAGATCCCGCCAAAAACATTCTCATGTAAAATGTCGCCAAGACTAGTCCATATGGTTTGCACTTTCAAGAAGTTATCAGATCTCATGTAGAGCCGCGCTTCCCTTACTCTACCAGCCCCAACTTCACAAACTCTACACTTTATGTGACTTAAATGTCAAAATATGTGACTTGGCCGTTTCGTTACTACAAGAACAGTTTATCAGAAAAGTAATGAACACTGAATAAATTCACCTTCGCCCATGTGATGGTAGCGATACTACTTACTAGCTTCTTAATACCCAACTCAATTGATTTTAATAATATTAAAAATGATATTTTATAGGTTGCATGCCAAGGAAGGTAACAATTTATAATTTAATCTCGGAGTGCCACAAGAAATTTAGGCGGTTGACATGCCGATTATGTGTAGCATTAGGAGGTATTAAAATTAATAAGAAATACATTACAACGTTAGCCGGAAGTGCCTCACTTTTGATTCAGGAACCCTCGAGGATGCTCACGCGCAAGTTCAATGCCCTTTCCAACCCCTCTTACTTAAGCCATAAATGAATATTATTATCTACTTTATACTACCTATTGTTGCCATACTTGCAGCTACCTTATTTAAATTATAACCCCGCTTGAAAATAATATCTAGTTATCATGTAAAATTACAGCCATCTATTGATATAAATTTCGAATTCAATACGAGAGTTACTTACTTTAAAATATTAAGTAACTTTTAAGCTCTTAGGATACCTCTCATCGTAGTAGTTTCGAAGATCTTACATAGGTACAGTAGGTTTGGGGAATAAAGGTTTGGTAAATTTTCTTTATTAATTTAAAGCATGTCAGCTTTAAATTAAACTTTAAAAAATGTAATGTGTATAGTCAAGTAGTTCAGAAACTACAAAAATATGCACAATATCAATGGTTCAGTAAACAATTCATTTACATATTTTTATTTGGTAAGTATTTATTTACATCCACTTACATGTTCCGGCACAATATTCTATCCCTACACAAGTGTACTGTACGTATAATAACCCTTCCTTAGCAGTCGGGTATAAACACTCTCCATCGATCGGCGCAGTGATTCAAAAACTAACTGATTGGGTATACCGACTCTTTATTTGAGGGTAAGGAACCCAAAAAAATACTAGTCATAAAGCGCCGATCAACGAATTTAACCAAAAGGTAGGCAGGGAGCGCATTCGATTCCAGGAATTTGTCGCTGGCTATCGAGTGAACCCTCAAAATGGGTTCCGTAAATACTGCCTGGAGGCAGGCGCTGATTTGCAGACAGACATCCGTCTGATGCAACATTGTTTATAGATGGGACAAATTAGGGAAGAAATGCCTATAGGTACCTACCTATGGGTAACGTACTATATATAGGTAGCATTTTGAAAAGCATTCCGTTTCAGGCATTCTGTCTGTATTTTGATTTATAGTCGTTTAGTAATGTTGTTATTTAAGAAACACATCTTGTTAAGTATAGGTACCTATGTACGTACAGGGAAGGTATGCAACTTCACATTATCTGCTCGAGGGCGGCGGTGCATTTCATCGAAGTAACTATTTATTGTTCTTTTATTTGGGCACTTTGGCACATTATTATTTTATAAAAAATAAATATTGATATGGTAAATACCTACAAAGAACATTAAATGATTAGTTATCTGAATAACCGGGCTGGACTAGACAATCCTGCAGGCCTATAGAACGCGCCTTTTACGTAATTGGCTCTACATTTTTTATTCCTTATTATATAAGAAAACTTTATCACAAATATCAGATGTAAAACAAAACATTGAGGATTTAATATTTCGCAACATCCCTTTTATTGCGTAGAAAGACCATGTTGACGTCAGAGTTACAGCGAGTACGAAAAAATTCGTGCAATTTTCTTCAAAATATGCGCAAAATTATCGCTGCTTTTATGGCATAGTATTGAGGTTTGGGCTTGCGCCTGTGCATCGGCGGCAAGAGTTCCTGGCTGGGAAAGTTTGTTTTTTGCCAGAAATGTGGAGTAGCGAGGGC
Organism: Ephestia elutella; assembly: GCA_018467065.1. NCBI lineage: Eukaryota > Metazoa > Arthropoda > Insecta > Lepidoptera > Pyralidae > Ephestia > Ephestia elutella. Next base: position 8,195,254 of record CM031592.1, on the reverse strand, counting down.
GCGGGCGCACTTCGCCGCCCCGCGCCCGCGCAACTCTGGGCGGGCCCCCGCGCTTTCCTCGTCGCTTCCAAACTATTCGCATTAATTTAAATTTTATTCTTTAAAAGGCATCATAATACTATCCTCTCAATATACCATTAAAAAAAACTACGTATTTTTTCTGGACTTCTTAAATAGACGCCTTAGAAGAAATGCAAATTTCAAAATGAAATATACATTTATTCCGTGCATATTAATATTTCTAATAATATTCAACGGGACGCGCCATTTCCCTGCTTTTTAAAGATAGTAAAAAGTTCAGTATGTTCCTTAAGGAAAATTGATGAAAATTATTATAAGTCGCAGAGGTGCCGTTCAGTATGCGAATATTTGTGAATTTTTTTCGAGGCGTTCTGTCGGAGGAATATCATTGAGGGTTTTCGTTTCGAGGAGGGTTGGTATGCGCGAGGGCGGCTAAATCCTAAAAATCCACAAAATGAGCGCGTTTTTCGTAAGAAAACTGGGTTTTTGGCGGCGCGGCGGCGAGGCTGTGTGCGTGTGGAGCGCGCGGCGATTGGCGGGCGGCGCGCATGTGTGCGTGCGCGCCCCCGCTCGGCCTCTCGCCATACCTACCGCGGCGTCCCCCGCGCGCCGCGACACCCGCCGCCACCCGGACTCATACACACACATGTTCAAATTACACCAAAATCCTTTATAATAACTATGTTAATATGATACTTAAATTATAATACTTAATACTATACATATGTTCCAATGAGATAACTTTAATTTGATTTTTGTCTTTAAATTTTTTTAAATATATTTCTAGGCAATAGGTCACCTTTTATAATTCGTTTATTTATTTATATCTTTTGTATAGGATAATATTTTATAAATTAATTGGTTTAATAAATATTTATAAAATGACATGTAAAATAATTTTTAAAAAATTGCTTTAATTCGCATTACAAATATTTAATTGCTATTATTTTATATTTATAAAATATTATGATCGTTTATTTAACTTTGACATTTTATTTCTCAAAATGAACGTTCTAATAACAACATGTAATGATTATAATAATTATTTCACCATCTTTGTTTTGATTTTTTTATTTTAAAATATCAAATGTGAAATAAAGAGCCTAAAAGATGCCTTTTACGAGTACCTAAGTATTAACTTTGTTTTCTAAAAATATCTAATCTCAAAGTTGATGTAAGAATTTCAAAATAAAATAAGAATTAAAATTACTAATAAATTTCAGCTTTATCCCATAAAAATAATATCTAAATTTTAAAAAGAAAAATAATATTAAAATCATAAAATATTTGATGCATCCTAACTAACCCACCATTAACAGGAAGTTATTAAGCATTTTAAATCAATAGACATTTAAAACTTTTACCGGGAGTGGTGTCAAGTATTATCCTCTGAGCATGTTTCATTCTAATACAACCATATTATAAAAAAAGTATAAGTACCTGTCACTGTCAAAGTAACTTGTGCAAAATTTTAATCTCTAATATAAAGGATTGGGGTTCAGTTATTGTTAGTATAATATGTGCTTAAATTTGTGACATTATAAATATGTATTACTACTACAAATTATTATAACCTCTAAGTTGCTGTCACTTCCTGTACAATGGCATTTTAAAGGGTCTTTTCAATAGACATGGACAGCAAAATAAAACTTTCATAAAACTGCATAAAACAATAAATTTTTCATTGAGAATTGAATAAAATATGTTTTTGATATGCCTCCTTTGATAATATGTGACAGAAACAGAAAAAAGAACAAAAAAAAACTATAAACCATAAATTGGGGAAGGTGACTACAAATAAATCTGCACCTATGGGAACACCATCAAATAATTATTATACAATAGAAATCATTTATTCCATGAAATGAGAATATTGGTCAAACCATGTTATTAATGCATGTCAATTTAATTTGAATTTATCAAAATGATTAAATACTTGACACCCGTGTAAAGCTTTGCCTAAAACTATGTTTGGCTCATGGAAATAATAAGAACTTTGTACAAAGTACTTATTACTTCCATGGTTTGGCTCACCATACACACGACTCTACAAGCTTACGATAAATTACCTCACTTCCGGAAAATTTTCAAATTTTAAAAATATAGGAGACCGAAGAGCCTAAAAAAGTACCAAGTTAAATTTTATTTCGCAATCAGCATTCATGCAGAAAATACAGAATTCTAAATTACAATCTCAATCATATGAATACAAAAGTTCCCACTTGCAAGTTGAAGATTCTTCGAGTATCTACTTGCGTACTATATAAGTCCCAGAATATTGGAATTCTTTACTGTAGGAAAACGTACAAAACATACATATTCAAATGCGGATTGTTCGTTATTCGTGGTGTTTTAAGAAAGGTCGACAAGTTGACTGCCTCTGTAATAAAATGCGTTCTCTTTTTATAAAAGTTACAATAGTGAAGGGTCAATTAAAATAAACAGAAGAAAATAAGTAAACATTTGCATTCTGTAGTGCTTAGGAATAACATAAATGATAATCTGGATATTATTCCCCCTGTGGCATGGCATTGTAATCTGAACGTTGCCTACGTTGCAATGGCATATCATAGCGATAAATTGCGCCATGTCATGCCATTGTCACCCCATGCATAAGCCTGGTTAACTGTCGGTATTTGCCACACTTCAGGTTTGTGAGTAGCTTGGCTTCTGTAATGGCTTCTGCGTCTGCCCAAATTGAGGAATAGGTAATAATTACTTTGCATGAGACGTAGTTTATGTTATCGTCAATATAAATTGGACATACTAAACTTCTCCCCAAAAAAGTGTTATGCCAACAGATCTTTTGCCAGTTTGAGGATTGCAGATTGGCGGCAGTAAGAGGGTGCCAAAAAGGCTGGAAGCTCAGCGACGAAAAAGAAAACCGTTCTAACCCAGTCGTTCAATGACACGTGTGGATTGGACGGAATGAAACGTATAATATGTATAAACATTTAGGTTAAATAAAGACAAAACAATCAATATATTCTTCGAGATAGCAACAAATTTGGCGAATATGGGAACATGTCAGCAGCAGCGCGTGTCCCTTTGATTTCCTCAAACAGCGCGTCAGTAGGTGTCACCTGAGCACACAGCGGCGGCGCTTGCGCAGCTGTCACTACGTCATCACGTAATTCAATTATTGTAATCGATTAATTGTAAACTGTCTACCTGGCGCCCCGGTGGCCGCTTTCTGGAGTAGGCCTTCCGAACAAGTGGCGTGCGAACCACGTATCTAGATCAACTTGACCATCTTTGCCTGCGCCTGCGCCAGTTTCAACTGCTTTTTATATCGTCCAAGGTTCCGATTCTACAACTACGCATTAAATATTGCAAGTCTGGTTGTCGTTAAAATAGTTTTGGTTTCGATTATCCTTTATATGAGTATGGGTTATGTTGGTTATAGAGGATAGCTTCCGATTAAGCACACTTTGTGAAATCCTTTTGGCTGAAATGATGGTACTGCACCATCTGAAGGTTAAAACGGCCACTTTGATGCATACGAGTATGATCCATTTCTCATATCCTAAATATGTATTTAAAAATGAACCTTATTTATGTTAGGATAAGGATTATTTTTGTAAACCTCTATGTGGGACATACTTTTATTACATAGAATATGGAGTCAATAAATACAATTTACAAGTCTTTCTCCTACACATACTATTACGTATTTAGTACAATAACACATTCGCTGAAAAAAATAACAGTGAATGGAACAATATTTTGATTTAAAAAATTGATGTTAATTGAACAATTAAAAGTGTATTATTGTATTCTTTGTAAACTAATTGAAATTTTGTATTGTTTCAGTTACCGTCCGTTATGTCTTTTCATCTGGTAAGTAGATATAGCTATATTTACAGCATATATTGGCCTATTTATACGAATGAATTTTGTTTCTTTTATCTGTTCAGACATTTTAATAAAAAATATGTTAGTTTCAATCACTTTGTTTAATAGTAGTTGTTTGGTTAGGTCCGTATTTTCTTCTTTCGATTCGACAAGAAGAAGATACGGAACTAAAATATCTGAATAGATAAAGGAAACATCTTTCAAAATTTAATGACCAGTGTAAGCAGAGTCATTACAGTAGCGATCTAATTGCTGATAACGTATCAAATTGAACTAGTTATAAGTATCAAGATAGGCAATTTGTTTTAGATCTTGATGATTATAATATTCAACAAGAGCAAATGATTCCATAATGCTAAACATTATACCCAGATCCTGAATTCATACTCGTAATACAAACAATTCCACAACAAGGTCTGAAAAAGCATATCCTTTCTTTTGGAAAGGCTTTTATTCCAACAGTGAACTTTTTCAAGATTCTTGATCGGTGGTTATTTTCGGGACCCTTGGATGCCGTGGCTAAGGATCGAATGACGTAGTTACCTTAATGTACGATCACGAGCATTAATATGTAAACACATCGGTCCTTAAGATATATGTGATAAGATCTAAATTGGAATACATATCAATGCTCGTAACTGCACTTCCTGAAGCATGTATCTTGACAGATCCACACGTACAAGAGTTAACAAAGCCATATGAGAGATAACTTAATACATCGTGCACTTGTCTATCGAGCTATACCTAACATTCTGAAGTTCCAAAACTTGGGGACATTTCGAGCATCCCACTGACGCATGTCAGTGGCCCATCATCTCGATATTGACGTTAATGTGCCAGATAAGAACGTTGAGAAACCGACTTCTGCAATTTCGTCACATTTTAACGATAAAAAATCAATTTGTGTCACCGCGAGCTAGTTATTTAACCTTTGTTATCGAAGACCGATATTTTATTTGAAGACGAATTCTAGTAATTAACGACAGTAGCATCCTGTGGAATATTGTATCATTTGTGGTCAGTATCAAAGGGCCGCTCACTAGCTTTTGTTATGCCCGCAAGTAGAGGATTATTCACTAGTCAGCAAGTCACATTTGTATCAACTACTACCCCATTACTATCCGAAATTATACCTGCCACTTCAGCGGACTAATCCGCAGGGCTATATCGCCATCTTTGTTCTTCGGATAGAATACTGGGCTTTTGGTTTTCTTATTTACTAATGGTTTACCTTTATTTGTCGAGGTTCATCTTATCACCTCCACTTTATAAATAACTTTCCTTCATAATCAATCATCCATCTAAATCACCCAATTAAACTGTCATTTCGACTCGTAAAATAGAAGATCACTCAATCTTACGATCTGATGATCACAAATCTATACACTATTGTCTTACTGTACCTATTTAGCAGCTGCATTTGGAGTTATATTTCAGCAGTCAGATCAGATGGCTGGTCAACCATTACTTGGGCAACGAAGACCATGACTTTATCTCTATCACTCTATCATAGGCCTTTTGCAAATCTACAAAAATGCAATACAATTTTTGAGTTTTAACTAAAAATGTATCCAGAATGCTTTACAGAATATATGAGCCAAAATTTCGAACAGACGACTTATGAAGGTAACTCAAATGACTCTCTCTTGTATAAAAACGGAGTGTTCACCTAGAACGTCCTTCTGAACTCTCATTAGTTTGTACACTTGGTAAACAAGCGTGATAAGGGCGGCCGATGACATTTCTTTCACACGAATAACCGGATATAGGTACTCGTGTTAAATTAAATAACTTTGTTATGCTTTAAATAAAACATGAGGTATATTATAATTATTACGGTCCTTTCAGATCTCCCTAGCATGACTCCGCTACTGAATATCGAAGTATTCTAAAATGCCGTGCCACACGAATTTAGAAACTTTAAGCTTTATCATAATTGAAGACACTAAAGAACACTTAAGACTATATATTTAAGTCACATTTTAAGTTAAACATGATGATTCCCACGTGACAATTGATTTTGATTGATTATTTTCAGAATCAATATCTTTATCAAAAGAGAAACTTGCAGAATTGAATTCTACAGTACAGGTTCTATTATTATTCAAATCCTTATTTTGAATTAGGAAAATCCCGTCAGATTGGGTAGCAGGATGTTTACAGGCCTGTAAATTCCCAATTCTGATTTATCATACCTACTTTATTTTAATTATTTCCTTACTTTAATGGAAAATACTTAAATTGAAATATCATTAAACTAGTGAGATAACGAAATTATATTAAAAAACCAGCCAAGTGCGAGTTAAACTCGCGTGGAGAGGGTTCCGTACAATGCCAATTCTTATAGGTTTTCCTGTTATTTACAGGCAATAAGCTATATTTTGTATTTCTTTTTCAAAATTTTAGGCTCAGTGGTTTCGGAGATCAGTTTTTCATGGTCAATTTTCGTCTTCTTTCATGAATAAAATCAAAACTATTTATTTTACAATAATAACAAATGAGATCCTCATAATGAGCCCATTTGATATAAAAGGTCTGCAAAACTTTATTTTTTATTCTTGATTTGTCCCTCAAAAATTACCCTTTAAAAAAAAATATTTATTTAATTTGCACATCTGTGTTTGGGACACAGTATTCGCCATCTTACCAAAATCCATCCGATTTGGTCCAGTACCGGACGGACGGACGGACAGACAGACGCACGAGTGACCCTATAAGGGTTTCTATTTCATTTTTCATTTTTGTACGGAACCCTAAAAATGGCTCACTTACGTGCTATAAATAGCACGTGCATAATAGCCTGAAGTGACCAGTTTTTGATATAATATTGAAATACTGTTTGAAATATGTGTCTTAATATGAATTCTGCCATTTAGAGAGAAAACTGGTAAGAGTAAGAATACAATAGGTAATTTGAAAATTTACAATAATTTAACAGAGAAAAAGAAACATACTTTCGAAATTTTAGAAATTGTACCATAAATTCAATACGTAGGTACGCAGTTATAGGACGCGATGGTCAAATTGACAATGCATGCGGGTGGGCTGTGCGTAGATAGAGGGAGTAGAGTTGACACGTTTACTTCACTGGGTAATTCCTAGCACTCGCTGCCGATTACGTATGTAGTGTAGGTACCAGGTTTTTTTTTAACTATTGGTTTCTCTCAAATAACAACTAAACAACGAAACGTTTTCTCGAAAAACTGGGTTAAGGAACGCCGGCAGCATCTTTCACGCTTTTTCGCTTGGAATGTAATAAATAAAGGAACACCGGTGTTTGTAATATATTGGGTAAAACTAAACGCAGGCGTTTCGCATTGCTGCCGCCAGAGGGCGTTCGGGGTTTTCACTGCTGCTCGTGCGAATGGCTCGCGGACGGTCGCCATTGCATTGCCCTATGCGATATCGGTTTGATTTTTAATACGCGTTCTTTGATTGCTAATTAGCTTGAGTTGTGTTTGTGAATTTCCTGTTTGTTAAATAACTATTGAACTTTGTGTTTGTGTACCCGTCATGGTGACTTTTTCTTGTGAGAGGTGAAACGTGGCTGGCTGGTCACATCTGGCTGTTCCCGAGTGAAACTACGGGAAGAAATCTATTTATTTGTCCTGGGGAATTGAGATCTCAAGGGTTAGGTAGGGTGATTAGGAATTCCACCTTCCCGAAGATACTCAAGTTTGGATCCGAAGAGAAAGAAGATTTAGCTTGGTAAGTGTTTTTTAAGTGTAATTAATTTATAGGTTAGGTTATCATATAGGGCCCTGTAGCTCCCTTCATAAGCTACGGTGGTAGCAGACTGCGTTAAGTTATTTAGGTTTTAGTCGGGCAAACGTGGTGCCGCGTGGAGATTTCTTCCCGGTACTTATTTTTTACCGGTGGTTTTTTCCCGGTGAAGTTCCGGTACAGAATTCTTCCCGCCGCTTCGTTTGTCCGGATTCGCTCTGCGCACATTTTCTGGCAGCAGAGCGTAGTTGCTCTGCACAATTTCTGGTAGCAGAGCGTAGTTTATCTACCCTCTATTTGTTCGTTTGTAAAAAATAATTAATTGTTTGTAAAAATTATTAGATTTTTCTTAGTTTGTTTGTATAAGAATATTTGTAACCTTTTTTGTATTTGTTTGCGGTTTGTACCGTGCGTTCCGGGTTTGTGCCATTCTCATACCTACCGCGGTTCTTCGTGTAGTTGCTTGATTTTGTTGGTTTTTATTTACCTTTTGTTATTTTTTGTTTGTGACTTGACGCGATGGCGAAGGCCTCCAATGCTAGGGCGACACTCGCCAACGAATTGAGATGGTTTGTGACGGCCGGAGGACTCCTGTCCCGGAAGGACAGGGAGGGCGCCATACTGCTAAGAGCGGATCACCTCCACTCACGTTTGATTAGCGCGGAAGCGGCCATGGCGGCGCTTACCGAAGCCGATCTTACCCCGGAGGCCTACGCAGGTCACATGGCGGACATGGACCAGATCCTGAGTCTGCACGATGATATCGCGGAGGCGGTGACCGCAATAAGGGCGAGACAGGCTGGCGGACCAGCCCCTCGCACACCTGTTAGACAGGAAGGACCAGCGGTTACTGGTCGGCTCCCCACCCTTCAGCTGTCCCACTTTGGGGGTAGGATGGAGGAGTGGGTAGCATATAAAAATATGTTTGAGTCCCTGGTCGTAGCACGACAGGATTTGTCGAAGGCCCAGAAGATGGCCTACCTCCTCTCCACTCTTGAGGATGAAGCGCGGTCGCTCATCCAGCACCTCCGGGTGGAGGACGACCAGTACGATACGGCTTGGGAGTTATTGAACTCCCGCTACCAAAACTTACGTTTGTTAGCGGATGCGCACGCCGCACAGTTGATGGCCCTGCCCAAGGTGGCCAACAGGGCACAGTTGCGCCTGCAGTTGCTCACGCCCGTTACAGTGGCCTGTAACGCGCTCCGCACACTGGGGCTGCCGGTGGACCAATGGTCTTTTTTGTTGGTGCACATTGTATTGGGCAAATTGCCCAATGACATCCGCTCGCGGTTTGAGCGCGAAAATGCGGAGCGGGATAGCACCACCCTACCAACATTCACTGACTTGGTGAAGTTTTTGGAGTTTGAGGCACGGGCCGCTGAGAATACCATGACGGACTCAGCGCCATCCAGAGCGCCTGAACGTAGGCCCTTGGAACCCTCATGGCGAGGGAGGCCCCAACAGGGACGGCAACCGCCACCGCGTGGAGCTGGTGCGCGGGTTGCACACACGGCAGCAGTCGCGAGGGACGCGGACTGCCTGCAATGTGGTCGGATGGGCCACAGCCTGCTGCAATGCAGGGACTGGCAGGGACTGCCAGTACAAGATCGGCGCCGCATGGCAAAGCGGCATGAACTTTGCTTTTATTGTTTGGGCGGTCACTATGCACGTGACTGTCCCAGTGCCATACCATGCAGTGCATGCCGTGGGCGGCACCACGCGATGCTTTGCATGAACCGCAACGGGGATGGCACCCGGATGTTGAGGCAGGGGTCCCCTATGGGCGGGGGCGCTCCTGCGCGAAGCCCTCCACCACCGGACGGAGGACGCGGCTTCGCTCGTCGCACCCCCCTCGGGAGGGGTCGCGTACCTGCGCGGGTCTTGGCGGACCGGGACCACGCGCCCCAAGGTCATGGCCAGTATGTAGCTGGCCAGGCCCCGGATAGGGCCCCCATGGGCGGGGGCCCTAGATCGGACGTGAGAGTGGGGACACCCTCCACGCGGGTTACCAATACCCAACACATGCAGCCGCAGCGGTTTTCTCCGCCGCTGCACGAGTACCCACGGCTGGAGTACCACCCGCCGTACCATATGTACGGCCGGGCCGCGGGTTAGGCCCCCCCTCAGATGGGGATGTGCACTCGCCCGCCATACTATCCGGGTCAGTGGCGCGCCCCTGGTTTGGAGAGAGTGGGGAGCCCGTAACTAGCTTGCTCCCTTGCTGGGACAGAGCCGCGGACGGTTCTGCTCCCTACCGCGGTGGTCCGCGTATGGGGTCGTAGGGGGAAGCCATTAATTTGAGAGCTCTGTTGGACTCAGGGGCTCAAAGCAGTTTGGTTACCACTCGAGTGGCACACCAGTTAGGTTTAGTCGTGGAAGACTCGCCTGTGCCACTTCTTGGAGTTGGTGGCATACAAGTGAAGTGTCTGACGGGCCAGACACTTGTCACCTTTTCTTCGCTGAAGTCCTCCACAATGAGGATCACGACTTCGGCTATGGTAATGGATACCATTGCGGGTTGGCACCCCTCGACAGACATACCGCCGGGTGTGTTGTCTTTGGTTTCGGGTCTGGATTTGGCCGACCCCTTTGTCTTTCATCCCGGCCCAGTGGACTTGCTCCTGGGCTCGGACGTATTGGGTTGGATTTTGTTGGGTACCCAGAAAGCTCTGGGTTCGTCTTCACTGATGGCAGTGTCTACGATTTTTGGTTTTGCCCTGATGGGCCCTGTGTTTGATAATGGCACCGCGGAGGAGCCACCGGTTGTCGCATCTGCGTCCTTGGCCAAGACCATGCAAAGGTTTTGGGAGGTGGAGGAGCCACCTATGAGTTCCAGGATGGATCCGGAACACGCTGAGTGCGAAGCCCTTTTTCGATCGACCACGGAGAGGTTGCCCTCCGGTCGGTTTGTAACTAGGTTACCCTTTGTTGCCTCTCGTCCTAGCCTAGGGCAAAGTAGGGCGCTTGCGGAGAAACGACTGCTGTCCATGGAGCGACGCATGCAGCGTGACCACGTACTTCGCGATAAATATATTGAATTTATGCGCGAGTACGAGGATTTGGGTCACATGTCTCCGGCTCGAGTTGATTGGAGCTCAACTGAGCATTATTTTTTGCCCCACCACGCGGTGGTGAAGGCCTCAACAGGCAAATTGAGGACCGTCTTCGATGGGTCCGCACCCACTTCGAACGGGGTTTCGTTGAATCTGTGTTTGCATTCGGGTCCCAAATTGCATAGGGACATAATTGACATCATCTTGAACTTTAGAAGACATCAAGTGGTTTTTGGCGCGGACATCCGGATGATGTTCCGCCAGACAGTCATACATCCTGAGGACAGGCGATTCCAGTTGATACTCTGGCGTGAGCGCCCTGAGGATCCTGTGACGGTGTATGAACTCAATACAAACACCTATGGTTTGAAATCTAGTCCCTATATCGCCATCAGATCATTGCTTGAATTGGCAGAGCGGGAACGGATCCGCTTTCCCCGTGGGGCTTCCGTGCTGTCACGTGACTTGTATGTTGATGACGTGTGCACCGGAGCCCAAAGTATTGAGGAGGCCCTCCTACTGCGGGATGAATTGATCGAAATATTGAAGACAGGTGGCTACGAGCTACGTAAGTGGTTGTCCAATGAGCCTAGAGTTCTAGAAGGGATCCCGGAGGATCACCAACAGAACCCTCACCTGTTTGAGGATGTGGATGATCCCAACAGGATAGCGGTGCTGGGCATGCAGTACCAGCCGCTAACCGATATTTTTACATTCCAAGTGGACTTGGAAATACCAAAAGTCTGGACTAAGAGAACGGTGTTGTCCGTAATAGCCCGTATGTTTGATCCAAGCGGTTGGATCAGTCCAGTGATATTCTCTGCAAAGTGTCTTCTTCAGAGACTTTGGACTTTGGGCGTCTCGTGGGACGAGCCGCTGTTTGGTCCTCCATTGGATGATTGGCTCGAGTTGTTTTCATCGATTAAGGAAGTCAATCGGATTGCCTTGCCTCGTCGAATATTGCCCCCGGGAAATATCGAGCCAGCCTGCATGGCTTTTGTGACGCGTCGGAGCGAGGCTACGCCGCGTCAGTCTATATGCGGACAGTTGACGCCGAGGGCCGGGTCAATGTCTCGCTTTTGTTAGGGAAGAGCAAGGTCGCCCCCATCAGGACTAGGCTGACTATTCCCAAGCTTGAGTTGAGTGGAGCTCACCTTCTCTCTAAATTGTTGCATCACGTTGCCTGTGAGCTGGCGGCCACGGTCGAGATACGAGACATCTTCGCCTGGTCGGATAGCCAGGTCGCGCTTGCATGGTTGCGCGCGGCCCCACATACCTTGGAGGTTTTTGTGGGAAATCGGGTTTCCCAAATCCAGAACATTGGAATTGATATAACATGGAGACATGTGCCGGGAGAGCTTAACCCAGCGGACTGTGCTTCCCGAGGTTGTACGGCACCAGAATTGGTGTCACACCCGCTCTGGTGGGGTCCAGAGTGGCTGATGGGATCAGAAACATCTTGGCCTGTCTGTCAGACAGATGTTACTTCTTTGAGTTTGACTGGGCTTCGTGTACATGCTGTAGTCGCTGAGACGACGTCGGAGCCGGATTGGCTACTTGCTCGGTATAGCAGTTTGGATAAGCTTCTGGGTGTTACCAGTTGGATTAAGCGTTTCATACATAATTGTAGAAACCCACAGGCAAAGCGGTTGGAGCCGATTGCAGGTGTAGAAGAGCGCCGGAGCGCATTGTTGCATTGGGTCCGTGTCGTGCAGACCGGACGGTTTGAGTCAGAGCTTCGTATTTTGCGCGACGGACGCGCTAAGTTGAAGGGCGCGGTCGCTCGTTTGAACCCGTACATCGACTCGGATGGGCTTCTTCGGGTTGGAGGCAGGCTCCGGAAGGCGGATCTTCCATATGAGACTCGCCATCCTCTGTTGTTGCCCAAGGGCGGACCCTTGGTGCAGCTTTTGGTGTCTGATCGACACATTCGTAACGCCCATGCTGGGTGCAATGCTTTGTTGGCTATTTTGCAACGCGAATTTTGGATATTGTCTGCCCGAAGAGCAATCCGTAGTGTTCTGTTTCGATGTATTGCATGTTATAGGTTGAAGGCATCCACGATGCAACCACAGATGGGTGATTTGCCCGCTGATCGAATCCGACCTTCGAGACCGTTTGACGGCGTTGGAACCGATTTTGCCGGTCCCTTTTCGATCAAGGCTTCTCCCTTTCGTAATGCCCGTATTGTGAAGGGCTACTTGTGTGTATTTGTTTGTTTGGCCACCAAGGCTGTCCATTTGGAGGTGGTATCGGCTCTGACTACGGAGGCCTTCGTCGCCGCGTTGGATCGCTTTGTTTCGCGTCGAGGTCTACCTTCCCTTATTAGGTCTGATAATGGCACAAACTATAAGGGAACTGTAAATTATCTTAAGGATGTTTCCGTGTTTATTGATAAAAATTGTACTAGTTTAAGTCAAATTGCTGCCCAAAGGGGAATAACCTGGAAATTTAGTCCCCCAAGTTGCCCCCATTGGGGAGGGATTTTTGAAGCGGCTGTGAAATCCGCAAAGACCCACCTCCGCCGCATTATCGGAGAAACGGCTCTAACTTTTGAAGAGCTGGCCACAGTGTTTTGTAAAGTTGAGGCGGTCCTCAACTCTCGTCCTCTCTGTCCGCTATCTCCAGATCCAAATGACTTGGAAGCTCTCACCCCTGGTCATTTTTTGGTGGGAGGGCCGTTGAATGCCCTGCCCGAATACCCGTGGAAGGATGAACGCGTATATCGGTTGTCGCGTTTTCAAATGTTGCAGCAAATGAGCCAGGACTTTTGGCGTCGCTGGTCGCTTGAATATTTGCATTTGCTGCAGCAAAGAGTGAAGTGGACAGACAGGACTGAGCCTCCCAGGGAGGGTGATTTAGTATTGTTAAAAGAGGCAAATTTGCCCTCATTGCTTTGGCGACGAGCTCGCATATTACGTTTGATTCTTGGCGGAGATGGCACTCCGCGTGTGGCTGAGGTGTTGGTCGACGGTTCGATTTTAAGGAGAGGTGTGACCTCTCTCGCCCGCCTTCCCGTAGAGTAAGCTAGCGGTCTGCTTCTCAGACCGGGACGGGGGGATGTTTGTAATATATTGGGTAAAACTAAACGCAGGCGTTTCGCATTGCTGCCGCCAGAGGGCGTTCGGGGTTTTCACTGCTGCTCGTGCGAATGGCTCGCGGACGGTCGCCATTGCATTGCCCTATGCGATATCGGTTTGATTTTTAATACGCGTTCTTTGATTGCTAATTAGCTTGAGTTGTGTTTGTGAATTTCCTGTTTGTTAAATAACTATTGAACTTTGTGTTTGTGTACCCGTCATGGTGACTTTTTCTTGTGAGAGGTGAAACGTGGCTGGCTGGTCACATCTGGCTGTTCCCGAGTGAAACTACGGGAAGAAATCTATTTATTTGTCCTGGGGAATTGAGATCTCAAGGGTTAGGTAGGGTGATTAGGACTTCCCCCTTCCCGAAGATACTCAAGTTTGGATCCGAAGAGAAAGAAGATTTAGCTTGGTAAGTGTTTTTTAAGTGTAATTAATTTATAGGTTAGGTTATCATATAGGGCCCTGTAGCTCCCTTCATAAGCTACGGTGGTAGCAGACTGCGTTAAGTTATTTAGGTTTTAGTCGGGCAAACGTGGTGCCGCGTGGAGATTTCTTCCCGGTACTTATTTTTTACCGGTGGTTTTTTCCCGGTGAAGTTCCGGTACAGAATTCTTCCCGCCGCTTCGTTTGTCCGGATTCGCTCTGCGCACATTTTCTGGCAGCAGAGCGTAGTTGCTCTGCACAACCGGCTTTGGGAATTGCTATTTAAATTGACAAAATTAATTAACATAAAAAAGCAAATAAAAAAAAGATGCCGTTTAATTATTTAAAAATGCAAGAGAGACTTAACTGCTCTTCCGCAAAGATGCTGCCGGAGCAGCCAGCTGACCAGGAGCGCGATAACTTTAAAATGTTTTTGTTATTTTTTATTAATGAGAGTAATTGGTAATGATAAATAAACTCAATGTTTTTGGGGCATAGTCTTGCTGATATACGTCAATGATGTTCTGATTTCCAAACGTTTTAATAACATTTGCGCTACAAACCCGACACTGGCACCGATGTCCGCTGTGTCACAGGTCAGGGATCGGCTCTGATTCAAACACTGACTAATGAACTAGAATGGCACATATTTGCGCAACCATTGCAATCAGACGTCATAAAATATCAATGAATAACACACAAAGATAAGATCACGTTACAAGCAGTTAAAACCAAATGTAGATGTGAAGAGTCAAATTACCCTATCCTCATATTTGCAGCTATCGGAACTGCCTACCACTCTAAGCACTTCTACTGTCACACAGCAGAAAAAACAAAAATACATCTATGAATTCGTATCACGAAAACACTGGACATGCTTAGATTATGACCCACGAACATTAGGAGTAAAATTTCCTCGGACTCAATAACGAACTAGTCCGATGTTTTTGTATTTATTTTTAACGATTAACTTCATGATGAAGATTTTTATAATAACTCGGTTTTTTGAGGTTTCCTTGAGGGGTTGCAAAATTCCGCGCAAACCACTCATTTCGGTTTTGGACTTTGCAACTAGTGAACAATTTGAAAAAAAAGTAATAAATTAATGAAGATCCTTAAAAATAAAATAAAAGCTTATTAGTGAAGTCTTTATTGTGACTATTTAGTAGGTAGTACAATCAAGCATGTCAGGTTTCCATGCGACTTTAGTGCTGCAGTAATAGGAATGAATTTGCAACGGATTTGAGTACCGTGTCTTGTTGTTGACTGTCCAGTACATCGTACATCGGGCGGGCGCGCCACATCAAAGCTCTATCTACTTCCGGCGGCGCAGGCGCGGTTATCGCGCGACCACCTAAATTCCCGCCAATTAGCCTGCGCACGACCCTTCCATATCCCATTTCCGTCCGATACTGCTTCACTCCTTTATCTTATTGTAAAAGGAAAGTTCAGATTTTTTTAAGTGACTAATTTTTGCCTTTGGCTTCAATCTTCCCCTTTGGATTTTAATTTCTAAAATTCCTTTCTTAAAGCTTGCTTACGCGGAACTCTATGCAAAATTCCAAGTTTCTACATCAAGTAGTTTTATCTCTGCGTTGATTATACGAATCAGTCATTCATGGTCCATTTTCTTTTATCAATTTTTTATGCCCGTCTTCTTAGAAATTTAGTCAGGTTGTATTTGAATTTTAATTATTTCGAACAAAAAGATTTTATTATTATTATAGGTACTTCTTATTAAGTACCTTATTCTATTAAAAAAACGAAAACGGGTGTCAAATTGAATCAGTGAAAATTCAGATCCGCACTTGATATGTATTTCATACAAAATATGTAATCTACTACTTCATACAGATAACTCTATATTTGTGTTCTAGTGGGAAGGGAAAAGAAAGGAAAGCACAATAAAATCTTAGACAAGAACTAGCAATAAACTATTTTATACTTCTGCACACGAAATGTATGCACACCGTATCGTACAAGTACATATTAAAAATTGTTCTTGTTGACTTCCGCTTCAAAATATAGGACGCCAATCATTGGGTCATCACCGTTGACCTTTTTCCGAGAATTAATTAAAAATTATACCATAATTTGAGACGTTTTCCTGGTTTATCCCACAGCGCCACTCGTTGAACAGGCTAAGTTAAGGTTTGTATTATTTTTAGAATGTAATGGGAAAAAAATAATCTGACTAAGTTAAGAATAGTTAGTAAGACTTCACAACCTTTTTGCTGACTTTCTAAAATAACTTCTCACTGGTCCGCTAAAATTAAAATATATAGACTTTCGATAAAACAAGAATTCTCTGGAATAAATAAAAAATATCGACAACTGTTGCCTCAGAAGAAATATCAACAATTTTTTATCAGTAAAGCTTGAGTCAGTATACGAAAACAACTCGCCTTCTGACAAACTTTCCGATTGACTGACTTTTCGATCGTTAGAACTACAATAAATTTTCCTTCACAAACCCGAGCAGTTGTTGGCTTTATGCACACGATGGCCGTGCTAGGAAGTTTGCATTTTTTGCCCGTCACTGCTCATTAGCTCCCTGCTTGTTGTATTGAGTTATTCCGCCATCTTCGGTACACTGGTCGGGTGGCCAGACTTAGATTTATCTCTCAATCGACACCCAAGAAAAGTTATGGAGAAGCCCTGTTTGTTATGAAGACATAGCAGAACTTCAGAGCTTAAAATTTAAAAGGACATTACTACGGTAGATGTTGAGTGGCAGAAAATAAGGAAAGTTTAAAAGCAAACTCGCTAGATCCTCCAATTTTCTTAGACTTCCAAAGTATGAGAGATCACTGTCCCCGATCTGTGGTTATAGCCACTAAATAAATACGCACAACATGAATGAATACTCGGGTCGGAGTCGCACTTCCGCCGACTGTCATAATAAGGACACCACGCGATACGGCGATACAATTTCGAAACGGGAGAGTCTAAGGAGGTCACCGGATAAGATTATGACTGTGTAAACAAATCGTTTGCTTGATAACTCTTTAGCGTTTCTGCAATGGCGCCCGTGTCTCGGTTTAGGCGCAAGTCCTTTTCGCATAACGACAAATGTAAGAAAAAGATAAATTTGAAATTGAATCCCTTTAACTTAAAAATAGAAATATGCACAATAAGTCATTAAAGTACAGTATCTTTATTTAATAGATTTTTTTTAATTAGGAGAATATATTTCATGGCAATTTTAACCCCATACCAATAGATATATGTTTTTATAGCCTCTCTCAAAACTGCAGATCAATTTACAGGAAAACAATAACATAAAACTTATAAAACACGTCTTTTTGTCGCTGGGATACGAAAAAAACCCTTTCCTCATATGATAATTTATTAAATATGAGAGTTCATTTTTATTTAACGTCGAAATAAAAATCAACTCTCAACTCAATATATATTTAATACGGTACAAATAAATTATCATATGAAGAAAGGGCGTAAAGTGTAAAGTGACGTCTTTGGAGAAAATGCAGCAGTGGAGTTTGTTGCGCCGCCTCTTCTCCACTTGTGCTTTGGAGGCGGTAGTAAACTTAGCTTTAAGTAATTTTATGACGTCAACTAACTAAAAAACAAGAATGTGACGATTTATAAGTGCTATTTTTAAGCCAATATGAATAAAAATAATTGACTTTGACTTTGGGCTTTTTGCGTACCGGACTTTCCATGACCTTTTGCGAACCAGTGCACATATCTAGCTAAGCGATAAGCTCTCCTTCAGTATCTGATCAAAGAAGTCTTTGGGCGCCGATAACGCCGGAAATGGGCTTTATACCTTATAGTAGCCATTTCCGCCAACGTATTACATTTTTTTTTTTTCATAATTAGGTTAAGATTTTGATTTTGTTTTATGAGTTACGTCCTTACCAGAAGTCATTATATATATTACCATATTGCCACCTCTTGAATCAATATAAAGTAGTTTTTAATTCAGACTTAGAAGTCCAGGTAGACTTTAGGAGTTTACGAATAAACAAATATATCTATTTTATATTTTAAGCCCGCTGACAAACGCCTACCTATTGCATAAATTAAATTCAATCCAAATTTAATTTCTCATGAAATAAATAATATTTATAGGATATATATTTTTCTATAAGTACAGCGCAGTGCCATATAAATTTACTGCGCAATAGCGCATGCTGATATTCAGATCAGCTAGATAAATACTTAATATACATGATGATTAATCTTGTTTGGAGAATATGCAAACACAAAACGATTTCCGCTTGCAACTGGTCAGTCAAGCGCGAGTCGCGTAATCTTTTGTGAATGGTTAAATTTTACAACAAAATGATTGTTCTCTACGTTGATGACGTGATGACACATCAGGACGCGCGTGAGTGATAAAGTTCACAATGTCAGTACGTATGCTCAGCAAATTATGATATCTAAGGGATATTTGACAAATAGTAATTTGGCCATTTCATGAAATGTTCCATTTTTTTAAATCATTTCAAAATTGGCAATTTTACGATGTGGCCACGACATATCCATCCATGGTTTGTAACTCTCATCAAACCTTTGGTCTTTGGAAATATATATATCTCTTCATCTGGTTACACGAGTACTGAGAAATACATGAAGTCTAAACACCGAAACAGGCTGTTCTAGGCAATCAGCTAAGGAGTATACTATAAACCAGTGCGTAGCTGTGCAATCTATGGCTCACCACCGTGGACCATGGAGGACCTTCGCGAGGCCAACGATAGGGCCTTGCCAACGGTTGGTGTTGCCACGTACTGGTCAAGGAAAATATAAAGATTTTTGCCGTTTTGACTCAAGAAGAAGAAGAACCAGTGATGCAGCAGCAGCTTTACGGTAGAACCGCCAGCACTGCGACATGGCGAACGCGGAGATTCTGGCAGCAATTCAAATTACGAACATTGTGGATTTTTTTCAATATTGCCGAAGAGGTATATGTCCAGCCAGCAACGAACGGATGGACCAAAGCATATTTCTTTGCTACAGTGAGTTGTTATCAAAATCATAAGATATTGATTACTAACAACATTCACAGGATAATAGGTATACCTATTATCCTGTTAGTTTGCAATCTGATTATACTTTGTAGCTCGTTTGGAGACGTCATGAGCTAACGTTAGATCAATAAGTCCGTCTCAATGAGTCACTGTCCAACAATGTCAGATGTCATTCAGGTCGTAACAGTATTTTCCGGAAATGTTTTCCATATGTGATGATTTCATAAGATCAATGAATCAATGCTCAAGCTGTAATCAATAAACTATATGACTAACTTAAGGATATTATATTCACAATTATATCTACTTACTAGTTATCTTATTTTGTATGTACTCGTAGTTTTGCATATACTGATTAGGTCAGATCAAAATGCATGATGAATGCATGATGAGAAATTTTGTCAAGAAATTTAGTGTTAATATGTATTAAGTCCCGTCTAGTACAAAATTGGTGTCGTCCATCAAACTACAATATTGTCTATTTTGTACAGATCAAGTACCTTATCCAAATGCCCTATGGTAATACCTATAGCTAGTGGATATAAATTCATATAAAAGCCGTACAATGTGAAGTTGCATTCAATTTCTTTAGGAGGACACTTTATAATCTTACTTTTAGAATTCGTAGAGAATAGCCATCGTTAGAAACGCAATTTCAGAAGCTTTGTAAACTTTCACACGAGCTTATACAACTTTCCAAAGTTAATTGTTCCATTATCTTATAATTACTAATATGTTGTGAAAATGTCATAAATATTCAATAATAGCTTCATGTGTTATTGGAGTTATGATGCATAAACAACAAACGATAAAGCACAAACAAAGATTTCGAAACGCATCTTCTTATCATGTTTACTTCATTCATAAATAGGACGGGGTAGGACGGGATACTTCATATTTTCAATTGATAAAACAACAAAAACAAACGGTGCGTCTCTTTTTTCATCTCAATTTACCTAAATCATGCATCTATGTTATTGGTACAGATGTATGTAATATGCCCATCTAAAGCAGAACGAATCGCAGAGTCATGAAAGGAGACATTTTATAAGTGTTTTAATTTTACATTGATCCTATGATTGTTAGTAGGATAGTCGTAAAGGCGTTGAACGCCATCAGTCGTTTATCGGGCGCCTGCAATCCGCGCTGACCCCGCGATATCCTCGATCTACATTACCCCTCGCCCCTCCGCAGCCACCACTAGATATACGAATATGAACCCTTGAATATGTATCTTAAGGACCAGATTGATTTGCGGGATGCATTGGGAGCGGTCGCATGAATGGATCGGCTTGTGAATGAACGGACTATGTCCCGCTGGCGATAAGCGCTATCGCAGCCCCGGCCAGCTGAGTCCATGTTGACAAACCCTGCTCCACTTTTCTTCTGCCCGCTCCCACTTGGACTTAAGTTTATCACACAATCGAGTAGTGCTGGCGCTCATATAATTCTGATATTTATTTTCACATTTATTGGAACAGGATTCAATAGCATCTTTTACCATTAGTATATTACATCCAGTTTTCTTTTACAGATTTTTATGAAGACGTCGAGTCATAAAATCAGAAGGGTGGTAGGAAAATTTATCGGACAAACTCAGAACATGGTGCTTAATAATGAACTTTTTGCTGTTTCACTTTGGCTTTAAGGGCAATTTAATTACGCAAATTGTGTTGTATATAATAATAATTAGACTACATTCATAACATACGAGTATCTGATCACCATGATTGGATTGTGGGTATATATAAAAGGTAGAGCTAGTTCGTGTCGGACTTGTATGCGATAAGGTTCCGTAGATAGATAATTTACTGTAACCACCCACCCTTCCCAATGTTATAGCAAAGTCCAATTCTTTTAAAAGTATTATAGCTATGGGGTGTTTGTTTAATCAATTTTCAAGAAATTTATAAGGGAGAACTTATAGTTTTTCACATGAATACTCGTATGTTAATTAACTCCTGTGATTTATATCATGAATTTACTCATGAATTTGTTTTACTGCTTCCCCTATCCCGTAGCAATTGAGCATTGGGACCCAATCGCTACGGGGCGGCTGCTACGCAGGCAGGACACGCTACGCATAATACGCATGCCTACTTGGTAGATTATCTCGGGGCGTTAAAAAACAAATATGTAGATACAATTAGGTCGGCACTCGGAAGAGGGGACTTGATCTTCTGTTTCTGAATTATTCGCATCTATGGGTTAACAAAGGAGTAAGTATCTGACTGTAGTTAACGTGTATGTAGCTAGTGTTTCCATAATGGTACTAACTAGCCTACGGTTCCTTTCTTAATTTCTTTTCCGAAGATAAGGATATTCTTGGCTGATCCTGAGCTATATAGGGTTTCATTTTGGTAAACGCTAAAGTTTATAAGTTTAATAAACAAGGCAAGCGATTGTGTCGTAAGTTCTGGTCTAACCGTGTAATGTAGCAGAGTCGGCGCGAACCCTAAAACGCAGTAATTACGGCGGGTGGAGAATTCTCGCGCGGCCCTCTAACGAGGAGCCGGGTGCGCGCGCGCACCTGCCACCCGCACGCGCCAACGCCACAAGCTGCAACCGACAATGTTAGATCCGGCCTGACCCATGCTAGCTCACAAACATCTTCATTGATACCAGTAAATACCTCTAAGCGAGTGTCAACGCACTGTCATTAAAGATAAATAACTATAACGACTTTTGTTTGCCCGATAACGCGTAACTTTCTTTAAATATTGTCAGTTTTGGGCGACTCGCCTCATAAAACTCTCGTAAAACCTCTCGGCGTATCGTCTCTTTATCAGGATGTCTTTATTGGACTGCACATGGGGCGATTTATTTATGTTTGCTTTCAGTTTGTTGTGTGAATGAGAATGCAGAGGGTATTTTATTTGATGGCAGTTTAATTGAAGATCTTGTTATGGTATTTTTTTAGAGAAAATGAGTTTTTGAGACACAAGTGAAGAATTTTTGACTCACAAGCGGTTTCAGATGTAGTGGGTATAGTATAAGCACCTTGAGTATATCTAAGTGTCAGTCCTCAATGTAGAACACTGACAATTATTATTGACTAACCCTAACATGACTAACACCGTGGAGTATGAGGGGACTTACGAATAACTTGAACTGACAGAATAACTCTGAATTTATGGCATGAGCATAGGAGGTTATCAATTAAAGCTCTTTGTAGATTCTCGGAAGCATCCGCATTCCATGAGAACATGTTCTAATGCCGCTCGAAGGCTGTTCCTAGCTCGCTATGACTCACCTGCGACGTTGCACCACCATTAAAATTCTAGCAAATGTTGCCCCGTCAGTGGACACCGGTTGCCTATTGCTCGGCTTCTACCGGCCTCATACATAAACTACATAATTAGAACAAATTCTTAGATTCCTGATTCACAACTCGACACTAATTACAATCTCAATAAATCGGAAATATTTCGAATACTATCGAGTGTAAAATTAGATACATCAAAGTACAATTTCTTAATCGTGATTCGTGTCATGTTACTGTGTCGGCATCATTCCTGGCTGATAACGCTCGTTTTTATTATCTTGGTGTGCTTTTAAGACATTTCAAAACATATTTAACGTGTTTGTATAAAATAAATAGGGTCAGATTTAGAACCAACATCTTCTACATAACAAAGCAAAAATATATGAATACGACCGCGAGAAATGTTTTGCCACTACGAAGGGTCGCCTAATTCTTAAACTACCAAACTGGAGTGGACACTCTGTTAGAATTTTGTAGCTGCAACGCGCGGGCATGCGTGCTTGTTCGTGCCGCTCCCGCCCCCGCCCCCGCTCCCGCACCTTTACACCGTTTATCGGAATGTGCAAGGCCTGTACTTTTGGTACAACTAAATAACAGTCACAATATCCCCATCCTGATTTAATAAAAAACACGTAAACAGGAAACAGTGAGTTGACATGTATGTAATGCACTTTTGTTTTACCATTACTGACAAACTACTTCCATGCTGGTCTTTTAGCGAAAAAATCATAGAATATACCAACTGCTTTTTCTACTCGAGTAGATTGTAAAAAGCTGCCAATCATGGGAATGGGCTTCAAATCTGGGGATTATTATCATGCGATGGGCTAGGCAACCTGGCACTACTCTACCTAGTATCTGAATCTCCATTCTACCAATAAGCTAACTGGTGGCCTTTGAGTATCGCGCACTCTTTTTGCTCTGTCTTCACCCCATATGATAAAGACATGATAACTGTATCTGGTACTAAGAAAGAAAGAAAAATCATTTATATTTATGCAAACACCAAACGGTGGCACGGCCTCCGTCCGGACATTTTCCAAGACACTTTGCTACATCCAGATAGAGGGTGAATGTATCAGTATAAACTAACTGGTCGCCCGCGGCTTCGCCCTTCCGCGCCTCGCCAAACTGTTTCAGATGTTTCTGGATTTTCGATTTTTATACGTTCTACAGAAAATGTTCATCAGATTAATAAAGTTTTAAGCTAAGGCGCTATTTCCCATATAATATGTTATAGTGCAGCTGGTCTCTTGGAGTTAGTTCATCAGATGTTCCAGATCTTCAATTTTTATGCGACAGCAGAAAATGCTCATCAGGTTGAACGACTTTTACTAAGGCGCCATTTCCATATATGTTATAGTGTAGCTGGTCTCTTGCAGTTCTTCATCAGATGTTCCAGATCTTCAATTTTTATACGTCAGCAGAAAATGATCATCAGGTTGAACGACTTTTGTTAAGGCACCATTTCCACATTATTTCTTATATAGCTTGTAATCTTTTGTTCTGTTTTGGTTCTTCATCAAGTGTTCCAGTTTTCAAAATCAATTATAGCCTACATGTTGCCCAGGCTTAATAGCTACACAACAAAAAAAAAAGTTTCATTAAAATCGGTTCAGTACTTTCGGAGATTAGCGTGATCAAGAAATTAAAAAAAAAAAATCATTTTGCTTTCTATTATTCTTTTTAAGTGTCCCTCTATCCATTTCCAGCTCAAAAATACTAAAATGTACAGACAAAATATTTTTTACTGCTTTCTATTATATGTATAGATATAGATAATTTTGTGGTGCAAAGACAAGTCGACTGATATTCTGCTCTCCTCCTCACAAAAACAAGTGAGGATAATATTAATTACTGGAGAAAAAAACTGGAAGACGCATAGAATCCTCCACCATGAATACAATCATCATCAATATCATAGGGTATCAAAGAAACGGTAATGATCCTTTAAAAAATTATTACCGTTCCTTCCCATGGTAATAAATGTAATATTATCCCTAACTTACCTAGAAGATAATAAGTAGTTGTTCTGTAATATTATCTTCGACCTACCTAGTAGGACTTGACTTCTTAAGCTACATGACTCAATGAGCAGTTCCGGATTCAAGCAGCATCGTAGTGGGGTGGTTCTCGGTATGGAATGAGATTAACACCATGAATAAGATAGTAGTTTTCGATGATTCATCAAGACTTGTTCATGATTGTGACGATAAATATAGTTTGTCGTCTTACGCATCTGTAGTATATGCACGCAGTGTACAAGTAATTATGCGTATTTAAATCGAGGCAGTTATGGGTAAAGTAGTATACAATATTGATTTGGATCACTATAAATTTGTACGTCGATCTGGTAAATAAGCCACACTTAGACCAGAAAAAGAGTAGACACTGAAAAAGCGACAGATTGGGCATGGCTGGTCGGATACTGATGCAAAAATGTATGCTAGTTCTACGCCAAAGAAACAAAAAGGTTAATAGAAACCTTGATAAGCAACCATCACAGAAACAATTGTATATCTGGTCAAGTGTCCATATCCTCCACGGCCATTGTCCATTAAGACTTTAGAGGTTTAGGTTGAATGAAATGATTAAGACTAGCAGCCTTCATATTTATAAGTCATCATAACTTAATATTAATCAGGTCATCACTTCGCTTCCAGTGAGAAAAACATAATCAGGAGACAACTATATTTATAGAAACTTCTTTTCATATATAGGTACGGAACTTTTTCTACGGCAACTGCAACGTCGCATCGAAACGTCAGCTACAACAAATAAACACAAAATGCCTGTTAATATAACGTAAAGTATTATAAGGAGATTTGGAATTTAGTCGATTAATTTCTATCTAGTTTATTTAAAACATATTTTATGATCTGAATGGTTAAGACGCAGTAGAAAGATCTGTGTAGATAGATCTAAGGTTTGAATCCTTAGTTGCCTTATTCATATATGCTAGTTTTAATGGACCACCACTTACTTCCGATAAAGAAAAACTTCTATAGAAAACCTACTGTGATTGAAGTTTATCAGCTAATACTTACATGAAACGGAGAAAGCAATTGCAAACTCACTCAATAAGTAAAGAAATCGTTTGTTGTGCTTTATTGTACGTAATGATACTGGATGACGTTGACAAGCACATGCTGTAAATAAGGGAAAAAAGGAGAAGAACAACATATTTTCAAAAATCATCATTTACCTAAACGTAGCATTACTTATCACGTTTTGAAATTAGGCGGTATCAGTTTTTAAATAATGAAAGTATAGTCTGAGTGACAATGACATGCGAACGTTTTCTACGAAATATAGGTAAGTAGGTGAAAATGTCTACTACGTAAGAATAAAATTAAAAATGTTACTTGGTGTACACAACAAGTGAACCTCTAAGATGGCGTAAATGTAATAGAGGTCACATTTACATGAAGCAGTAATGCTGATGCGCCTGCGCCACACTAAAACTGCTAAGTATACAGAAGTATTATTAGTGAGCAAACAAATGTTTTATGGACGAATGATGTTTCATAATAACATGAAAATATTTAAGTAGAGAATGTCTTTTTTATTCTTTTTGAAGTCTACATCTACAAACTACTGTCCTGTAAGTGGAATAGATGGTTATCATCAATCTTTTGACTTGCCCAATCCTGACATATCTATACATATAATAAAACAGTAAAAATATTTTGTCTGTACATTTAATATTTTTGACTGAAATGGATAGAGGGAGACCTAAAAAGAACAATAGAAAGCAAAAAAAAATTTTTGGAATTTCTTGTCTGTCTGTCTGTCTGTCTGTCTGTCTGTCTGTGTGTCTGTCTGTCTGTCTGTCTGTATGTATGTACGCGTTTCACGCAAAAACTACTGGACGGATTTGAATGAAACTTTTTTTGTTGTATAGCTATTAAGCCTGGGCAACATATAAAGGCTATAATAATCTATTTTGAAAACTGGTTACCTGATGAAGAACCATAACGGAACAGCTAAACTACAAGTAATATGGAAATGGTGCCTTAACAAAAATCGTTCAACCTGATGAGCATTTTCTGCCGACGTATAAAAATTGAAGATCTGGAACATCTGATGAAAAGCTCCAAGAGACCAGCTACACTATAACATATGGAAATATGGAAATGGCGCCTTAGCAAAATCGTTCAACTAACCTGATGAGCATTTTCACTTTCTGCTGACGATAAAATTGAAGATCTGGAACATCTTAAGCAAAGCTCCAAGAGAGATTTTTCATCTAAGCGGAAACTCACGCGGGCGAAGCCGCGGGCGACGGCTAGTTATAAAATAAAGGCTGGCCACGTCTGTCTGTCTATTCGCGAAAATCTCAAAAACTTCTGATCGGATTTTCAAGTGCGGGTTTCACCAATAGACGGGGTGGGGGTGAGGCAGGCTTTGATGTATAATTTTACGCAGGCGAAGCCGCACGCAAAAGGTAGTATTCTTTTAATTTCGGGGATAACTGGAGAATCTTAGGGCATGGCAACAATTAGATTCCTGCATGTTATGCACATACTTCAAGCTTCTGGTCTTCCTGTATATATATGTTATATGTATTTATACTTAATGCAGCATGACACTAAGGTTAGCCTTTGAAACATTATCTAATAACTCTGAAATTCTACTGTTAGTTTATGCTTTATATGAGTCTTCTAAGGAGTTTTTTTTTAAAGTAAAAAAAAGATAACCTGCCTTATGCATAGGTTGCATCTGAGACCTCATACTTGTATTATGATTATTGTTCGCACAAGATTGTTGATACGGTTGATTTGATACTGATGCAGTGCGAAAAGTGCATGAACGTAATGAATGCACCTAATGAGATAAGCAGATGGGAGCTTTAAATATGAACGAAGATTACCATTTGTTTGGCAGAACTAGTTCCATCCATTTTATCAACATATCTAGCTAACTTTAATGAATGCTGAAAAAATGGATGGATGTTTCACTGAACAGATTTCGATGTGAAATTTTTGAACATAACTAAAGTAAACTTGGAATAGAACATAGAGTACCTTTTTACTACGAAATTCCTCCTCACCTACCGAGCTCCCGGAAGCGGTTAACACATGTAGAATATAAACCTGGTGAGCCCATATATAAGGCAGAGCTCAGTAGCGCAGTAGTTAATCGCGGGTCTCGCTGACCAGCGATAGTGGCGGTTAAGCAACTCTCGTGGTGGTCGGTCACGGGATGGGTGCCCAAAAATGTATTATCCTAAACTCCTCCAGCGGCCTCGGAAGGCACGTTAAGCCGTTGTGGGTTTTAATAAACTGCGAATACAGTCGTTAAAATCCACCAACTTCCACGCTGCTCCTATGATGGTTCATAGGCTATCCTTCTTATCCATCCATAAGTGAAGCGCCTGTGCTCCCAGCAGTGGGGACATCAAAAGTGGCTTATGATGATAAAGCACATACTGATGATAAGTCTATATGAAAGATGGAAAATTAGAAAAATGACCCTATAAATTGCATATCATTATGAGTTTCAAAAAGCGAAAAATTAAACATTACAAAAGCGTTAAAACTCGTGCCTCTCTTTTTATTTTTTGTCTCGATTGTACGACTACATTCCTTAAACTCCATCCGGCGCCATACCTGGA
Organism: Ephestia elutella; assembly: GCA_018467065.1. Taxonomy (NCBI): domain Eukaryota; kingdom Metazoa; phylum Arthropoda; class Insecta; order Lepidoptera; family Pyralidae; genus Ephestia; species Ephestia elutella. The sequence goes on along the minus strand of CM031592.1, from coordinate 8,167,211 downwards.
AGGTGTGTAAGTAAATAATTACACTGACAGGTATCATTGTGAGAATTATAAAAAACTTAATTCTCAAGTCAGCCAATTTCAAAATAATTTAAACGCTTCTTTAAACCCATTTACATCTCCTTATAAGTAGTAAGGAATTTGACGAGATCTCAACAATATCAGGCATTAGTCAGTTACAGTGGCATTGCCTTCAATAGAACTCGAGTAGGGCTGCAAAAGGGCCGCGATGGCGCCAGCAACCGAACACGAATGATTGCAGTCCATCGCTGCACTCGTGCGAGCTACGGAACATGACATTATAGTACAGTTGCATTGTATAGTGCGGGTAGAGTAAAGTCTCCGGCAGGTCGTGGCGTACGATGCGCGGGCGCAGGGCACAAGGCACGCGTGGAATGTGCCGTCTTCGGCGCCGGTTTACAAATAGAAGGAAGCCGCTAGCGCGGACTGCACGTGATACATAGCCGCGATTAATCTGTTAACGATGATGGTGCGCCTGCGTCGAAGACCCGACCCATCGCTCATCAAATATTGCTAATCATAAAAAAATATCTTTTGTATTCTCGCGAGTGATTTATTGATTTTAAACGCAGTTTCGAATTAGATATTGTGGGATTCAAGGAAAAGTGTATTGTGTAGTTGCAATCGGAATCGGATGTGCACCGGAAGAGAACCGATATAATTAGGTAGGTTTACCATTTAATGACAATTCAGGGAAGAGGATCCGGAATGACAACTAGTGAGGTGTGAGGGTCGGGTTGTCGGGTAGAAGAGCGATCGACGGCGCTGCGTTCGCTGACCCCGGCCGGACGTCACGCCTCAGAGAAGACGAGTGCAGCAGGGCAGCGCCGGTCGCCAGCCTCACCACAGACCTACCCGGATCATGGCATTAATCCTGGCATTTAAATTACGGAAGACTTAGAAGAGACAACAAGCTTACCCGGCGAAAATGAAACGCAAGTTGGGGTCGAGGATCCGTAAAGTGCAGTTCCCTTTCTTGAAGGAAGTCGTAAAGAACTTAGGAATATACTATAAGATAAGAGACTTTTCTATTAACGACTTACCAAGAAGGAGGTGATGTTTAAAGAGTTGATGTACAGTACATGAGTTATCATTAACATAAAACACCTAATGCCCCAACCAACTTAGACGTGTCTTCCGAATTATCGTTATAAAAATTAAGTTATCCTGAATAACTTTTTTCTTAAAGCCTCTCTGGCGTGATAGAACCAGTACATGTACAAATGAGTTTCTTACGGAACTTTATCTCAGCAGTGGCCATTCCATAATGCTAGTAGTTTGTAGCTTTGAGAATTGTAAACATCTATACATATAATAAAACAGTAAAAATATTTTGTCTGTACATTTAGTATTTTTGACTGAAATAGATAGAGGGACACTTTTTAAAGAATAATAGAAAGCAAAACATTTTTTGGAATTTCTTGTCTGTCTGTCTGTATGTATGATCACGCTAATCTCCGAAAGTACTGGAACCGATTTGAATGAAACTTCTTGTTGTATAGCTATTAAGCCTAGATAACATTTTTAGCTATAATTGATTTAGAAAAACTGGAACACCTGATGAAGAACCAAAAGAGAACAGTTAAACTATAAGAAATATGGAAAATGGTGCTTTAACAAAATCGTTCAACCTGATGAGCATTTTTCTGCTGACGTATAAAAATTGAAGATCTGGAACATATGATGAAGAACTGCAAGAGACCAGCTACACCATAACATATATAGAAATGGCGCCTTAGCAAAAATCGTTCAACCTGATGAGCATTTTCTGCTGACGTGTAAAAAAATTGATGATCTGGAACATCTGATGAATAACTCCAAGAGACCTGCCACACTATAATATACATGGATATGGCGCCTAAGCAAACTTGACTAATAATGATGAAAATTTTCTGTTGGACGTATATTAATCGAAGATCCGAAACATCTGAAACACAAAAAAGATTTTTTTCTTATCGAACTTACACGCGGGCGAAGCGGCGAACAGCTAGTATTATAACTATAATTTGATGGGTCTAATTTCTGAACAAAATGATTTGATTTTAGCGAATTTATGACAATAGATGGCGCTACAGTCTCCTACAATCTCAAATTGCGACTTTTTTCTTTTTTTTTTTAATGTGACATTTCTTTTAATCTAAACTAAAGACGAATATTTAAATAGTACCAATATTGATTGAAGAAGTTTGGAAGGGAAGTGAATAACTGATATTTTTATTTAAGTATATGTATATTTATGATTTTTGTTTAATTGTAAGTACACATTATATTGACAATGTTGAATAAACAATACAAAAACTATAATTAACTTCAAAAAGTGCTTCAAGTTAAAAACTAAGACTCAAGAATTTCATGAGGTGGCTCCGTCACACACCAACATGCTAGGTGGATTTAAAGAGGGCGCTGTTGTGCTATGTGTAGCTTGCGCATTCATATTTATAAATGGCAAACACCCATTCTTAAAAAAGAATAAGATAAGAAGGATATTTCTACTCTTTCTCCCTATTTTAAGTTCTTATATTTTAAAATCTACTTATTCACAGTTATAAAAAGCACCCTACAAAAAGTTATGTACTTTTTTTGTAAGTTTACCAATTTATGGGCGATTACTTTTTTCTAAATAAACCATTATATTTGTTTTCCTTTTTACAAGACAAAATTTACACTTAGTTATATTCTTATATTTAAACTGTTTTGTTACAATCTAGATACCAACCGGGGCGATATTTTTAGGAGCTAGCGGGAAAACCAGATTAGATAGCAGCACAGCCCTACGCGATAAGGGCATTGAATTCCAACGCAAACACGCCCTACATAACAACTATTTTTTTGTCAATAAACATTCAGATACATTTTGCTCTTACTTTTTATTAAATATCTCTTTCGTGGATATTTTTGTTTACTTTTATTATTATTATTGAAATATATACATATATATATATAATACACATTTTCTATTTTTATTTATTTTGATTAAATTCAAGCTAATCATTTTAATTTTTTAGTCATTTAATTTTTCCTAAATTTTTACTTATTATAAATAATTTTCAATTACAGTCCGAAAAGTTTATTTATATGCAATTGTATATTAAATACATTTGATTTTAAAGTAATTAAAATTCATAAAAACCAATTTTTTTAATGTTTTATATTATGAGGTAATATTAAAAATATTAAAGTGTCAATTTTAAAGATTTAATTTATTACTATTATTAATTTTATAAAAAAATAAAGTTTCAGTATATAGGTACTCAGCAGTGTAATTTTTTTGCTATAGTCAATAATTTATTTTTTTTTAAATATTTTGTGATTATTTATGTATTTATAAAAATGTATAAATAAATGAAAATTATTTAAATCATATAAATTATAACATCAGCTTTTTACATAAGTATACTAGTATGCAGTAAGGTAAAAAGCGTAGTACGCCGAGCGGCAGACTTCCCCCGTAAAAGCTCGCTCCCGCGGCATCTGGCAACACTTGGCGCGCGCACTCTCTCGCGCACTTTTTTCTTTTCTACCCTCTCATACAACTCAGCGCTCATAGGAATTCAACAAAAAATTCATACTATTTAACATATTTTCTATATTTTATCAGCAATTTTCATTATGCATCTGACACCTAATCTCTTTGAAAGCCATATGCCCTTAAATAGACATATAAAATAATTTTAGCGGGCGTAATTTATGAGATTATTATGTTTTAACAAATGTAATTAATATATTAATTTGATTGTAAGGGAAAGTATTAAAAATATTTTTGAAAATCTAGAATATTTTTTTTACTATTTTTCCGACAATTTTTAAAATGGTGAAGCCAATGATTGATACTTTTTGGTGCCTCTATACGTTACTTAAGCGTTACAGCAAATAATATGTATTTTTTTATCACTTCTTAACTGATATTCATGTAAAGAATAATTAATAATTTCTTATTTAGTTTTAAAATAAAATATTTCATATTTTATTGTTTGCATTTTAAATATGTCTCTCTTTGTGATGCGTTTAGCCTAAGTATAAAATGAGTAAGCTAATATTTAAATTGAATTTATTCACTGGCAATTTATGTGATTTATTAAATTTATTTCATTATGTAAACCAGATTTTACCTTACAAAAAATTATCACTTAAATTGTAGTATAAGTTGATATTTTCATAAACCATTGCCTCCAAGATACTTCACAGTATTTTAGTTTAATTTTGTGTGTAAAAAAAGAATTTTAAATATTCTTGATTACAAATTTATTATTTGCAATATGTAATTTAGATGTAAAACTAAGAAAAGTTGCTAAAATCTAATAAAATAATCATCAGTTGATAAGGGTCAAAAAATACAATAATTACATATACATTAGAATTTTATTTTAATAAAACAAAGATATTTTGTTATTATGGAATGGTAATTGTTTATTGGATAAATATGGCAACAACTCTTTTTTTATTGATCTTTAAACAGGGGTAGGTGTGAATCAGAAATAAGCTTGTCTTCCTATATAATTTTATTATATTGCAATAAACATCTTCTTAATATTTATATTTTTAATGACTACAGCATAGCTTTTGCAGGACATAGCAAGTGGAAAAAAATTGTGCACTAGAACTTTTAATAGTTATTTTACAAGTTGTTCTATGCGCATAATATGCATTTAAAAAAATTAAAAAATAAATTCTAAACAATATTCATAATATATACAAGTAATATAAAATGATAGTAAAATATAATGAAATCAAACTATAGGTAATAACTTATGTAATTAAACTTACATATATAAAAAATTTAGAGAAAAATTTGAGCATTTCAACAAAATGGCGCTTTTTGGCACTATTATGCAATTATTATTCTAATAAAATATAATTTAAAAGAGTGGAATTGGGTAAATGGTAGATGTGACTCGCGAAGCGGCCACGTGGCGCAAGGCGGTCGCGCCTCGTCCACGACGACGATGCATGTCAGTTTTCTGGAAAAAATGTCAAAAGTGGCACACCGTCGGCGGCAGGCGGCGCGGCGTCGGCAATTCGCGAGCGTGCGCTCTGTGTGTGCCTCGAGATCGCGACCCTGGCTGGCATGCACACTACCGTACGTGAAGGTCGAATATTTTTCCCCTACTCGTCGGTCTATTGGTTCACGAATCGGCACTGGCGATAATGAAGGAGGTCCTACTCGCTCTGCCGCAGCAGCATGTCCGGCGAAAGGGACGGGCGCGCATAGTTGCGCGTGCGCCGGAGCTCCGCCACGGGCTTGGCGTGGCGCGGCCGCCCTCATCAACAAGTCTCCCCGCGGCGGGGAAGCCGAGTTCGCGTGTGCAACTCCGTGTCGGGCTGGCGGGCTCCGATGCCTATGCGGCGCACACGAATATTTTTAGATAACAGCACGAATAATATATTCGTAAGGTAGTGATCGCGGCACACTTCTTTGCGGATATCGGTATCGGCGCACAGATGCGGGCTCGCGTGCTGCTGCAATCGTTGCGACGGCGCGGCGGCGACGGTCAGGCAGCAGGCCACCGTTTGGCGAAGTCCCGATAGGTAAGCTGCGCACTTCCTGCGCGCGCCGCCATGTTCTGGTCGGAACGTCACTTCCGCCGGGGCCGGAACCGCCGCGAGCCGAGCGGGCTGAGCTGCGGACCCTGCGGCGACGGTGCTGCGCGCGCGCACCGACGGCACTCCACTCGCGCTCAGGTCAATGAGCGACGGCTCTCGATTCATAAAATGTCGGTCGTCCCATTCACGCCGCAGCGCGATGCTACGACCGTTCACTCGTGACCCTCGCGTCTTCGAATATTCATGTCTCCCTCGATAACCTCTGACTTCTTTTTGTATTATCACGTTGTTTAGTGAACGACCGCTAGTTGAGACCGGACTTCGTGCGATGTGTTGGAAACTCAAGTGTCCGTTCATTCGGTAAAATGGCAATGTGAAATTTAGTGCACAGTGGATTACCAAAGTGATTTCACGAACAGTATCACTGGAATGTTACCCTCATTGGCGTAAGATTAGAATAATTCATTTTATATAGTATCATAGTCATGAAGCAGTTGGCAAATATGTAAATCTAAAATAACTTAGTAGCTGTGCCAGTAGAAAACTTGATGATAATTTATTTATAAAGAACATTGTAACAATATTTAACTAAAACCAGTAATTATTTAATTCAATATTAAATTCAAAAATAGGACTACCCTCATTCATGAACATCATATATTGTCAAAAACTACCAATAATTGAAAAGATTCCACATATTAGGTATGTGTTATCGTCCAATAAAATACATGCGATAATGATAAGGTTGGGAAATTGCTGGTAATGCGCCGGAGTGGATGTGTGTGGGCGGGTAGTCGCTGTTGCGCCTGTGCGCAGGTTGGCAGCAATGTGCAGCTTTCAGCAGACCGTGACGTTTGGCGCATCGAGTACGCGCGCTCGCTTACTCAATGTCTACCCCTGTACATTGCCCCCAACCCTTTGATATACACGTTTTGAGATAAAGAAAAAGATTGTGCTGTAATTAATTCTTATACAAAAAGTTCCATTTGAACCTATTAGCAAATAGTTTTATTAATAATAGGTATCTAATATCTATCATTGTATTTGTTTATATTTTTTTTGTATATTTTATAATAAAGTGGCAATTTGGCACTTTCGGTCAGATTCCCTTGCAGCCTAATTGGTTCACATTTATCAATTTCACAGTTTGCCAAATTCAAGTAAATACATAGTTAATATATCAGTAGTATATTAAATTTTAAACATAAATATAATAATAATCACATATAAATGTATTTACTCTAATTATATTTTTTCCTTAATTAATAACTTAATTTATCTTCAATTTTATTTCCTACATTAAAAAAAAGATGGTCTTTTTTTTAATTTACATCAATAAAATGTTTTCTGTCAGGTGTGACAATGAGTGTGAAATAGTAATGTAAATTTTGGGCCATTCTAAAATATAAAAAAAAATTATACTTGATTATTACAATTACTGCTAATTAATAACAAAGTTAAAGTCAATTAACACAATCATCATAAATAAACCCAAAAGTTATATATACTATTATAACTTTGGGTGAGTTGTGTGGGGTTTTAACTACTTTGTGGTGGGGTTGTTGGTTATTTTTATTGATAATCAAGAAATTAGGTAGCTAAAATTAAATCAAAGGTAAGATACATTTTTGATTACAAGGATAATTTTTATGTCTAAATTCAAACAATGACATTGCTGCAAATATATTTAAACGTATAATTTTGTTATCAACTTATTAACTGAAAAATAAACTTATAAATTTTAATACAATATATAAGTTTATTAAAATAAACTTACAATTAAAAAAATAAATTAAAAGTTTAATTTTTATCATTATTAGGAAAATATTTATTTAAATGTAAATTAACGAATAAAAATATTATTAATTTTGGTTTATGAATATATATTTATTTATGGCTAATAATTCAATGTAAAATATTTTCTCTTTTCTCCTTTACTTCAAATAGGTACCAAGGCTATATATTAAAGGCTTAAAATATCAAGCAATGATAATGAAAAAAATATCCATACTAATATTATAAATGCGAAAGTTTGGATGTGAGTTTGTGAGTTTGTGAGGATGTTTGTTACTCAATCACGCAAAATCTACTGGACGGATTTCGATGAAATTTGGTACAGAGGTAGATAATGACCTGGAATAGCACATAGGCTACTTTTTATCCCGGGAAAAAGCACTGTTCCCGTGGGAAATTCACGCGGGCGAAGCCGCGGGCAAAAGCTAGTATATAATAAAATTCACATCCACGCGCTTTGAAATAATAGTTGCTTTCTTTTTCGTTTAACTTTCTTTGCGTTTATCATAAATTAATGAGTTGCCCTTTGTCAAAAAAACCACTAAGTGGAAATTGCACGGTACATTTCGTACACATTGTAGCGTCATGGAGAAATACGTGTATTTGCAATATTGATACTCGGGAGATTATATCGAGTGTGATGATGAGTCAGGTGTCGGACGTCACGACACGTGTGCCGGCCCGGCTGACTCACAGCATCTCACCGTGACGTAGCACTGCGCAGCCACATACATCACTAAGCGCCCTTCGGTCCTTTAACCTCTCAGGTTATACTTATTACAGTATCGTACTCTCATAGTGCCAATTTATTAACTGGCGAATGTCGGTGACACATTTCGGTCGCGACGCCTACAAAGCTGCCAGTTTGAAGTGCGTGGTAGAATGCTGGGCCTCCGCTTCCGGCGCAGCAGAATCGGCCCGGCGTGGGTGCGCATTTCATAAGCATTTCCTTCGACGCGCTTCCTCCCACCACGGGATACACTCGCCATTTACGTCAACCGTTCGCCTCGCTTTATGAATGTCGCCCATACCGATGCTATTGAGCACCGTCATTGCGACATGCCGCGAATGCGTGTAGGACGTGTGCAATATGCAAATGTCACGCAACGAAAATGGTCAGTCATTGCGTATCCACAAGAAAGCCGCCCGCAGACGAGCTCGATTTGATCACTTTAAAATTGTCCCCAGTGTCCGTAAACCTCGCGAACGAGGTGCTCCGTCGTTTCGCACGCTCGTTACATTACGCTGGCATTTCTCAGCCTCAGGAAACCTATTAAGGGTCGTTCTACAAAAAGTGGATCATTATAAAGGATATAAAAGAGAGACTGCACCGGCGCCCGAGCTTCTTCCCAGCAGAACTGGGGCAGCTATTCTTATTTCGGCGCTCCCGCCTTATTCATGGCCTTTTTGTGTAAGGTTTTGGTCATTTTTTTTCACGGGAGCGGTTCCCTTGTGAGAGTTTCAAGGAAATGGCTTATTGGGTTTCGTTTAGGAGCCGGGCTTATCTCTACGGCGTCGATCCAACAAATGCCGGCTATGTGAAACATTTTCGTGAATCGCCCCCTTGCTCGGAATCTATCATCCAGTTATGTGGCTTTACAGCCCATGACAATAACAACAGATTCCAAAACTTGCTTACATACAATTTTTTTTTTTTGCATGCATTCCTGTTTGCAAAATTTCTCACCTTCTTATAAATCCAAAATAAGAGGAAAAGTGGCAAATTTTATAAAAAATAAGCAACAAAAGATATTTAAGTCGATAACAGTGTGGATGCATAACAGCCAGGTATCACATCACATCATGATGGTCCAAAATAAAGAGGATCAAATGTGGTGCGGATTGTAGACTTTTTTAGATGTCAATTTTATAAGCGAAAAGTGCGATAACATTGATTTTAAAATTAAAAAATCAAAAATTTTACGAGGTCAATTTTATCTTGTTTTACCTATTTTGAATTAAAACATGTAATCTCTAATTTTCTGTGTAAGTAGTCAGTACCAAAGTGCATAATGTGAATGTGTAATTGAAAAAAAGGCGATTTTCGCATCTAGTCAATAACATATTTCATACAAACTAGCAAAGAGTTAGTAGTATTGATAGAAAATACCTTATGTCAATGTACTAATTATTATTATTCCCTTCGCGTTGATAAATCTATTTTCTATTTTGCTTTTTCGTATTTTGTTTTGTTACAATTTTTGCTTAAGATTGTAAAGATTTGAGTTTCAGTAAAGACAAATTATAAAATTAAAGGAAAATGGATGATAAAATTATATAATATTCAAAAAGTAATTATATAAGGTAGGCATTGAATTGATTCATTTCTATAATTCTTTTAATTTATTTATATTTCATTTGATTTTTTGTAATTTAACAGCATCTACTATAAAAATTACCAAATTAAAGCGTAAAACACAATACAATTAAGTTAATTGCTAATATATTTATAAAATTTAATCCTTCTAAGGATCCTACTTCCTATCCTATGCCTACTAATATTAATAAATGTGAAAGTTTGGATGTAAGTTCATGAGGATAAGTTTTGTTACTCAATCACGCAAAATCTGGCTTGACGAATTTCCGATGAAATTTAGTATAATAGAAAAATACCGGGAATAGTACATGAGTACATTTCTGATCCTGAAATTTAATGGGAGTTGAAGTTCAAAGCGCAAGTTAGTGGCTTTATTAAAATTCAATGGATCTGTCACTAACATCATATTTTTTTTGCGCGATGAAGCGTTAAGCTATAGACAAAAGAAGACAATCAACTATAAAGTACATAGTTAAAAATATTTTTTCGCCACAATTCATTAAGTGACGTCGACGCAGTCGGAATTGCTCCAAACGGTATTTCTCACAGATTGACTTAACCGCTGGGAAAACAACTTACGCCTAATTTTCAATAAGAAATAACAATTTAGCGTTAGTATTTCAACTATTATATCTTTGTCACCGCCTTACATTGATCTGTCACTTTCTGCGCTTTCAGTGGCTGGAGCGCAGGCGCAGCCACTGCACAAAAATGCATCTGTGGAAATGCAGCCCAATCTCACGGAACGCTATTATTTTCATCACCAAGGTTACTGGTATGTAATCGAACTTGGAGAATACATAGTATTATGAATCTAGTAGTATTCGACTGATAATATACAATGAGCAGGACGGTATCAATTTAAAATTCACTTCGAACTTACAATATCCAATATCTACAGCGCATTTCTACACTTTTCACGCAAATTTACGTTTACGTTTGAACACTTCCGGCAAAGTGGAAAAATAGTAAACACCGAATTGTGTCAAGTATTTATTTGGCTGTTAACTCTAGCAGCGAAATGTAAACATGAAATGGATTATGTGTTTAGGAGTGTAAGGTGTACTCAGGTCACGGGCCCTTATTGAGGGCAAAGGGAAGTTATAAATCTGTCGGCGCGAACAATGGCGCGATAACGTGCACCTTGCGCCTGCGTCGATAGCACCGCCCGCCCGCGCGCCGCGCCGCACCGCCCCGCGCAGCCAAAACATTCTGCTTATACTATGTCGACGTCGATTTACTCCATTCGCGTACTACTGCCTAAATATCACTGACCGTATGACTAAGCATTGTAAGGGTGACATAAAATATTAAAATGTGTCGTAAAATAGTTTCCACATTTATTTGAAATTCGTTCATAGTTATCAGAACAGTAATAAGTAAAAAAAAGTGTTTTAAGTACATATTATAAAGTAACACCTAAATAGTACATTGTTAACGAGTGGGTGAAAGTAACTTTTTTAAGTCCCGAGACGAGCGAGGGCGCCAATAGTTCGAGGGACTTAAAAAGTCTTTCACCCGAAGTAAACACTGTGCTTTTCATTACGTATACAAGGAAAGTAAAAATAAAAACATGAATTAGCTAAAGAAATGATGAGTGAATTATACGGAAGCATAAACAAAACTCTAAACTTGAAAAAAAAAGATCGGCTTTAGCTTCCACCATATTTTTTTTTCCTGTGGCCGACCAAATTTTTAGCTATAAGATTCTTTTCATTTGGTTCCATCATTGAAAAAATGATAAAAAATCTAAATTATAAAAAAATATATTCTTTAACTTCATGTTATTTCAATTTTACATAATATATTGAATGGCTGTATAGGAAGTTGGAATATGGTTCAATAGAATAACGTGAAAATAGAACTATGTAGTTTTTTTTAAATAATTTGACAGCTGTCAGTTGAAAACGATTCTCCCTAGGGCTGAAAAGTATTACTTTCTCCACGCTCCTCAGGCAACTTCAGACTTAATTTTGAGAGTATGAGTAATGAAAATAATTATTATTTATTTATAGATTTAAGAAAATCGATAATTTCCTTAATTTTCGTTAGTTTCAATGACCAGTGTAAGCTGACTTTCATCTCAGAAAAAATTAAGGAATTAAGGAAAAAACTAAATTTGTTCTCGCAAGTTCAAACTCAGTTTTCCTTAATACTGGCAGTTGTCGTATTCTTAAAGAACATTTGACAAAATTAATTCCTGCCATGTCTTTGTGTGAAAATTTTAAATTATACGGTACCAAATTCAGTAAATATGTAGACATTCGACGTCATTAGACTAATTAGAAGACATATTAAGAAATCGTTATAAATTACACGCATTAGAAAACTATTCCCTAGATAATAACAAAATAACTGTTCTGTGGAATGGAATGTTCATTGGGTCAACTCAAGGAACTTATAATGCGACATTAGTGACGGCACAACACAATCTGGTTTGGGATAAATGAAGACAAAACTATCGCGTTCAATCGAAGAAAAAGTTAATTCTACGTTTAACCCTTGAGCGTGATAAGCAGATGTTGGACTGGGTAGGACAGCTTTGATAAAACTTTCTCGAAGAATATAACGATTTAAAAGTGCTATTTTTTAACCGATTTAAATAAAATCATTTTAATTTTCGACGAAAATACACAAGTACGAATTACGACATTTATGACTGGAGGTATGAAAAGGACCACTTTGACAAATCGGAACATGATCAATTTCCTTCCTGATATAAGGTTCATTTTCAACCGACTTCCCAAAAAAGGAGGAGGTTATATGTTTCGATGTATGTATGTATGTATGTTCGCCGATTTCTCCGTCAATTGTGGACTGATTTCCAAAATTGTTTTTTTATTCGAAAGGGTTTATTCCCAAGTTGGTCCCATTTTAACCACGTCCGAATCTGTTCGGTAATTTTAAAGATACCTAACAAATAATAAAAATATCAACATTGCATTATAGAGCAAAAGCCCGCGACAGCATGCCCTTTCTTATTTTATTAAAACTCAAGATTTTCTGTGTATGTCCCCAACATAGATATAGCGATTAGCGACTATAAAAGTTGGATCATGATTACTTATAGGCAGATAATTTATAGCAATAGCATATAAAGTGGTAGCTCAATTTCCTCAAAGTAAAGTTTTTTAAAGATTTTATTCAGAATAATATTAGAAATCACGCCATCCATTACCAGGCAATTGGTGCAGATATAAACCCCTGCCAGACATAGTTACTTTACTAAATTATAGTTATATTTGTTTTATTACAAAATCTGAATTTAATGTTACTTTGGGAGGCCCCAAGGGTGCTTTTTATACCTATAAACATCATCCTTGCTAGCCATATTACCTGCATAAGCAACTAAGATCCAAACTTCATACCTAGTCGCTAATATTTTTTACCCGTATATACCACGCAGAGAAACATTCAGCATTTTTAAAATAAGGAAGGTTTGGTCGTCGCGGGCTCTCGGTCTATTTATGTGCCAAAAATAACAGACAATTTGACATGTTTGACATTTCAAATCAGACTGACACAAGCTAATTATTAAAAATAAAAAACACGACTGACAAGTTTTTACACAAAAAGTACATACAAACATATAAGTTATATACATTTTTGAAATCGCCTTTTAAAGCCCTTCAATTTGATACCCCACTCGATAAGATTGATCAAATTTTATTTTTTTGGTCTGCTATTTATCGCATATATAATCCGCCATTTTGTTTTAATGATGACGTCATATAGCCTATGTCACTCGGAGGAATACAAGGAATCTAAAAATACCTCTCACATCAAAATCTGTTAAGCCGTTCAGGACTTATGGTGGAATAAAGAAACTTACATACATACATACATACATACATACATGAACCCTGAAAACATAACACTCCTTTTTTGGTCAGTCGTGTAATAAAAAGTTTCGAATTCTTAATTCTTCGTTCAGGACTTATGGTGGAATAAAGAAACTTACATACATACATACATACATACATACATGAACCCTGAAAACATAACACTCCTTTTTTGGTCAGTCGTGTAATAAAAAGTTTCGAATCCTTAATTCTTTATTTTCGGCCAGAAGAAAAGTTTAAGTTTTTATTAAAGAAAATTAGTGTAGTAGCACTAAAAATAATAAAATAAAACTTTTTTCCAAAAAAGTGAACCGACTTCCATCATAAAACTTAAAATCAAGAAATAACAATAAAGAAAAATGTATTGGCATGCTACCTACTGAATGAGGTGAAGTCGGTGCCGAAAAAAATAAATAATCTAAATTTACATTAGAATCGTGTATACATATACGAGTATATAAAATGCCTAGCTAAACAATTACATAACACCCTTACTCCTGCACTTGGCACCGACTTCACCTCAATCAGTAGGTAGCATGCCAATACATTTTTCTTTATTGTTATTTCTTGATTTTAAGTTTTATGATGGAAGTCGGTTCACTTTTTTGGAAAAAAGTTTTATTAAATCAAATTTATACCTGAGTTCTTCACTGTCTGCGGGTATTATAGAAAGACTCAAAGCTCGCTTGCTCTCTTGTCGCTCGAATGGTCGTGGTATGAGTTTCTCTGCATGATCGCGTCAGAAAATTACTAAAATCGCCGACACAGCCCAGCGGATAAGTTCTTACATATACATGTGGAAAATACGAAAAGATATACTGAAAAGTATAGTCCTAGCTCCTAGCAAAAAAAAAAGTAAATTCCTAAGTATACTTAACATAAATAGAAGTAGGTTAGAGACCTAGTTAAATAGAGTGAAGCTTGTATGGTTTGATATAACATTTGGTTTGATAGGTCGCGCTGTCGATAGTGAGGTGGGAGAAGTAGAGGTCGCGGCAACGCAAACCTTATCGGTCATTGACCTTCACACCTAAACCGAGCCTCACATCTCGCTCGTTGCGCGCGTTTACATGAACATGTACTAAATTTCGGGGACCACTGATAAATACTACTGCTGTTACTATGTGCTTCTTTATGAACGAAATGAAATAAATCAAAAAATATATCTCGACATTTAGCAACTTTTGTTATTGCTGAACTTTTATTGCCCTGACGTTAACGTTAATAAAAAGAGGATTTTCCGAAGTTAGCCGTGCCAAAATACAACGGTAGCTCTAGCTACGGCTGTAACTGGAGTAACAAATGAGGGCGCATAATGCTTTGTTGGCATATCAACGATCTGTATAGTAATGATGCAAAAAGTAGTGGTCTGGACGTCAGGTAGGCGCCGGCGAGGCACTTGACCCGTTTCCCGCTGGCCGGTCCGCGCCGCGCGCACAATCGACAATTCCGCGACATCCGAACTGACACCCGACCACCTTGTACCCCTCCCCCATTTCCTGCGACGATCACATATCCCTTTTTACTCGAAGAACTGTGTCTACCCTTATTACTCTTCAATTAAAAGATTATTTCAATTCCACTTGTTTGACTATTCAGAGTTCACAAAAATAAGGAACGAGTTATCATTTCGACTTTCTTAATAATGACAATTTGATCAATTTAATCAGGATCATGTCGATCAGTTCTTGATTTTCGAAATGAACTTTCAACAGGAGAGGGATTGAACATGACTCAGTAGTCAAACAAGGTCGTACATCAGGCGGATGGTTGTCTAATCGTAATAATCGTGACACGGTGAAGTCGGTCATGATAGTATGTAATTAGAAGCGTGCGGCGGGACGAGCAAGTGAACGAAATTCGGGGGCGGCTCCGGGTCGCTGCGTTGAATAAAACATTGTGCGCCGGCGCCAGCGCCGCCCGTACAACAATAGAATCTAGGTCTAGACGACACGATAGCAGCGCCACCGCGACACCGCGGAACAGCGCTCCGCTGCCACTGTGCTCCTCTTGTCACCTCACCACCTTGGCCTTAAAACGAGAATTCAAATTCGTAGATCGAAATACAATATTTCAAGAAAAAAAAAGCTCAGTGCCTTCAAATAAATGTTATTTTATTCATGGAAAAAACATGTATGTAGTTCCATGATTTTATTATATAGATTATCATTATCATTTTGACACGGAAGTCCTTGTTGTGAAAGAGACAATCGAATATTGAAAATTATGACGTTATTCCACTCTTGATGCAATTTTCGTTTAATTTCGAATCAAATCGCAATCAAATAAATTTTCATCTTGCGCCCTAATGAAATATGTATGTATACTTATATTTATAGTAAACATTTTTATATGAAAGTTATTATTTACCTAATAGGATTTCCGCGAATTTACACAACATATTATTCAGTGAATATTACCTTTAATTTTGTTAACTCCATAGTAATGAGATAACTGTTCAACAGTGGGTCCATAACAATCTTAGCGATAGCCGGGAATATATTCCTGCGATGTACTGAGCCGCTGCAAAAGTGTGCGCATGTATGCGCTTCTTGCACTCGTGTGCAGTATACTTGAACATTGTCAGCTCATTCGTCATACCGACCGCTAAATTATACAGTCGATGTATTTACTCTTCGATGTATTTACTCGGCAAGCAGAACATTGAATTCACTGGGTTTCTGCTCCAAATCTGAGACACACAGTTAGTTTTTAAATATTCTATTTATATTTCTGTAGCAGTTATTTTTAATTTTTACAACAATTTTTGTATTATGTCTCAAAAAAAGACAAACCCAAGAATAATACAAGATCTATTTAATGGTGAATTCCAAAATAAAATACATATTATCTAAAAATAAATTGAGCGGTAGTTCGGTTATTGATATTTGATATAAAAACATATGTAGCAATAGCAACTAATATTACATTTAATGTTTGCAACCATTAGGAATGTGAAGCGTAAGGCTAAATCAAAGTGGACTATTGTTTGCCGGCAGAAAATAATGAAATATTAGTCAGTGAAATATATTCGATACACGTGTATAATGGATGCAATATACAATTTTCAACGTAAACAAATACAACAACTGGCATAATTTACAACCTTTCATTATAATTATAAAAAAAACAAACTATCACTTTAATACATTTTATTTTATGCTCATCATCATTTTTATAACCTTTTTTTATGCTCTTTTCCAATCGCGAGGCATCGCGTAGCAACCTACCTCTACGAGCGTGCTACGAAAGTACTTCGTAGCATGCTCGTAGAGGCGCCTACTCTACAAGTAGCACCGCTACGCACGCAGTCCCAAAAATCATGTTTCATTAAAATCGATGGATAAGTCGTGATAAATCGGTTCAAATATCAAGTGTTAATCATTTAAACGTATATAATTACCGTGTTTTAATATTCTGAACACATCAGCTGAATCAATCACGTACGGGAGAGGAACTCATGTCGCTACACGCTACACCACGTAACGCACTTCAAGGTCGGCTACATATTAAATTTCGATTCGGATTTTATCTAGTCTATGGACCGCAGCATAATTATCTTTCATGAGGTGTTGAACCGTGTCCAATGCCAACTTAATCGTAGGGTTGTGCAGTGGCACAACCAAATGGGTTGTGCCACTGTACAACCCTACGATTAAGTTGGCATTGCACAACCCTACGATTAAGTTGGCATTGGACAACCTACTCAACCGATATTACATTGGCATTGGCCAATCCAATAAAACCTATATTCTTGACACACACAAGATTTTAAAAAACAAGTCAGATTAAAAAGTAGCTAACTGAGTATGGAGAACGCGTTTCAGGGCAAACTGTCCAAGTGCCTCATATCCTCTCAGTCCAAAAAGCGAGTACGCGTTGGAAATGGAGGTAGTGGCGAGCGAGCTCATTAAGGCACTGCAGGAATTGAATACGTAACGAGTTTCCGATGCGACGCGCGCGCAGCCGAGTGTATTTCCGGTATTGCCCCGCGAGATGCTATCGCGCGCCACATAATGTTAATTACGAGCAGAAGCGCGCATTTATTGACCTTATCTCCGGTGGGCCCTTGCACAAAAATAATGAGCGTACAGGTGTTGGCCACCAACGAGGCTATAGAAATGGCACAATACTGGACAGAAAAAAATAAAACCTTTGGGGGAAAAGCAGCGGCATGAATCAAAGAAGAGTACAGAAAAGAACAGATGTAACTCATTTCAATTCACACTTTCTTTCATTTTTAAAGAAAGTTTACAGAGTTGCGAAGAGCTTTTTTATAAATGGCAGAGTTCTAGTCGCTATCATACCTTATGTTGCTCAAGTAGAGTGCCCATGTGCACTTTAACCAACCTAGATTAGGTTAGTTCTATTCTCAATCATAAAGCTCAATATAGATGTAAAGCTCCACACGTCGTCGCTAAGTACGATAGAGATAGCTTCAGAGAAAAGTCCCTTTCTGCCCTCGTGTTCAACGCAGTTAATCACCTTCCCACTATCACTTCAGCGAACTACTCCGTTGGGCTTTGACGATGACTTCATACTAACCAACTTTCCAAACTTAACATTTAGTACACCTAAACTTTCGTCTGTTATTCCGGATACGTCATTCGTAAGAGTATTCTTCATCTTTTTTAGCTTGTAATCAGCATATCTTCATCCCGTCTACTCATCTGTCTTTTGTTTAATTTGCGATCTTGGGCCCTTGCGCTTTCTTTTCTCGTCCGTTAATGAGCGAGTGCGCGACAGCGGAACGACGCGGCTGGGAACGCCCGCGAATCACCAACATTGAGTTATTACCTACTTTTGGAAAATCTCTAACACGCTTTCGACACGTACTCAATTCGATAATGAGATGTCATTCCCAGATGATTATTCGATAATCTGGTCAGGTTATGATGAGCCCTGTATAACTAGCCATTTTAGGCACGTCTGTGTCCCTTTTGTCAACTACTCTTTGAACTCTTGAGAAAAACTTCTTCACACTGCAGTCAGTCCCTCGGATTTGCCATATTCTCTGTTTTACAAGAATTATTATAGTGCATGATTATATCTTCTTGTTGTATTTAAATTTGATCACAAAATACGTATCTTTAAGGTGTTGTAAAGCATTCTTACTTCTCTGTCAATTCTTCTTTGCCCAATTTCCATCGTCAAAAATGTTGCATTTAAAATCATTGTAATACTCGGTGAAGGGCAACGGCTGACGTAATGTTTCTAGTCGATCGTTTCGCGTCATCGAGCTCGATTTCTATCTGACGTAGCAGACAACCCTCGGTCAAACCGTAACCGCAGATTAACAAAACTACCATGAGCTCTAAGCATTTAAAATACGATTCAATTTACAACGCTCAACGTTCTTTGTGGCAAATTTACGAACCAACTGGAATTGTATCGCTTTAGCCATTTTTTTTTTTTAATCGAGTTTAAGAATTTCGATTAGCAGATTTCCTTCAAGCTATTGCGGTATAAAGGTATCGCTTCGGAAATAAACATATTACATCACGCTCCCCCACGAACGCATCCAAACGCCCTGCGGCGGTTATAAATAGTCGGCGGTCCCTTAAGGCGCGGGCGCACGTTTCCGGGCTGGAAGTGTGTCGCTTCCTCTGCGAGCGGTCGTTGACGCGCATGCATTGTCGCCGCACATTCCCCGCCGCCGGCGTCGCCGACGACGTTTTTAAATAGAGGGCCGATTACGAGCGTCTGGCTGCGGCGCCGGGCACATGACCGCGCGAAAGTGCAGCGCCCGCCGCGTCACGGGCTATTTGCGACAACACCGCTCCGCTCGTCGCCCGCCTCCACACCCACCTCCGCGGCCGCGAGCTGGCTCCCAGCGCCTCACGTGCTCCAGAAGGACGTCCATGACAACACGACTCGTGTCCAAAATAAACATCATTACACTGATCAGCAATCTGCCAGACTATTATATCACTTCGCAGATTATAAGCTTATCATCAGTGCCTTCAAATATAAAGTACTATCATTTCCGAGATGACACTTTATCAAAGACTCGTTCGTTTTCACTCAATATTCATAACATAAACAATATGATGTCATGTATCGGAGACGGGTCAGAAGCAGCAAGAAGCTGTACACGCGTCAGTGGCAGCGGCGAACCGCGGAGCAGGAGGCAGCGCAGTCTCGGCTGAATAAATTCGGAGGAGGCGCACTGGAATGCGGGGGGCGGCGCGGCGCGGGCGGGGGGCGCCGTGCGACTGGCGCGCGCGCCGCTGTCCCACGGTCGCGCGGCCCCGCGTCCCGCGTCCCTCACACTTTCTTTCGCGCCATAAAGGTCGTTTCAAATATTTCGGAATGCTGTTTGGTGACATTTCACCCGCGAGGCGCGGGGTGACGAATGCAGGCTCCGGCACTCAGCCGCGCGCCGTCATCCACGCCGGTGTCCTGCACTGTTCTCGTCACCAACATTTGCTCGAAACAAAACAACTGTTGTTTCGCACTCGACTATCTCAATTTGAGAGACCCACCGATCATATTTTGATCAATATGAAGTTATCATGAGTCGATAACATGAACCAATCGAATAACGTTAACAGAATTTCGTGGTTTCTTTTGAGACGTTTCGTTTCGTCTGGGACGTTTAAAGCTCTATGGTCTACTTTCCACGCTCATGTGTGAACTGAGTTTCTCCAATTAATAGATTCGTTCCAATAGCAAACAGCGAGTCGGAGAAAGCAGTGGCGGCGAGGGTCAATGTCCGGTGGAATTCACACCGGCCGACCGCCGTGACGTTTACGAAGAAATGTGGCGTAACGCTCTAAAATTTCAAAAACCGCGCTCCTTCTGCTTCCAAATTCCGAGAAGCAAGGGCGGCGCCGGCGAAGCGCGAGCGACGCGGTGCAGAGTACAGAACAGACGTTGCCCGTGGCTACTTTATCACATTAACATTTATTTTACAACACTCTGATTCTATACCATATGAAGCTAATTTTCTCAATTTTTTTGTTTAATCTTTCTATATTACAAAAAAAAATTGTTTCAATAAAATTAATTCATATAAATTTTACTGATTAAACTTATATAAATAATCGCTTGTAAGTTAAAAGTTGCAAGACATAACAAAACTGCGTTATGGCTGTCCTAAACCCGACTCGGTTTATTGAGCGTACACCGCTATGAATGGAATGCGGTGGCAAAGGTTGCGCAAGCAACTAACAGCGGAATGCGGGGCGAGGGTGTGCGGGACGGGGAGGGGGGGGACGGGGGGCGCGCTGCAGCCTTCCGCTGCATCCCGCGGCCATTCACGTCGCGCGGCCGCTGTGTGGTCGTCGGCGAAATAACTCACCGTTACCGCGAGGAATGCTCGCTCTATCTCTATAACTGCGCCTGCGCAGACCACAAAATGTAGAGGCTACAGAATAGACACCAGATAGCGGAGCTTGTCATGTAATTTAAAAAAATATCATGGACGGCAAGTGATACAAAGCTCTCTGTGTTTTGACATCTATCCACGTCCTTAAATTACCGACATTTTTGATAACAATTTTTAACTATAGACGCAAGGCCCAATTGCCCAATTAGGCAGTTTTTTGTTAGTTAACCAAAGTTTTCTTTTTCTAGAAAATTATAAATAGTAAAATTACCTAGAACGTAGATAACGAAAATAACAGAGAGTAGTAAAACACAGGTTAAACATTTGTCGTCTCTTGATTCTGTGTCGCCTGCTGCCACTTTATAACATGCCATAGCGAGATATTAAGCTGATAAGGAACGAGATCTCAATTCTCGTCTGCCTCTTTATTTGTTTTACGTGACAATTGTCGGTCTTATGTGACATTTTAATGTAGAATGTACGTAGGTAATGTATAACATTATTTAAAATCAATAAGCCTATCTCATTCCCCGGTGGTTTTTATAACGTTTACTAATCTATGTATTTGTACCTTTTTCAATAAATAAAGTATTTAGTAAGCAGCAAATACAAGAGTCGCACTATAAAATATATCCAAATCGCTTTAGGTATGCCTATAAAATTTGAAGAATTCTCTTAATTTCTCCAAGATCCCATCATCAGATCCTGACCTGGTAACTATAGGACCAACTTGGAAGTATACCCTTTTTTACAAAAAAGAATTTATCAAGTCTTACCAGACGTTTTCGAGTAATCAAGTAAATAAAAAAAAAAATAACGCGACGAATTGATAACCTCCTCCTTTTTTGAAGTCGGTTAATGATAACCTCCTCCTTATTTTGAAGTCAGTAAAAATACCACACAAGTTAGAATTTAGGACAGGCGAGTCCTAATTGAAGATAAATAAACTATTATTTTAACGGCCGTAGGCCGTCGTAGACCCTCGTAGACCCCTCTACGAAAGTCTACGAATCTAGTCTAAGCACAACTGCTACTACGCAGCATGATTAATTGGACGCTACTTGACTAGGATACGATTGAACTTGCATTTGATCATTACTTTAACTAGTTGTTCCTCTAAATCTGAAGTAATCCATTGCCAAAGAATTCTATGGAGCTGTAAAGTTATCCATCCATACTCCATACAAATTAATTACATTGGAGTAATAAAATTTCAAAATAACTGTAACTTTTAAATTGTATAGTGTTATTAACCTGTTTGCAGAACCCAAACAGGTGTCTGTTTGTCCAGGGTAATCTTCGGAACAGCTAATCGATTTAGAACGACCCGATTTTCTTGGGAACGTTAATAAGTTACAGAGTAACATATACGGTAGTTTTTAACCCGGAAAATAAGGGTGCTTTCGTGTAAAACAGCCTAAAACAAATTCAAGCGGGCGAAGCCGCGATCAAAAGATAGTACAAATAATTTTAAATATAATAGCATTCGGTGTGAAAAATATTTTCCTGCTGGTAAACTACTCCAACCCGTGCAAATCAGGAGCGAGTTGCTAGTGATATAGCAAATCGGGCTGTAGCATTCTAGAGCAATACATACATACATTGTTAAGAGAGCCGCTGAGTCGAGTCCGTCGCGAGTCGCCAGCGCACTATGAACTATCAATAGTTGGCGCGTCACCGCCCTACATACTTGTCGCGAGCGACGACCACGATATAAACTAGAACGGTATAGAAGGATACATAAAAAACTGCTTAGCACGCTCATCTCTGAAAAGATGCAATCTTATTCAAGCCACATTCAGCAGTGGACTCCTTGTAGTTCAAATAAGCTTCAGAATCTTTTTCTTCAGATCACAGAAATCAGATTTTTTTAGTGTTTCAGACACTTCTGTTTTCATAAGCAGATTATTCACAAAATTATTCCGTGTCAAACAATGTCCGTAATAGAAAGCTGGTTTCATTTATTGAATTCTGTGTTTTCTTTATTTTATGACTACGGCAGTTTCTCTTCATGCGCTGAATAATATACAACCTTTGTTCCCCGGCGACACCGCTCAGACATCTGCAAGTTGGTTGGCGATTGAAATGCTCGCCAAGCTTCGACAAATCTCACCATACAATGCTTAGTTTAAATGTAAGCTGTAACATTGTAACATTAGGAAAGTATGTAAACTTGGACATAAAGCTAACTTTTTCGTAAAGTTGGCCGGTCTTACTTCTATTTCTTTAAACGAAGCAGTGCAAGCATATGCATATTGGTAGAATGAGAAGAAAATAACAAGTTTCCGTACGAATTACATAGACCAAGAAGTATAGTCGAATTACTACGTATCAGCATATGTAAAGCCTTGGGGCTTGGGGCAAAGCCCCATATTACAGAAGAGAAAATAGTAGTAATTAAACATAATCAGGCTTATATTGATAAATTAAATTATCAAGTCATCTGAAGCAATCTTAACGAGAAATGGTAAAGTCATTAATGAAGGTAAATATAATATTCTGAGGAAATTGCTGGTTTTCACGATAAAATAATTTTATAGCGAATCCAAGAAAGCTTAAAGAGACGTCATACTTGGCGAGTATGCGACAGTGTGGTTGACCCAATGTTTATTATTCACACGATCTAATTCTGTCAAAAACGTTCGAGTGTAACACTTCCGTTCAGCGTCTCGCCTGACTAGGGCGCCCGGCCGTAACACTTTTAACTAAGTTTTCAAAATAATTGTGTGTCCATTGTCTCTTTACTGTATTGTCTGGTGTTTACGTGTCGGCGTTGTGTAATTCCGATAAAAATAAGTGGCGACGACGAATTCGCCTTTATGGCTATAAACACGTTCAGCGATTTACTATTTCCCATAGTTGTCAGCAATTAGAGCAGTGTTTGTGTGCGGGTGGAGGCGCGCGGGGGCCGGTGACACGTGTGGCCCACATAGTGCGCCCATTGAGCGCCCGCGCCGCCGGACGTGACGTCAGCACGAGCACCTGCGCCCTCACACCGCTACCCACCACCTAACGACCATAATGTTCAACTGAGGCTGCATTCTCGACAAGGATCGGCCTCTAAGAAATCTTGGCGTAGGATGTTTGCAATAGACTTGATCGTAAATGTCTTGAGCTGATGTGACAAGGAATTGGCGAAGGTGGTGGCGCCGTGGCAGCGGCCGACAAGGCCAGCGGCGCTCGTCCGCACCATTTGTGGTCACCGCACTGGCGCCCGCTCACGCCGCACTCTCCATCTTACCTAATTAGTGTCGGCTGGCGGTGTGGGTGAACCCGCATTGCTCTGGAGGCCCTCCGCCTTCGTTATTACTATTTTAGTCAATGCTATTAAGTAATCGCAATAATTGAGACTAAATGAGCTCTAATGAATTTATTAACGTGCGACCATAAATCGTCTCCGCCTACTGACAGCCGCTACTGGTCCGTGATGGAATATGTTCGTGTTACAGACGGCGCCGGCGCAGAGCAGCAGTCCAGCACGTCCCGGGTCCTGAGTCAGCATGATGTCATGCGGTGATGCGCTAATGGGAGCGTCCCGCGGCCGCGCACGTCACATCCCATTCCCGCGGCATACTTCACCCAATCGAGCGATGACAAATCCATTCATATTCTTCCATTGTACCTAACTGTTATGTTTGAAGCTAGATTCTTGCAATTCCAACGTAATTAACGTTCATAAACACGAGTTCAGCCGTCGCAACGAGCTAGCTTATTTTCTAACTTCTCATTGTTTGAATTGCAAAAGTTGCTCAATATATTCAAGAAAAAAGAAGAAGATTCGAAGAAAGAACACAGAAGACGAACGCGAAAAGAAGATAAAAAGGAATTACGAAACTGGTTTTCATAATGATTTGACAGATTGTTCCATATTCTGAGATCATTGTGAAAGCTGGATTTTGTTCCTATGTCATCGACCACAGCTTGGTCACAGCCATACAGCAACCGGAACTTCACTCAGCCCGCGAAAGTCCGTGTTGCTCGAAGGTTACAGCGGAACCTGGCAAGACTTCATTGCGAGTTGCAGCAAGTTGACATCATCCATGGAAGCCACTAGTGTAAAATTGATATTGATACTGTATACTTCTTGATGTGTAATATTTTGGTTAACTTATTTATTATGTCTGTCGTTATTACCAAATACTATACATATAAACTCATAATAGAGTATGCTTATGAAACTTGAGCAATGAAGCTACCACCCTGTAAATTTTTATCACATTCCCAATGAAAATAAGTTATGACTAACAATTTAATAGTAATTTCACATAGGTACCTAAACATTTTTTTGATTCCCATACAAATTGGTCTATCAGCTGATGGGACTTAATATGTAAAGTAAAATTTTATGTTATTCTTTTACTATAAATTTCTTTCGGACGTAGTTGTATTCCAAGTACTGAGCATATTGTAATAATTTGGCCAGTAGTTAAAAAATTAACCCTGTATGTACCTACCTTAAACAGTAAAACTGACCATCCCCGATTTGCTTTCATGTTCATGCCCGTGGAAAAGCTATTTTTGGAATTGTAGGAAAAACTTATTTTTGAGTAAAGTTTCCTCTCAGTAAAAAGTTTTTCTGCAATAAACACTACTTTTTATACACTTAGTCAAAATTTTCTCTATGTTATGGCACACAAATATAATGGACCTATTTATATTTGTAGGTTTATGCATATTTGTATCGTGCTGTCACGTGCTGTTAAAATATACATATGAATAGTTACAATCCGTAGGTTAAGATTTCAATGCTAAGAAGTGGACTAATGATGTCTGACTAAAATTGGCTTAATTTATTTATATAAAACTAGTAACTTTAAGTTGCAGGTACCTATTCCATTATTTATCAATTGTTCTAACAATATATGTATATCTGTGTCATAAAGGGTAAACTTTAAGCAGTAATAAACTTTGATTTCCTTTTAGCAGCACGGAAATATAATTAATTTTTCCATGTTTAGCAGTAAGTAATTCAATCTTCATGTTTAAAAAAACCAGCCAAGTGCAAGACAAGCTCGCCCATCGAGGGATCAGATTTATTCTTGTACAAGTGTACTGTTAGACCATCCTTTTTTCAAATTTCATAATTTTAGGTCAACGGGAAGTACCCCATAGGATTCGATTGTTGTCTGAAATCGCAAAATATACAAAAAATCGCAACATTCACGGTAAAATCTCCTGATCGCGTTGACGTATAATTTTGATTTTTAGGTTCCGTAGTCCGACAAGGAACCCTTATAAGATCGTTCAGTCCGTCCGTCCGTCCTAGTATGTCACAGCTGAATATCTTCTACGTCTATGGACTGATTTGCATGTAACTTGGTTCGAGGATACTTCACAAATAGATCTCATTTTTAAAAATACAATAAATTTAAATTACCCCTTTTTAAGGGTACCTCCCCATACATGTAAAGGGAGGGGTAAATTATTTTTTTTGAGTGCACCCCTTGTGTGGGATATCGTTGAAAAGGACTATGAAAATAAGGTAGGGCTTCCATACAACACTTTTTTATCAGCTTTACCATTTGCGAGATATAGCCCGCCAAAGTCGTTTACACGGTGTCCCCCCTGTAATTTCTAAAGTCTTTGACCTATAAACTTCAAATCACTCACGTAAAGAAACATGCGCGAAAACTCTTATTTAAAATTGTTTCGGATATCCTGTGATAAATACTTTTGAAATTATAAATAAAATAAAAATATATACTTTTTTCTTGCAAGAAATGCAAAACAGCGCGGTGCCAAGAATGACTACGGAACCCTACTTTATGCGTGGTCCACGCATTTGGCCGGTTTTTTTTTTGCTGAAAGAAACAATGGTTCTGAGTATTTAATATTAATTTCAACTAGATACCTTTAAGCGTTCCTGTGAAAAAAAGTTTGACCGACAGACGGACAACAAAGTGATCTTATAAGGGTTCCGTTTTTGCCTTTTGAGGTACGGAACCCTAAAAAGGACTTACGGAGCTACTTTCCTAAGTATCAAATATACATAACATGGCAATATCGTACAGTTTTTCGAACATCACAGTAACAAGATAACGATTTAACAAGGCGTCCCAATCAGTACAAAGACGTCGTTGAAAAGTTTTCGAAGAAAAAAATCGATGATACCGCTTCGCACTTAAGTAGGTAACCCCTTAAATTCAGTTAATTTTAGAGCTGATAATACTTCTGTACGAATAGGTAATATAGATGTTTATTGTGTTAGGTTAAATCCTAATCCTTTTTTTTACGTGTGGAAAGACCTTCGTCTCGTCCATCCAGCCACGGGAAGCCGGACGGGTATGTGGGACTTGAACCCACTTAAACCACACGGTGTCAACCCCTACCGCATATATGCCAGAACCGTGTGCTTCTCTCGCTCCACAGCCCTGGCGCGGCGGCCGCTACCACGGCGGCTCCACCACGGCTCGCTCTCGAAGCTCCTCTCCAGCGAGAGGGTCGGAGCTGCCAGCGGGATAGGCTCCAAAATTTCCCGCTAGGGTAAAGGCACGCTTGACACGGGTGCGCCTTTCCACCCGAGGACCGTTAAGCCGAGCGACGGAATCCCGTTTCCGCCACCCAACCAACCCTCAACTTTTTGGGACCTGATCACCTGACCAAGTCAGGCCCTACCACATCTCAGCCGCAGAGGGTAGGTTGTCCCTATCTACTGCGGCTGAGACAGGCCCACCACGCGTCGGCCGCAGAGGACAGGGAGAGCGGCGCACCGCAATACCGACACGCCTCTTTCCCTGCGGCCCCACCGACACCGTGCCCAGAGTCACGGCCACGCTCGGTCGCGGAGGATAGGGAGAACCGCGCACCACAATATCGGCACTACTCTTCCCCCGCGACCCCTACCACGGCTGTGAGAGTAGGGCGTGTGTGCCCACGCCTCACAGCCAGGCCACTAAAAGCGGCCTTCTCCCGGCTCGGGTCGTCACTCCCGGGCCATGGGTTCCTGTTAGCTTCCCTGCGGCCGAGGCAAACCACTAGTACTGAGCCCCCCCATCGCTACAAGATCAGAACCCGTTCGGGGAGGTAGGTTAAATCCTAATCCTATCCTAACTACTATTATAAATGAGAAATTAAGTTTATTTATTCGTTTGTTTGTTACATCTTCAGGCTTTATCTACTGAACCAATCTTCCTGAAATTTGGCATACACATTATTAAACGTACCTACTGAGATAAATATATAGGTACATTTCATCCCGGGAAAAAGGACTGTTCCCGAGGGCAATCCACGCGGCCGAAGCCGTGGGCAAAAGCTGGTGGGTAATAAAATTGTTTCAATGTTTTATAGATTTTTAATACCTAGGGCGCTATTGAAATCAGTAGGATACAATTTAGATTGTACAATAAAGAACTTTAAAATGTGCATAATAATATACGCTAGTCGTTTGTAGCATTGAGATTTTTAGTCTGCGAAGGTCTATTTTCATCAAAAATAAAGTTTTGATTTTGATTACGCATAGGTATCTCGTACTATCATACTTTATTTCATACTACCGCCACACAAATAGTGTTTCTACGTGGTTGCTGTTGCTAGTCCTCACAAACTAATTCTACCTTCCTACCAAAAATTACCGCAGTGCGACAAGATTTTTTTGGCACGTGAGTGAGGGCGCCACTTACGTTTTAAATAAGAATAATTTATTAGCTTAGACATTGGTTCGCTTTTCTACCACGTGCCAAAAGATCCTTGTTTCCCTGTATTCAGTTTTCTATTATAGTGTAGAATGGGAGTTAAAAAATAACAAAAAACGACAGCTTCAAGTCTACCTATGACATCAAAGAGTAAAGTAATATAGAGGAGTATGACATTATAAAAAGACCGGGACGGGGACGCTGGTTTGCTCTTTTGTTGGAGGCCACGACTCATTTTGAGTCGCTGAGTCAGGATAGTAAGTATAGGTACATATTATAATTATTATTTTTCAAGCCCGAAAATTTTTACAGGTACCTAGGCCTTCGAGCAACACAGATTTCAAGTGTGAAGGTCCATGATAGATTTTTGTATTGCGTAAAAACCTAAAAGTAAATATTAGAAAAGAATAAATGATGAACTGAATCGGTAAAATGATTCTCAAGCAATGGTCTGACTACTGCTGACGAATGGTGGTCTAGAGGCTAGATTTTCAAAAGAAGTAATGTAAACTAGTAAAATGAAATATTTAGTCAAAAACAAAATTTTGCAACAAAAGATCAAAACAGGGATCCCAATAAATACCTATTATAAAATTATTTGCTCTTGCTCAGTTTTTATTTGATTATTATTTTTGATGAAAAACTTCATTTCAAATGCCATCGACTGGATAAATAAGACTTATTTGTAATCTTTAAAGCTTCATAAAGGAAAAAAATTAATGTCGAAATGAGAACCATTATACTTATACCAGACCGTAATAAAAACGTTCCTAGAACCATCTTAGAACACAAAACTGAAGAGCAGTCACTAAATTATAAGTTGAAATGTCAAATCTAGTGGAATTGTTGAAACAATAAATCTAGGATTTTGATAAAATTTGATGCACCGGTAGAGTCAAACCTGTACTGGAATAGCACAAATATGTTCCCAAAATTCTCATTCCCACCGACGCCGGTAAAGAGTTCCTTCGAATAATAATATGGTGTACTTATATCTAGTGAATTACTTGCTGAAAACTAAAAATCCAAACAGGAATTCGGTTTGACAATGAAGATCATCATATAATTAGACGTTGAAAATTCTTTCTCAAATCTACTATACTAATATATTTAAGGATTATTTATTTACTTCTCCGGAGCTAGTTCTGATTGAAAAAACTTTTTGTACTTTGATAACCAGATTATTAAATAAATTAAAAAAATAATTTATTTATAATAAGGACCAAGATATTTCTTTACATATATCTATTATAGCAATAACAATAAACAATTATAACAATATACATAGTATCTTTACGATTATAATAATAACTCTGAGTCTAGATTTCCTAGGCAGAAAACTAGATTTTGTTCTAGGTATAAGCTCACATGACAATTTTACAAGTTTTTTTTAAATATTACCATACAAATTTTCTGAATGTTAATGATCGACTCATGTAGTACTATTCAGCGCCTACAAATTCAGATAATTTTGAAAAAATATTTTTCACAAATTACTCTTGATAATCGTCACAAATCAGATAGATAAAATCTAAAAAATCTACCTAGGTCACGTATCCTAGATGTTATAAGAAAGCTAGACTAAACTATGAAAAGAATATGTACCTAATTATTCCATCGACAGGGCAATCTACTTCTTCCAAATACTTATGTCGTATTCTTCTATTCTGAGGGCCGAACATTATGTGGAATGAAACAACGATTCTCTTGGAGTGTCTCGTTAATGCTTTGCCAATGCATTCTCCAATTCACACATGGGTATTGGTAGTTGATTGTATATTTTGTCAACTAAGGGAGCGGGTTCACTCATGGCGGTTTTTTTTACCAGAAGCAAAACTACTATATAGATATGTAATACATACGTCCCACTCATCATGGGAGTTGAGTAGGATTCGGACATTTGACCACAGGCAACGTCTTACTACTCGACCACCACACAGCTTTCATCTTACTGGATAATAAGTATGAAAATAAAACGTGGAAGTTTATCTAAAGGAGGTACCTATAATATATATATATATACACGCACTAGATCTGATTCACGCAAAAAGTTTTAATTTTATTGAGGGACCCCGTCATCGAAATCAATGAGGATGACTACTTATAGTTATGTCAAGTATGGACGGGATAAGTTTTGCTATGAATTCACAACTTATAAGTTCACAACACATCAAATCAAAATTATTACAGGTAGATAGGTATGAATGAAGACAAGAACGACCGAAAAATTTTGGGAAAATGTATGAATTTCTCTTCGGTTCGATTAATTTCATGCAAGTACCTACATTACAAGCGGACACTAAATACATATTATACCTACCGGTAGGCACGCTGCACGGGATGTATAATATTATAGTAAACCCATAATAGTAATGAAAGTTACTTTTTTAAGTCCCGGTCCCGAGGGGGGGTTTGGCTGGCGCCCGAGCGTAGCGACAGGTATATTGGGATAGGTTTACTTAGAAGTACTTAATGATCACTATCATAAAGTATATAGGTACTATAAAATGAAGTTCGTCTTATCTATTCGCAATAAACTCAAAAACTAATGAACACGTTTTCATTCAGTTTTCTTTTCACTAATAGACGGGATTGGGAATGACGAAGGTTTTGTTGTATACATACAAAAAAGGTTTAACCCATAGACCTAATTGACGTACCTAGCTCTATCGTTTAACCTAACTACTTTGGCTATTTGAGGAATAACCAAAGTGTTAGTCTATGCTACTGCAGACACTATGATCACACTGAAGTGTCTTATTTCTTGTTGAATATGTCTGTCTAATATATTGAGTGCAATGAATCTAAACTGCAGTGATTTTTATTTACTCTTATTAATACGCCTCTCAATTGGTAGCAGAGCGTAGTTTAAATTACTGCCTAAAAAGAAAAGGCTCAAGATGGCAACAAATTATAAAATCGAATCGCTCACTAAAGAAAATTATGACACTTGGAGCATTCAAGCGCAAGCTGTTCTTATCAAAGCGGGACTATGGAGCTGTGTAAGTGGCGAAAATGTCTTGGCGAGCGATGCTACTGTGGATACGAAAATAAATTCGCACAGGATGATTTGCTAGCTCGATCTGAACTTTTACTTCTGATCTCGCCGTCAGAACTAAAACAAGTGAAGTCGTGCAAAACATCAAAAGAGCTATGGGAAAAACTCAAAGAAATATATCAAAGCCAAGGGCCTGCCCGAAAGGCAACATTGCTAAAGCAATTAATATTGAAAAAAATGCCCGAAAATGGCGAAGACATAAGAAATCATTTAAACAGTTTTATGGACGTGGTTGATAAATTGGCGAATATGGATATAGAGTTAAACAAAGACCTACTGTCCATTATTATGCTTTATAGCCTGCCCGCATCGTATGAAAACTTCAGGATTGCTGTTGTTTGTAATATATTGGGTAAAACTAAACGCAGGCGTTTCCTGTTATCGCCGCCAGGCGTTTTGGGGTTCTCACATTGCTAGCGTGGATGGCGTCGCGTGTGGTCCGCCATTGCATTGTCCAGGGCGATATCGGTTTGATTTTAATACGCGGAGCGGTCTCGCGTCTTTTGCTTGTTGTTTAGTTTGAGTGATAATTGTGAATTTCCTGTTTGTTAAATAACTATTGAATTTGTGTTTGTGAAAAACTCTGTTATTGTGACTTTTTCTTGTGAGAGGTGAAACGTGGCTGGCTGTTCACATCTGGCTGTTCCCGAGTGAAACTACGGGAAGAAATCTATTTATTTGTTCTGGGGAATTGAGATCTCATGGGTTAGGTAGGGTGATTAGGAATTCCCCCTTCCCGAAGACACTCAAGTTTGGATCCGAAGAAAAAGAAGATTTAGTTTGGTAAGTGTAATGGTAATTCAATTGTAGTTAATTTATAGGTTAGGTTATCATATAGGGCCCTGTAGCTCCCTTCATAAGCTACGGTGGTAGCAGACTGCGTTAAGTTAGTTAGGTTTTAATCGGGCAAACGTGGTGCCGCGTGGAGATTTTTTCCCGGTACTTATTTTTACCGGTGGTTTTTTCCCGGTGAAGTTCCGGTACAGAATTCTTCCCGCCGCTTCGTTTGTCCGGATTCGCTCTGCGCACATTATCTGGCAGCAGAGCGTAGTTGCTCTGCACATTTTCTGGTAGCAGAGCGTAGTTTATCTACCCTCTATTTGTTCGTTTGTAAAAAATAATTAATTGTTTGTAAAAATTATTGGATTTTTCTTAGTTTGTTTGTATAAGAATATTTGTAACCTTTTTGTATTTGTTTGCGGTTTGTACCGTGCGTTCCGGGTTTGTGCCATTCTCATACCTACCGCGGTTTTTCGTGTTGTTGCTTGATCTTGTTCTTTATTTACCTTTTTTATCTTTTTCTTATTTGTTTGTTTGTTTGTGACTTGACGCGATGGCGAAGGCCTCCAATGCTAGGGCGACACTCGCCAACGAATTGAGATGGTTTGTGACGGCCGGTGGACTCCTGTCCCGGAAGGACAGGGAGGCCGCTATACTGGAAAGAGCGGATCAGCTCCGCTCACGATTGAACAACGCGGAAGCGGCCATGGCGGCGCTTACCGAAGCCGACCTTACCCCGGAGGTCTACGCAGGTCACGTGGCGGACCTGGACCAGATCCTGAGTCTGCACGATGACATCGTGGAGGCGGCGGCCGCAATAAGGGCGAGACAGGCTGGCGGACCAGCCCCTCGCACACCTGTTAGACAGGAAGGACCAGCGGTTACTGGTCGGCTCCCCACCCTTCAGCTGTCCCACTTTGGGGGTAGGATGGAGGAGTGGGTGGCATATAAAAATATGTTTGAGTCCCTGGTCGTAGCACGACAGGATTTGTCGAAGGCCCAGAAGATGGCCTACCTCCTCTCCACTCTTGAGGGTGAAGCGCGGTCGCTCATCCAGCACCTCCGGGTGGAGGACGACCAGTACGATACGGCTTGGGAGTTATTGAACTCCCGCTACCAAAATTTACGTTTGTTAGCGGATGCGCACGCCGCACAGTTGATGGCCCTGCCCAAGGTGGCCAACCGGGCACAGTTGCGCCTGCAGTTGCTCACGCCCGTTACAGTGGCCTGTAACGCGCTCCGCACACTGGGGCTGCCGGTGGACCAATGGTCCTTTTTGCTGGTGCACATTGTATTGGGCAAATTGCCCAATGACATCCGCTCGCGGTTTGAGCGCGAGAATGCGGAGCGGGACAGCACCACCCTACCAACATTCACTGACTTGGTGAAGTTTTTGGAGTTTGAGGCACGGGCTGCTGAGAATACCATGACGGACTCAGCGCCATCCAGAGCGCCTGAACGTAGGCCCTTGGAACCCTCATGGCGAGGGAAGCCCCAACAGGGACGGCAACCGCCACCGCGTGGAGCTGGTGTGCGGGTTGCACACACGGCAGCAGTCGCGAGGGACGCGGACTGCCTGCAATGTGGCCGGATGGGCCACTGCCTGCTGCAATGCAGGGACTGGCAGAGACTGCCAGTACAAGATAGGCGCCGCATGGCAAAGCGGCATGAACTTTGCTTTTATTGTTTGGGCAGTCACTATGCACGTGACTGTCCCAGTGCCATACCATGCAGTGCATGCCGTGGGCGGCACCACGCGATGCTTTGCATGAACCGCAACGGGGATGGCATCCGGTTGTTGAGGCAGGGGTCCCCTATGGGCGGGGGCGCTCCTGCGCGAAGCCCTCCACCATCGGACGGAGGACGCGGCTTCGCTCGTCGCACCCCCCCTCGGGAGGGGGGTCGCGTACCTGCGCGGGTCTTGGCGGACCGGGACCACGCGCCCCAAGGTCATGGCCAGTATGTAGCTGGCCAGGCCCGGATAGGGCCCCCATGGGCGGGGGCCCTAGATCGGACGTGAGAGTGGGGACACCCCCCTCCACGCGGGTTACCACTACCCACCACATGCAGCCGCAGCGGTTTTCTCCACCGCTGCACGAGTACCCACGGCTGGAGTACCACCCGCCGTACCAAAGGTATGGCCGGGCCGCGGGTTATGCCCCCCCTCAGATGGGGATGTGCACTCGCCCGACATATTATCCGGGTCAGTGGCGCCCCCCTGGTTTGGAGAGAGTGGGGAGCCCGTAACTGGCTTGCTCCCTTGCTGGGACAGAGCCTCGGACGGTTCTGCTCCCTACCGCGGTGGTCCGCGTATGGGGTCGTAGGGGGGATTATTTGAGAGCTCTGTTGGACTCAGGGGCTCAAAGCAGTTTGGTTACCACTCGAGTGGCACGCCAGTTAGGTTTAGTCGTGGAAGACTCGCCTGTGCCACTTCTTGGAGTTGGTGGCATACAAGTGAAGTGTCTGACGGGCCAGACACTTGTCACCTTTTCTTCGCTGAAGTCCTCCACAATGAGGATCACGACTTCGGCTATGGTAATGGATACCATTGCGGGTTGGCACCCCTCGACAGACATACCGCCGGGTGTGTTGTCTTTGGTTTCGGGTCTGGATTTGGCCGACCCCTTTGTCTTTCATCCCGGCCCAGTGGACTTGCTCCTGGGCTCGGACGTATTGGGTTGGATTTTGTTGGGTACACAGAAGGCTCTGGGTTCGTCTTCACTGATGGCAGTGTCTACGATTTTTGGTTTTGCCCTGATGGGCCCTGTGTTTGATAATGGCACCGCGGAGGAGCCACCGGTTGTCGCATCTGCGTCCTTGGCCAAGACCATGCAAAGGTTTTGGGAGGTGGAGGAGCCACCTATGAGTTCCAGGATGGATCCGGAACACGCTGAGTGCGAAGCCCTTTTTCGATCGACCACGGAGAGGTTGCCCTCCGGTCGGTTTGTAACTAGGTTACCCTTTGTTGCCTCTCGTCCTAGCCTAGGGCAAAGTAGGGCGCTTGCGGAGAAACGACTGCTGTCCATGGAGCGACGTATGCAGCGTGACCACGTACTTCGCGATAAATATATTGAATTTATGCGCGAGTACGAGGATTTGGGTCACATGTCTCCGGCTTGAGTTGAGTGGAGCTCACCTTCTCTCTAAATTGTTGCATCACGTTGCCAGTGAGCTGGCGGCCACGGTCGAGATACGGGACATCTTCGCCTGGTCGGATAGCCAGGTCGCGCTTGCATGGTTGCGCGCGGCTCCACATACCTTGGAGGTTTTTGTGGGAAATCGGGTTTCCCAAATCCAGAATATCGGAATTGATATAACATGGAGACATGTGCCGGGAGAGCTTAACCCAGCGGACTGTGCCTCCCGAGGTTGTACGGCACCAGAATTGGTGTCACACCCGCTCTGGTGGGGTCCAGAGTGGCTGATGGGATCAGAAACATCTTGGCCTGTCTGTCAGACAGATGTTACTTCTTTGAGTTTGACTGGGCTCCGTGTACATGCTGTAGTCGCTGAGACGACGTCGGAGCCGGATTGGCTACTTGCTCGGTATAGTAGCTTGGATAAG
This sequence comes from Ephestia elutella, assembly GCA_018467065.1. Lineage (NCBI taxonomy): Eukaryota > Metazoa > Arthropoda > Insecta > Lepidoptera > Pyralidae > Ephestia > Ephestia elutella. The sequence goes on along the minus strand of CM031592.1, from coordinate 8,131,335 downwards.
CTTCTGGGTGTTACCAGTTGGATTAAGCGTTTCATACATAATTGTAGAAACCCACAGGCAAAGCGGTTGGACCCGATTGCAGGTGCAGAAGAGCGCCGGAGCGCATTGTTGCATTGGGTCCGTGTCGTGCAGACCGGACGGTTTGAGTCAGAGCTTCGTATTTTGCGCGACGGACGCGCTAAGTTGAAGGGCGCGGTCGCTCGTTTGAACCCGTACATCGACTCGGATGGGCTTCTTCGGGTTGGAGGCAGGCTCCGGAAGGCGGATCTTCCATATGAGACTCGCCATCCTCTGTTGTTGCCCAAGGGCGGACCCTTGGTGCAGCTTTTGGTGTCTGATCGACACCTTCGTAACGCCCATGCTGGGTGCAATGCTTTGTTGGCTATTTTGCAACGCGAATTTTGGATATTGTCTGCCCGAAGAGCAATCCGTAGTGTTCTGTTTCGATGTATTGCATGTTATAGGTTGGAAGGCATCCACGATGCAACCACAGATGGGTGATTTGCCCGCTGATCGAATCCGACCTTCGAGACCGTTTGACGGCGTTGGAACCGATTTTGCCGGTCCCTTTTCGATCAAGGCTTCTCCCTTTCGTAATGCCCGTATTGTGAAGGGCTATTTGTGTGTATTTGTTTGTTTGGCCACCAAGGCTGTCCATTTGGAGGTGGTATCGGCTCTGACTACGGAGGCCTTCGTCGCCGCGTTGGATCGCTTTGTTTCGCGTCGAGGTCTACCTTCCCTTATTAGGTCTGACAATGGCACAAACTATAAAGGAACTGTAAATTATCTTAAGGATGTTTCTGTGTTTATTGATAAAAATTGTACTAGTTTAAGTCAAATTGCTGCCCAAAGGGGAATAACCTGGAAGTTTAGTCCCCCAAGTTGCTCCCCATTGGGGAGGGATTTTTGAAGCGGCTGTGAAATCCGCAAAGACCCACCTCCGCCGCATTATCGGAGAAACGGCTCCTAACTTTTGAAGAGCTGGCCACAGTGTTTTGTAAAGTTGAGGCGGTCCTCAACTCTCGTCCTCTCTGTCCGCTATCTCCAGATCCAAATGACTTGGAAGCTCTCACCCCTGGTCATTTTTTTGGTGGGAGGAGCCGTTGAATGCCCTGCCCGAATACCCGTGGAAGGATGAACGCGTATATCGGTTGTCGCGTTTTCAAATGTTGCAGCAAATGAGCCAGGACTTTTGGCGTCGCTGGTCGCTTGAATATTTGCATTTGCTGCAGCAAAGAGTGAAGTGGACAGACAGGACTGAGCCTCCCAGGGAGGGTGATTTAGTATTGTTAAAAGAGGCAAATTTGCCCTCATTGCTTTGGCGACGAGCTCGCATATTACGTTTGATTCTTGGCGGAGATGGCACTCCGCGTGTGGCTGAGGTGTTGGTCGACGGTTCGATTTTAAGGAGAGAGTGTGACCTCTCTCGCCCGCCTTCCCGTAGAGTAAGCTAGCGGTCTGCTTCTCAGACCGGGACGGGGATGTTTGTAATATATTGGGTAAAACTAAACGCAGGCGTTTCCTGTTATCGCCGCCAGGCGTTTTGGGGTTCTCACATTGCTAGCGTGGATGGCGTCGCGTGTGGTCCGCCATTGCATTGTCCAGGGCGATATCGGTTTGATTTTAATACGCGGAGCGGTCTCGCGTCTTTTGCTTGTTGTTTAGTTTGAGTGATAATTGTGAATTTCCTGTTTGTTAAATAACTATTGAATTTGTGTTTGTGAAAAACCCTGTTATTGTGACTTTTTCTTGTGAGAGGTGAAACGTGGCTGGCTGTTCACATCTGGCTGTTCCCGAGTGAAACTACGGGAAGAAATCTATTTATTTGTTCTGGGGAATTGAGATCTCATGGGTTAGGTAGGGTGATTAGGAATTCCCCCTTCCCGAAGACACTCAAGTTTGGATCCGAAGAAAAAGAAGATTTAGTTTGGTAAGTGTAATGGTAATTCAATTGTAGTTAATTTATAGGTTAGGTTATCATATAGGGCCCTGTAGCTCCCTTCATAAGCTACGGTGGTAGCAGACTGCGTTAAGTTAGTTAGGTTTTAATCGGGCAAACGTGGTGCCGCGTGGAGATTTTTTCCCGGTACTTATTTTTACCGGTGGTTTTTTCCCGGTGAAGTTCCGGTACAGAATTCTTCCCGCCGCTTCGTTTGTCCGGATTCGCTCTGCGCACATTATCTGGCAGCAGAGCGTAGTTGCTCTGCACAGCTGTGGAGACTAGAGATCACCTACCTTCTCCTGAGGATCTTAAAATTAAAATCATAGAGGAAAGCGAGGCTCGGCGTCAGACGACCACCTCTGAAAGAAGTGAAGGTGCATTACATGCCAAAAAGAAGGTAAGATGCCAATATTGTAAGAAGATAGGGCACGCAACAGAGGCTTGTTGGTACAAAAACCGAGCAAAGCCAAGGCCGAACAGCAATAATAAAAATAAACCAGGTACCAACACAAGTTTAAACATATGTTTGTCAACTAGCACAAATACACAAACAGATATGTGGTGTCTGGATAGCGGATGCACTTCCCACATGAGTGCGCAGAAAGAGGGATTCAGAAATCTTAAAAGTGAGGATGCTGTGCTGAAATTGGCATCCAGTTCTCTTACAACCAATATCGAAGGTAAAGGAGATTTTCCCACGTCATTCAATGACAATAACTACGTCATGAGAGAGACATTGTATGTGCCTGGACTGACGACAAATTTAATGTCAGTTAGTAAGATGACCGAGAAAGGCATAACTGTTACTTTTACCAAAGACAAGGCGTACATAAAGGGAAAAGACGGTAAAGTTCATTTTTTGGCTAAAAAGAAAATGGCCTTTACTACATAAAGAGCGACAATATTGAAAAAGCTCATAAAATAGAAGAAAATAAATCTATAAAGTGGCACAAAAAGCTCGGACATATGAGTGAGTCTGATATGAAGGTCGTAATCGAAAAAGGTCTACTTCGACGGTTGGATCTAAAAAACCCCAGCATTGGTATTTGTGAGACATGCATCAAAGGGAAGATGACGCGCTTACCATTCCCCAAACATGAAGCTCGTAAAACCAAAGAGCCGTTGGAGATTATACATACAGACGTCTGCGGTCCCATGCAATGTGAGTCATTAGCAGGTTCAAAATATTTTGTCACGTTCATTGATGATTTTACAAGGTACTGTCAAATTTATTTCATGAAACAGAAAAATGAAGTCCTTGAAAAATTTAAAGAATTCAAAAACGAAGCAGAAAATTTCCACAATAAGAAAATAAAGTTCCTTCAAAGTGACAATGGAACAGAAGACTGCAATTCAGTTTTTGATGCTTACTTACGAGACAACGGAATCCAGCGGCGGTTATCATGCACTTACACCCCACAACAAAACGGCGTAAGTGAAAGAAAAAACAGAAGCCTTCTTGATAAAGCTAGATGTTTATTAATTGAAGCAAATGCCCCTAACACTTTTTGGGCTGAAGCGATAAACACAGCGAACTACAACATTAATAGAAGTCCATCAAAAGCTTTAAATGGCGACATCCCACACACACTTTGGGTCGGACGCACTCCATCAGCGAATCATCTGAAAGTGTTCGGTTCAAAGGCATTCATCCTAAAAAAAAAAAGGAGGAGGGGAAAGTTTACACCTAAAGCAAAAGAAGGAGTTTTTGTAGGATATGCAAGAAGAGCGAAAGGTTATCGAATATTTCTGCCAGATGAGAACGCTGTCATTGTTAGTCGAGACACAAAAGTACTTGACACAAATTATTATGAAACAAGTTCCAACAAAGAAATTGACATAATTGATGAAGCAGAGATATCATCACAATCGTCAATACCTAAAACAAAGGTAAATAAAAGTAAAAAGGAACAAAACAAAAATAAATTGAATGAAAATATTATCGAAGTTCAAGTTCAAGTCCCAAACAAACAAAATGGCCAGCAAATAGATATTCCTTCTACTTCTATTCAGATACAATCTACCGAAGAAGTTACTTCTGATAATGAAGAGGTTTCATCTACATATGTAAACACCCGTTCTGAAACCGATAATTCCAGGTCAACAAGGACTAGACGTCCTCCAGCATGGACAAAAGATTACGCCATGGGAGATCAACTGGCTGGTTTATCTACAGGTGATACATGGCATGATTGTGATACTGCACTATTAAGTAACGATATGGAAAAAGCTGAAGAGTGGCACGACGCCATAAAGAGCGAGATAAGAGCTCACATAAAAAATGGTACTTGGATAATTAAAAAGAAAGAAAATAATATGAAGACAATAGACTTCAAAATGATACTTCGAGTAAAAAATGGCCCAGAAGGTAACAAAAGAAAGGCTAGATTAGTCGCCCGTGGTTATACCCAGCGCCCCGGAATCGACTATGAGGAAACCTACGCGCCTACTTCCAGGCTTAGTTCTATAAGAACGGTTTTAGCTCTGTCAGTTGAAGAGAATCTCAAGTTATGGCAAATGGACGTGACAACAGCGTACCTAAATGGTGAGCTACACGAACAGATTTTTATGAAAAAGCCAGAATACTTGGAAACATATATTATGGAAATTATGACAGAGGAGGAAGATATAATCGTTTTAGAAAAAGCAAGAAAAATGCTAAAAGACTGCACCAGAATTAAAGGAGAACACGTTTGTGAACTTAAAAGATCACTGTACGGTCTCAAACAGTCTGGAAGACAGTGGTACTTAAAACTCGACGAAGAGTTACAAAAATAGGTTTTATTCCAGCTGTAGCTGACCCTTGTGTTTTTCTTTTAAAAAGAAACAAACAAAAAGTCATTCTGACAGTCTATGTCGACGACATACTGTTGGCATATTCTGACGAAAGTATCTTGACAGAAGTGAAAAATTTGTTAGAGAAAACTTTCGAAATGAAGGATCTTGGAAAACCAAAACAATTGTTAGGAATCGAAATTATGGAAGGAGATGGTTTCGTAAAAATCCAACAATTAAAATATATTGAAAAGATTCTTGAAAAATATAATATGTCGAATTGCAAGCCGGTAAATACCCCTATGGAACCACATCTCAAGCTAGAGAAAAACCAGCGATCAGAGAATGAAATTCCTTATCAAAACTTGATCGGGTCCCTTATGTTCCTCGCAGTAGCTACACGACCAGATATCATGTATGCTATAAGTTATTTATCGCAGTTTAATAATTGTTTCGGACAAGAACATTTTAAAAGCGCTAAGAGAGTGCTGAGATACCTTCAAGGTACAAAAGAACTGAGTATATTGTACACCAAAACTGGTCAAAATATGTACGGTATGGCCGATGCTGATTGGGCATCGTGCGCTATCGACAGAAAATCATACTCAGGATATTGTTTCATAATGGCAAATGGCTGTATAAGTTGGCAATCGCAGAAGCAAAGAACAACAGCCATGTCCACTGCAGAAGCGGAATATATCGCCCTAACAGAAGCGGCGAAAGAAACAATACATTTGAAAAGCCTGTTAAATCACATCGCTAACAGAGAACAACGCGGTATGACTTTGTATAGCGACAGCCAGGCGGCGCTAGCCATATGCAAGAGCGAAGCGCGAAGTGGGAGAACAAAGCACATGGATCTTCGATTGAATTTTTTGCGAGAGTGCATGCATGTGCATCATTTAAATATGGAATATATGCCATCTGAAGATATGGTGGCAGATATCCTTACCAAAGGATTACCAGGTCCAAGATTAACAAAATTAAGAAATAACTTAGGACTTGCAGTGTGAAGCGGCGTTTGTTAGTCTATGCTACTGCAGACATTATGGTCACACTGAAGTGTCTTATTTCTTGTTGAATATGTCTGTCTAATATATTGAGTGCAATGAATCTAAACTGCAGTGATTTTTATTTACTCTTATTAATACGCCTCTCAATAAGTTTGAAAAAAACGGCTACGCGACGATTCGTTTGCAGAACACCGCCAGACCGCTAGTCATAACTCATAACTGCACGCCGCCGCAACGCCTACGCTTACGGCCCGTGTGCGAAAGGGGTAACTTGAGGAAATATTGTAGGTCGTTGTTGTTGTAAAAAAAATCCGTTCTTTCCTTTTGGACGCTGTCGCTGCGCTGACTACTAATTAGGATTTCAACGAAGAAACTGCTAAACGTAGAACCTTAAAATTTTCTAAAGAATTTGAAAATTCCGCAAAAAGAATGAAACTGCATTAAAAATAGATAACTTTATTAACAATACGCTTGCCATTGTCACACCCGAGAATCGATCTGGCTAAAATCCGAAAAAAAAACATCCTGTACTTGTACGGAATCAAAGTTATTAGGTACCAAGGTTATTACTAAAGGTAGGTTTCCTCAAATACTGCAGCGAACCCCATGTGTCGCAATAGCGGATGGTTTTGCTCATACGGCGGCGCGCTATGATTGGCAGAAAGAAGTAGGTATATTTTCGCATCATTCAAAAATTATTTCTGCGCAGGTCGTCGAGAGCGGTGATGGCCGAGTGGTAAGGCGCCAGCCTGTGACTGCAAAGCGCAAAGGTCCCAGGTTCAAATCTTGCCCGTGCTACATGAGTTTGTATACCAATCTGACTCATGTATCTGTTACGGTAAGAGTGAATAATTGATGATTATTGATAATTATCTATTATTATTAATAATTACCGAAAGTCGAGGTTAAAGTGATATATTAATCACATTTTTCGGTTTTTATTAATAATTTAATCATAGTAGTGATAAATGTGATAATTTTTAAGTTTAAAGTTTTTAAAGTTTAAGTTTGATGGTAGATTTGATTTTTATAAGAATTTTATTGTTAATTTTGTAATAAATGTGCCCTTATAGTTTGATTTATTTAATATTCTAGTTCAGAATATGTGAATTTGTTGTCCTTTCGTTTTAAAGCAAGTACAAGTAACCTTGTTTGTGTGATCTCTAATTAATATAATTGTAAGACAGTGTTTAATATCATAAATAAATACCTGCTGGTCAAAAAACATTGGGTTTTTATTTATTTTATAACTTTTACCAATATGTGTCGTGAATTATTAATAATTACTACTAAAAGTAATAAATTTCGATCCTTTACTCATATTTACCAAAACAGGTGGTTAATATTAATAATTTTGTAAAAATATTAATAATTTTCAATTAATCAGATTTACCGTAACAACTGTATCTATGTTAGTTTTTATCGACCACCACTTGCTTCCGTTGAAGGAAAACATCGTGAGGAAACCTGCACTCTGGTTGATGATTAATCAATTAGTGTGTGAAATGGAGAAGACAAACCACGTTGTGTGTGTTTAATTCCATATAAAGACCACGACACGACCCTCAGTCATGAGGGTCGTGACGTCAGGTTAATTAACTTAAATCAGTCGCGTAAAAAACGCACACAATAACAGACAGTAGGAGCAGATCATATGGGCAGAGATTTTAGCAGATTAGGCTGAAAGATTGTGATGCTTTTACCGCAACATCCATCGCGACTACGCAGCTGTCACTTTAATGATTGTGACGGCTGCCAGCTATGTATGTTCTTGACATGGAAGTAGTAAGTACGTTGTACAAAGTACTTACTACTTCCATGGTTCTTGATTATTGTCAGGGTTGCCAGATTGGGTATTTTTCGCAATTCTGGGTAAAAATTTCACTCTTGGAGAAATTTTGGAGAAAAAATAAATCTCGTGGACAATTTTGGGTATTTTTTTTAAGGTTTGTGACGCCTCTAGAGATGGGTTAAGGACTGAGTATTTATCTAAGGATGAGTAAATACTCATAAATATCCATTTCTACATCCTTAATCGACAGTAAATATTTTTTGGTCAGTTAGTCTCATACATTGAATTGGATCTGTGAATTTGCAAAATCATAAAGGATATAGAACTTATTGGGGTGATTAATTAATAAGTACTTGATGGAAAAGGACCAAAATTGCAACGTATTTATTCTAAATCGACAAATACTGTCAATCATCGTTTGTAGGATAGTGTTTTTCAGGGTTCCGTACCCAAAGAGTAAAAACGAGACCCATTACCTACCAAGACTCCGCTGTCCGTCTGTCCTGTCTGTGATCTGTTGATTATCAGGACAAAAATATTATTAAAAGCTGCACATCAGAACAATTAATGTTCTTTTCAGGTAAAAATAAAAGGTTAACTTGAATATAAAAATTCTACGTAGGTACTAGCCGCGATAGTTATTGTTCTCGTCGGGTTAGAATAAAAGGTTAACTAAACTTTAAAATTCTTAGCACTAGCCGCGGCACATTTATTGTTCACGTCGTCGGGTTAGAGTAAAATAGTTAGGTAGGGTCCTTAACGTGAAATATGGTCCCATCCGGAAGAAAGCATGAAACTTGGCATGAATGTAGCTTTCATATATGTGTTTCAATCTTGATATGGAAACACATCGAAAAATTAATGTGTCCTTGCCCCCTTTTTATGTCCCAAATCGTGGTTTTTGAAAACTGTAAAAGCTACGCTTAAACTGTCAAAGACCAATTGTTATAATATTGCCCTTGGATGTACGTTGATAGTACTTATAGTTTACAAAATATGCCCATGCTACAAGAATGTTTTTTGTAATGCGAACTTTTACTTTTACTGCACGGTCTTATTGGAATTTCGTATTTTCGTAATATTACGGACAGCATTCGATTTCTGATATAGTGGTTCCAGACTTCGTGTCGACATATGTTAACATCGCCAACAAAGTACCTCTTCCAATTGGGGAGGGGGAAGAGTACACCCCGCGCGCTACAAGATAGGGTAGAATTCTTCGCTTGTTCGCGAAGTTTGGGACCACAATAATATATGTATATCAGAAGTCGAATGCTGTCCGTGATATTAAATACGAAACTACACCAAGACCGTGCAGTCTTCTTCTTGGCGTGTCGATACCATTCCAACGATCCATTCAGATTGTACCCGAAAAGTGTTCCGCCACTTTTACAGCCGTGCTGCAGTAATAGTAAAAGTTCGCATTTTTTATAAAAATGTATTTTAGCATGGGTATATTTTTGAAAACTGTAAGTCCTATCAACATATATCGACAGGCAATATTATAGAAATTTAATGAAGTACTTATTGGTCTTCGACAGTTTTTGCGTAGCTTTTGCCGTTTTCATAAATTAAAAACCGGTCAAGTCAAGGGTTCCGTACACGCAAAGCATCTCACATTATAGCTCAAACTAAAAGACCAACTAGTTTCAAAAACAAACTTAACTTCGTAGTTCGATCCCTAGGATTCATACTAAATCCAGCGCAAAAATAAGTTTGTAGCACTTTTTTTTAGACTTCCAACAACATATTTACATTTTAAGATTTATTCCTATATAAATACTGTTAGACCTTGCTTTTTGCCAAACATAATTTTAGGTCAACGGGAAGTACCCCATAGGTTTTGATTGCTGTTTGAAATCGCGAAATATGCGAAAATTCGCAACATTTACGGTAATATCTTCTGATCGCGTTGATGTGTAATTTTAATATTTTTTTGCTGAAAGAGACCGTGGATCCGAGTAATTCGGTATTAATTTCAACTTGATACCTTTAAGCGTTCCTGAGAAAAAAAGTTTGACAGACAGACGGACAACAAAGTGATCTTTTAAGGGTTCCGTTTTTACCTTTTTGAGGTACGGTACCCTAAAAATGAGAAAAACCACGATTTGGGATATATAAAGGGGGAGGGAAAGGGGAAATAATCATTTCTCGATGTTTTTTCATATTAATATTAAAATACATATATGAAAGCTACATTTATGCCAAGTTTCATGCTTTCTTTCGGATGGGACCATAAAATCGATTTTTGTTAGGACAAGGAGCAGTACTAAAAGGTTAATTAAACATTAAAATTCTAAGTACTAACCGCGGTACATTTATTGTTCTCGTCGTCGGGTTAGAATAAAAGGTTAACTATAAAAGTTAAGGTTAAGTTTAGTCCTTTACTAAGTGTGCACTTTCTAGGCCTGGTGAGAGCCAACTGTCGTTTTCAAGTGAGGTACGCGTGTTGTTGCAAGTAACAATGAAACCGGCCAAGTGCGAGTAGGACTCGCGCACGAAGGGCCCTATACCATTATTTATACAACATTAGACAATATAACAAAAAACGGCAAAAAGAAAAACACGTTTTTTGTATGGGAGCCCTAAATATTTATTTTTTTATATTTTTAGTATTTGTTGTTATAGCGGCAACTGAAATACATCGTCTGTGAAAATTTCAACTGTCAAGCTATCACAGTTCATGAGATACAGCCTGGTAACAGACAGACGGACGGACAGACGGACAGCGGAGTCTTGGTAGGTAATGGGTCTCGTTTTTACTCTTTGGGTACGGAACCCTGAAAAACACTATCCTACAAACGATGATTGACAGTATTTGTCGATTTAGAATAAATACGTGGCAATTTTGGTACTTTTCCATCAAGTACTTATTAATTAATCACCCCAATAAGTTCTATATCCTTTATGATTTTGCAAATTCACAGATCCAATTCAATGTATGAGACTAACTGACCAAAAAATATTTACTGTCGATTAAGGATGTAGAAATGGATATTTATGAGTATTTACTCATCCTTAGATAAATACTCATAAATATCCATTTCTATATTATTATTATTATTATTGTTATATTGTCTAATGTTGTATAAATAATGGTATAGGGCCCTTCGTGCGCGAGTCCTACTCGCACTTGGCCGGATTTCATTGTTACTTGCAACAACACGCGTACCTCACTTGAAAACGACAGTTGGCTCTCACCAGGCCTAGAAAGTGCACACTTAGTAAAGGACTAAACTTAACCTTAACTTTTATAGTTAACCTTTTATTCTAACCCGACGACGAGAACAATAAATGTACCGCGGTTAGTACTTAGAATTTTAATGTTTAATTAACCTTTTAGTACTGCTCCTTGTCCTAACAAAAATCGATTTTATGGTCCCATCCGAAAGAAAGCATGAAACTTGGCATAAATGTAGCTTTCATATATGTATTTTAATATTAATATGAAAAAACATCGAGAAATGATTATTTCCCCCTTTCCCTCCCCCTTTATATATCCCAAATCGTGGTTTTTCTCATTTTAAGGTACCGTACCTCAAAAGGTAAAAACGGAACCCTTAAAAGATCACTTTGTTGTCCGTCTGTCTGTCAAACTTTTTTTCTCAGGAACGCTTAAAGGTATCAAGTTGAAATTAATACCGAATTCGGATCCACGGTCTCTTTCAGCAAAAAAATATTAAAATTACACATCAACGCGATCAGAAGATATTACCGTAAATGTTGCGAATTTTCGCATATTTCGCGATTTCAAACAGCAATCAAAACCTATGGGGTACTTCCCGTTGACCTAAAATTATGTTTGGCAAAAAGCAAGGTCTAACAGTATTTATATAGGAATAAATCTTAAAATGTAAATATGTTGTTGGAAGTCTAAAAAAAAGTGCTACAAACTTATTTTTGCGCTGGATTTAGTATGAACCCTAGGGATCGAACTACGAAGTTAAGTTTGTTTTTGAAACTAGTTGGTCTTTTAGTTTGAGCTATAATGTGAGATGCTTTGCGTGTACGGAACCCTTGACTTGACCGGTTTTTAATTTATGAAAACGGCAAAAGCTACGCAAAAACTGTCGAAGACCAATAAGTACTTCATTAAATTCTCTATAATATTGCCTGTCGATGTATGTTGATAGGACTTACAGTTTTCAAAATATACCCATGCTAAAATACATTTTTATAAAAAATGCGAACTTTTACTATTACTGCAGCACGGCTGTAAAAGTGGCGGAACACTTTTCGGGTACAATCTGAATGGATCGTTGGAATGGTATCGACACGCCAAGAAGAAGACTGCACGGTCTTGGTGTAGTTTCGTATTTAATATCACGGACAGCATTCGACTTCTGATATACATATATTATTGTGGTCCCAAACTTCGCGAACAAGCGAAGAATTCTACCCTATCTTGTAGCGCGCGGGGTGTACTCTTCCCCCTCCCCAATTGGAAGAGGCACTTTGTTGGCGATGTTAACATATATAGACACGAAGTCTGGAACCACTATATCAGAAATCGAATGCTGTCCGAAATGAATTATTACGAAAATACGAAATTCCAATAAGAACGTGCAGTAAAAGTAAAAGTTCGCATTTAAAAAAAAAACATTCTTGTAGCATGGGCATATTTTGTAAACTATAAGTCCTATCAACGTACATCCAAGGGCAATATTATAACAATTGGTCTTTGACAGTTTAAGCGTAGCTTTTACAGTTTTCAAAAACCACGATTTGGGACATAAAAAAGGGGGCAAGGGGGGGAAACATTAATTTTTCGATGTGTTTCCATATCAAGATTGAAACACATATATGAAAGCTACATTCATGCCAAGTTTCATGCTTTCTTCCAGATGGGACCATATTTCACGTTAAGGACCCTACCTAACTATTTTATTCTACCCCGACGACCGATGTGAACAATTAATGTGCCGCGGCTAGTGCTAAGAATTTTAAAGTTTAGTTAACCTTTTATTCTAACCCGACGAGAACAATAAATGCATTGCGGCTAGTACCTACGTAGAATTTTTATATTCAAGTTAACTTTTTATTTTTACCTGAAAAGAACATTAATTGTTCTGATGTGCAGCTTTTAATACTATTTTTGTCCTGATAATCAACAGATCACATTTTGCAGTGCTAAAAATGAAAGGTTAACTTAAATAAAGTATTAAATTAGGGCTCCATTGCATACAAAAGTTTTTACTCATGCTTTTGGATAAATACTCAGTAAGAATGAGTAAAAACGGATAAATACTCATATTTATCATTCTTACCCAGTAAATACTATTTAGTATTTACTGACCGCCCATCTCTACCCGCACCACTAAACATAAGAATGAGTAAAAACGGATAAATACTCATATTTATCATTCTTACCCAGTAAATACTATTTAGTATTTACTGACCGCCCATCTCTAGACGCCTCCTTTCATATTGTAATGAAACGAACATGCATCTTACAAACATGCAGGACATTTAATTAAAAAAAAAAAAAATCGAATTTCGAATGTTCAAATAATATTTATTCGTACGTTTCTGGTTCGATTCCTTGAATTCTTTTAATCTTGTTGTTGAAAAAAAAAAGCTCATCAACCGTTAGGAAAAACCGGTTGGGTCTTTGGGTAAAATTCACAGATAACCCCCAATAGATTCAGTATCATTCAATGCCTGTTCGCGTCGAAAGTCACCAAACTTAGAGGAAGTGCGCGGGGGTCGGGAGCGGCAGCTGACGTCAACGAGAAAAGGACACACATATACTTGATACTTGGGAAAGAAAGAGATGCTTGCAAAAGACATCAACGTCAGCCCATTTTGGTACTCTAGTTCGCAATGTTTCACATAGTTCGACCATTATAAAGTGAACTCTGCACGTAATTTTATTAAATTAATTAATAAACTTACCTGTGGAAAGTTATACCATCCTTTTGGAGATTTGATATCCTTGATGATTTTCTGCACCATTTTATGGAACATGTACTCATTTTTACACACTCAACGAACCTAATAGATTTTTTCGGAAATTTTCACGAAACAACCTCACAGGTCTGAGTTCTGGTCGCAACTAATGAAGCAATTTCATTTATACGTGAAAAAGCATGTAAGTGCGGTGACCGCGGACGCCCATTCAAGCGGAATCTATTGGTAACTATCTGTGGTAAAATTAAAGAAAATAGTATCGTTTTGGAGAAATATAATTTAAATTTTGGGGAGAAATAGAAAATTCCATCTGGCAACCCTGATTATTGTTGATAATGTTGATATGACATGACAGTGACATGACAACTGATTGTTGAACTAAAGTGTGAGTTTTAAGGTTATGTTTTCAATATTTATTTTATTTATTTAATATTCCACTGTGCGTAGCTAAGTTATGGGAACGAGAAAAAGAGTAAATTGAAATATTGTTGGATACAGATTATTGAAGAATTTCTTTAATACCTGATCTGTGATAAATTTGTGGTAAACGATGAAGGCGGCTGAATTTGATACCACATTAGGTGGTTCTGAACAACTACCAGATACAGCAAATAGTTTAAAGTTCGCTGCATCCAGAAGTGTAGAAATTGCAGCTATGACAGAGAACATTCTTCGTCCCAGTAAAACAAAGCTAATTTTCCAGTCTTTACCAGTACATATGCGACGTCGGGTAATGAGCCATAATTGTAAGAGGTTACCGAGAAAACTGCGACAAGGGCATTTGGAGCAGTTGAAAAAGAGTGGTTTGCCGCCAAAACTAAAAAGACCTTCTAGGAAATACAGGCGACGTCCTGGCAACTTGTTAGAGGAATATAATAGAAGAAAAAGAAGAAATGTGTGGTTAGAAACACACATTTGGCATGCGAAGAGATTTCATATGATAGAAAAATGGGGCCACAGATTAGCTTATGCACCATGTGACAAGGCATTCAGAGCCTGTTATAGAGCAAGTTCTGCCCACTGCCTTATTCAAGATATCTCCTACCACACACTGATCCAAATCAGCGGCCCACTGGACATAATTAAACAAATGTTCTCATCAATTACGAATTCTGCTTGCGGTTTGAGTGTCTGTGCAAAAGCTTTTATTGGTGGCAATAGAGAGGGCACCATTAATTTGTACAAACCAAATCAGTATCCATTTGGATATATAGGCAAAGCGAATTTCATTTGGGTACCAGATGATGCAGCCAAGAAAACTCTTTGGCTATTTGTGCATCCCTCTTATACAAAAGAGGTTGAGTCTATTTTGACTGATATAATCTGTAATAGTAATCAAAATGATGAGTATGAACCTACTATAAAACATAGAAAGTTAGTTAATAATTTCTCAGAAAACATTCAGATAAAATTGTGCCCTAGCAGTTACAACATATTTCGACTAACTGGTCCAAACAGCCATGCAATATTAGCTCATAGTTTAAAATGTGTTGAAAATATAGAGAAAGTAATATCCAACAAATGGATTTCAGGAATAAATGCAAAATCATTACATTTGGACGATAAATTGTTATATTGGCAAAGTATAAAGATAGCTAGTTCTCCATCACAACTACCATCTAGAATAGTTGTTGGTTTAGTTGTGAAAGATCCTAGACTGAGTCGTCCAACTCACCGAACTAAGGCCAAAAACAATGCTAATGAATCTGTGAATCTAGAATCCTTAATTACAGTTCCACCAACAGTAGCACCTTCACCGATTTGGGATTTGAGATTACTGGATATAATCAAAAATGAAAAACTAAGCAATAGTCAATTCATAGCTCATGTGACAAAAAGTCAATTAGTTCCTGGAGCAATATTTGAGGATGACCCCAAGTTGCAAAGTGTACCTGTTGTTCTGATACAGAGACCAGGATCCCAAGATGCCAGTCTAAAAAAAATTGGTAATATTTTTTATTTACTGTTAGTATATAAATTTCAATGTTAAATGTTTTTAGATTCCTATTGTTGCAAGAAGAACAATTTTGAGTTATAAAACCCTATTTCTTTCAAACCCCATGAATTCTAGTCAATTTATGTACTTAAATAATAAATTTAATCTTATTTTTGTTTTAGGGTATGGCTGTGGCTGGGATATTATAATTCCATCAGGTTATGGTATGCAATTCTGGCAGACATTTATCATGTTTGGGGCTCGTTCTGGTGGGCTTCGGGAGTCAGAGAGTTTAGCTTTTGAAATGGGAGAAACATACTTACCTCCAGACTCAAGTGCAGGTGAAGAAGAAGAACAGACAATCTTTAACAATTTGAAGGAAAAATACTTTAAGCTCCCTCCTAGTAAAAGAATTAACTACATAAAACTAGGAATAAATAGTCCTTTCAGCTGCAACTGGAAATTACTATTGCAAGAATGGAACAATATGCCTGTTGAAGATTTTTTTGTTTTAAGGGATAGGCAAATATTATCAAAATTGCAGGTAAATTAAGTTTAAGGTTGGATGCTAAAAATTATTTCACTGCTACAACAAAAAATTACTATCTCTCAAATTTACTTTCGTTTACAGGATTGTTTAAGAAGTAAACAACAGTTGCCAGAAATCACAAATTCTGAAGCTTGTTTAGTAGCTGTTTATTTACAAATGGAAAATGGGGGATCTCTAAAAAGACATGCTCTTATTTGTTTGCCAGAGAAGGGTGACTTGAAGTCAATTAAAAACCTTCATGAGCCACAACATGAAGATGCTAATGAAAAGTTAAGAAAACAAACAAGAATTGAACACAAACTTGATATAAAACGGTGGAGAAGAAAACGAATTAAACTCAGGAATAAAAATAAAATGGTTAGTTACGTCCATAAATATTTTTTTTTCATGCAGGTGATTTAATTAGCTTTAGTTTTCAGTTGTGATAATTTAATTTTTCAGGTAAAACCCCAGAGGCCAAAAAAATGTAGCCACGAACCATCTGAATACGTGCTGAAAATGCGAGAACTATGGCTTCCTAGCGTAATTAATACTGTTCGACATTCCTGTTCAAGACAAGTTATGGGATATATGTCACAAGGAGCTTTAAGCTTCAGTGAGGCAAAAAGTTGTGGTATTGGCTACATTGCTTACAATGCATTGAATACACTAATAAAATATGGACACAATCGAGTCTTAGTGCGAAATGTATCGTCAAATAAGTATAGATTAGGCAACATCCAAGTTATAAAAAATGTTTAAATAAAACAAACTTGTTTACTACAAAATTATGTATTTTTTTCCTCATGAATGACATATACACATTGATTCATCATAAAACCTATTCTAGGCTGTTCCACATAGTGATGAACAATCAATAACAAATTACGATTTTTAATTTACGTTTCACAATTTCATATTCCTTCTGGTTCTCGTATACACTACAAGATTTAAAGAAGAAATTAATTACAAAGATAAACTACACTTAGGACACAAAACTTACTGATACCTTTTGGAGTCAAATCAGAGTCAATGTTTACATAAAAGACTATTTACATCACAAATAAATGCTCATGTTTGTACGACTTCAAATAAACCTTTACAATTCAACATTTTTATCAGCTTTTGAAGTACAACATGTTCGTCACATGGCATATGCCAGTGCGACAATCGAAAAGCTGGGCTAGCCATCAATTAAGAACTACACCTGCTGTCAAATCAGCCTTATCTACTATATCTTGGATCGCTTCCTCGCTATCGCATCCTCGACTGCCTTCAGTTGCTTGAGAAGCTCTTCTCTTCTGGAGACAGATTTCTTGGCCGCAGGTGCCTCAACTGGTGACGTGGCGGAGCGTTTCTTTCCTGCAGTTTCTAAAACAAATTATAACATTTATTTTTTATGGGTTGTTAACTACAACTTTGCAGTTTGTTTTGTAAGATCATAATAGTGTCGATAAAACAGTTCTCTTTACGTGACGCGTCGGCAAAGTGGTACATGACATAACTCACACCCACAGATTAGATTAGGCTAGATACCGCAAGTTTGTTTGAACTTCGATAGTATGAAAATCGAGCGTGCCATTATTTTCTACCTACGATGACGTCACGCCAGTCATTTTAGTGATGGGCGCAACATAAACGCGAATGAAGGCTGAGTAGCAAACAAGTGATTGTTTGTCCATCGGTCATACGCAGGGCACGCTTGGACATACTGTTTGCGAAATCTAGAGTATATCAAAATCCGTGCTCACACCCGTCATAGAATAGGACGCAGTATTCCATATGACGTAGTACGGTGCGGTGTTTGAGTTAAAATAAATGGCTATGTAGTCTTTTCCTCACAATCATTATTTCGTAAAGTGGATGTAAGTCTTAAAGTTTTTTTATCGGTAAGATGGGATAATCACAGAGAAATGAAGCCGGGTGACATTGGTCAGGTCACTATGAAATACAGAAAATAACGATGTTTTATTAACTTTTGTTAATTAATCATAGGCTCGGCTCGCCCCACATTTCCAATATACTTATTAAATTTTGTCTTGACCATAATTAACAAATGAAGTAAATCGTTTTGTGCTTTCGCATTCAAGGTTATTAAATTATTAGTAGTTAAATAAATATATTTACAACTGTTTACCTTTGTCACTGGATACTTCTTTCTTACTGGCAATGTTTGTCGACACCGCTGCTGCTAAACCAGCATTTGATTTTGCATTCAATCTAAAAACAAACATTATTATTATTGTCAATTTTTTATGTAAACACAATACATTCTCTTGATGCATCAGTTTTTTATAATGCGTAATCCATATAAGCAATTATCATTATTATAATAAATTAATATGCAATTTATGTTACGGGTATAAAGGTTCAGAGGGAGATCATTACACTGGTTTTCATATTATTAGCTCCTTTATTTTATATGAAATACATTTTACAATCTTATGAGTACTTATCTATCTGCCATGTTTTTCCAATCTCAACAAGAGAACATCTACGACATTCATAGTGATGTGAAACACGTATGACTCATAGAGTTATTTAATTCTATGACTAGTGATGTCCTCTTTCCTATCCTAACACCTTCTCCTATTTTTAAATTTAACTCAATTTGAAAATATCTGCCTAAATTATACATATCTAAATCTTTCTACTTTCTCTATAAAAATCCTGCTTTATTAGGTACCTACTCTACTTCCGTATATCTATCCGTATTTCTTATAAAATGTTTTCTCTAATTTTTCCTTTCTTATTCTTTTGCGTTTATTCCAGGGTTTATATTCTTCCAAAGACTCCTTCTCCGAATTTATAGCTCTTTCCCTCTTTTCTTTAATATGTCTATTTGTAGGTATTTCTAGTTCTTTCTTTTGTTCTTGCACATTTTCTGTTATTTCCTGTTCTTTAATATACTCAATAAAATTTAAATTTTCTTCTTCCTCTCTTATAGTTATAAAATTTCTTTCTACTTGTTTTTCATTGTTAATTTTCCCATTTTCATTTTGTAGTATTATTCTAGTGTTTCCTCTTGTTTTTGTCTTTTGCTGTTACATTTACTTTAGTCAATAAACATTTTTCTGCTGGTATATTTTGTTTTATATTTACTTTATACGGTCCATTTTTCTTTTTTCCTGTCCATACCAATTCATTATTTTTGTATATTTTAACGCTGTCCCTTGTTAATAATACTGATACTTCTGTTGACTTTTGTTTCTTAAAATTCTTCAAAATGTTTTTCTCTTTCGTCATGTGTATGGTACATCCAGAATCAACTATAAAATTATTTTTTTCTTTTGTATCTAGTTCCAATGAGTTAGAGAAAAATGCCAAATATTGTTTATTTTTATCCTTTTGTTCATTATTTTTATTTTTTGAAAAAACAGTTTTCTTCTTTGTGGTTTGTCTTCTTGCAAATACCACACTGATTTTTCCTAAACTTGCATTCATTTTCTTTGTGGTTTGTTTTCTTACAAATTCCACACATCTTACATTCTTTTTTTTATATGTCCAAATTTATGACATTTAAAACATTCAACTAAAAATGCGACTGGTTTTTCCTGTTCTTTTTCTAAATATCGGTTTTGTTCTGCTAATAATCTATTTGTTAAGTTTACAAGTGTCCTTCTATTTTCTTCTGTGGATTCCCACGCTGTTATAAAATGTTTGTACTCGTTAGGGAGGCATGTCAGTATTTTTGAAATTACCATTTTGTCAGTAATGCCCTCACCTAAACTATTTATTCTCATTCTTAAGTTTTCTAAATCTGTTATAATTTGTGACAAATCTTTACCTTCGCTTTTGAAACTGAAAAATTGTTGTAATAAGGAACACTTGTTCCTTTCTTCACAGCCTTCAAATATTAAACATAATTTATCGTACATTTCTTTTGCTGTGGTACAACTCATTACATGAAATTTAAATTTTCTATCTATTGTTAACAAAATTAATTTCTGTGCTTTTGCATCTTTTAATTCAAAATCTTTTTTCTCTTTATCTTCTTTTTTTATCGAAATGGCCGACATTGTGTCGCTCAATCCATTGGCTTTCAAAAATATATTTATTTCGAATTTCCACATGTGGAAATTCTCACTACTTGTTAGTTTTTCTATATTTTCTACTTCTTCTTTCATTTTTACTGGTTTTTCTTACCTTTCTAACCTTTTATGTAAATTTTATTTTTTTCCAATTTTCTCCGTTTTTTCTGTTTTTACTTTCTGTGTTTTTCCGCAGTTTTTTCGTCTGGTCCCATAACCTGTTACGGGTATAAAGGTTCAGAGGGAGATCATTACACTGGTTTTCATATTATTAGCTCCTTTATTTTATATTAAATACATTTTACAATCTTATGAGTACTTATCTATCTGCCATATTTTTCCAATCTCAACAAGAGAACATCTACGACATTCATAGTGATGTGAAACACGTATGACTCATAGAGTTATTTAATTCTATGACTAGTGATGTCCTCTTTCCTATCCTAACAAATTATTTAGTCCGCAACATGCCAACATTCAGAGAAAACAGATTCCTTATCCATGCAAGTAGTAATATAGCATAAAAGTAGTAAAACATGCTGATACTAACAGTTAAATAGACGAAAGTTAGTTTTTAACACAAAACACTACTATTGTCGACTTATTGTTAAATCTCCCAAACACCACGAGAATATGTCAAACATTAATGGTATATTTGAAATAGTCATATATGTATATCTATTGACAACGGAAGACCAACACTAGAATTTTTGTCGATATATTCAAGGTGCAATGTTCATATCGTCAATTATCTATCGTGCCCCAAAGCGTGCAAGACATAGCGAGCAAGGTACTCGTATATCCGTTTCACGAAAAAGTGAGATACTCAGATTGATGCTTAGGATTATTTTATATTAAACAGGGTCATAAACAGAACCGTCCACAGTCATGCAGATATTAAAAACAAAAACGTGCAAAAACACATAAAACTGGGTTGTTGCCTAAAGACCCATTTATACTGTGCAAGTTTCTTGTACATACAAGAACAATAATTGAATGCAATAATTGCAGTGCAACAATTGACTATCAATATTGCATGCAAGTAAATTATTGCTTCAATTTTGTATGCCACAGGTAAGAACACCGTCTAAATGGGCCTTAACCTCAGACGAAGGAAAAAAGAATAGACATGACATACCTACAAAAAATCGTGCATACCTAAAGCCGGCACCGAGAAAGGATTTGGCACAAAGAATTATAGTGACAAAACATGGCGACCAGCCGTATAAGAACTGTTTGTATAATGTATATAGATTGTTATGCCGGGTCTATTCATTTTAAGTCTATGCCTTAGGCACGAAACATAGCAAGCTGCTATGTTCGGGCACGCGTCGGGCGCGCGTTTAACGCGACCTGAAAATGGCCTTTTTTTCTAATTCATTTATGAATTTTCCAGTATTAAACATGATTACCGAATAAAACGCACGCCCCGTCCGCTTACTATATGTCGTCAAATTGAATCCTGTACAAACTTGCATACAAGCGTCTCGGGCGCAAGAAGGACGCGCGCCCGCCGCGCGACCGACGCGCGGCGGTCGCGCGTTTCTTTTGCGGCCGCGCCTCGGACGCTTGCTATGTTTCGTTACATACTAATCCATACAATTTAAGTTAGCGTCCGGGGCGCGCGCCCGGCTCGCGTCTTGGACGTGCGCCCCGGGCGCTTGCTATGTTTCGTGCCTTAATGTATGCAGTGTGAACAACATGCAACGCACTGACCTTGGACGCTGCGCCGCGTTAAGCAGCCGCGCGTGGCGCGCGCGCCGCGCTCCAGAGCTGCCCGACGACGACGACGAGTGCGAGCTCTCCGACTCGGACGACGACGACGACGAATCTGAAGTGGGAAAACAAAAGGATTATTTCTGAAAGGCCTGAACCTTTAGACTAAGTCGGAATTCGATAATAGTAGATTGTTGCATCGAGCAGAAAGTGACTTTTAATTGCATCGAGTCATCGATAAAATATTACTAAAGTATAGATGCATATTCTTCATACATCAAAGTGTGCCTTACATAACTATTTTTCTTGACTAACTAGATGTCGCTACCAGTATCAATCTTGTCAATTTGTCGTAAAAATTATAATCATCAAAGCAAACTTCGTGTTACCACAAAGTAGTACCACATACATTCAATAGATGGCGCAATTCTTATCTATATTTCATTTCATGCAATGTCAAATGTTACTACAAACTTGAAACACCTATTTAAAAATGAAAATCAAAATAAATCAACATATGTTTAAAAAATTAAAGAAAAAAAAATGTTGCCTAAGTAGGTACCTAGTTTATTGGTGGACTCTTCACCATCATCTTCTTCTTCATTTATGTTTGTTATTTCTACAAATCAATAATCCGCGGATAATTTTCACGAATAAAATTTTTATTCGAATAATCTATACATACATATAATAAAACAGTAAAAATATTTTGTCTGTACATTTAGTATTTTTGACTGAAATGAATAGAGGGACACTTAAAAAGAATAATAGAAAGCAAAAATCTGTCTGTATGTATGTACGCGTTTCACGCAAAAACTACTGGACGGATTTGAATGAAACATTTTTTGTTGTATAGCTATTAAGCCTGGGCAACATATAGACCGAGAGGTCACGGGAATTTTCGTAACGATCAGGGAAACGGATAGACTTGCTTTTATGGGTTGTAGAGTATTCCCCTAATGTGAATGATGTCGGTCTGCCGGCTCTCAGTGGTAGCTTCTTCGAGCTATAGGGCCTGGAAGGTGCTTCATTGTTGCGAAAAAAAAACGATCTGAGAAATGGTTAGTTTTAGTACATATTCAAAGTATGGCATCTCCGCATGTGAAACAAGTTGGTCTGCCGGCTGTCAGTGGTTGCATTTCAGAGCTATGAGGCGCGCAAGTCACTGCATAGTTACAAAAAAAAAACGATAAGAGAAATGGTTAGTTTTAGTACCAATTGGAAGAATGGTGTATCCACAGATGAAACGAGTTGGTCTGCCGGCTGTCAATGGTTGTATTTCAGAGCTATCATCGTTCACGTAAGTCGCTTATTTGAGGAAAAAGTCTAAAAAAACATTGAAAAGCGGGAAAATAGGCGAATTTTTCTAGTTCATGCCAGCCGCTGTCGTATCTGCGTATGTTTGACCCAACCTCAAACTTGCGCCGTGCACCACCGCACTGTGGGGAAAAAATCGCCTCTAGAGAAAAAAAGGTTTTCTTCAGAAAATCTACGTCGATTTTGGTAAAAACTGATTATGTATTTCATTTTTGATCTTAATAAGAAGACTTTTTATTAATACTAATGCTAACATTGCAATCTTTTAATAGGTACTAAAACTGACCATTTCTCTTACCGTTTTTTTTCGTAACTAAGCAGTGACTTTCGTGCCTCATAGCTCTGAAACGCAACCACTGACAGCCGGCAGACCAACTTGTTTCACATGCGGAGATGCCATACTTTGAATATGTACTAAAACTAACCATTCCTCAGATCGTTTTCTATTTTTTGCAACAATGAAGCTCATTCTAGCCTTAATAGCTCAAAGTGGCAACCACTGATAGCCGGCAGACCAACTTGTTTCACATGAGGAGATGCCATATTTTGAATATGTACTGAAACTAACCATTTCTCTGATATTTTTTTTTTCAACAATGAAGCCCCTTCCAGGCCCTAGGTATAACTCGAAGTGGCAACCACTGAAGGCCGGCAGACCAACTTGTTTCACCTGTGGAGACACCATTTTTTCAATAAGAACTAAAACTGACCATTTTTTTTACCGTTTTATTTCGTAACTATGCAGTGATTTTCGCGCCTCATAGCTCTGAAATGCAACCACCGACAGCCGGCAGACCAACTTGTTTCACATACGGAGATACCATACTTTGAATATATACTAAAACTAACCATTCCTCAGATCGTTTTCTATTTTTTGCAACAATGAAGCTCCTTCTAGCCTTTATAGCTCAAAGTGGCAACCGCTGACAGACGGCAGACCAACTTGTTTCACATACGGAGATGCCATACTTTGAATATATACTAAAACTAACCATTCTTCGGATCGTTTTCTATTTTTTGCAAAAATGAAGCTCCTTCTAGCCTTTATAGCTCAAAGTGGCAACCACTGACAGCCGGCTGACCAACTTGTTTCACATACGGAGATGCCATATTTTGAATATGTACTAAAACTAACCATTTCTCTAAGCATTTTTTTTCGCAACAATGAAGCCCCTTCCAGGCCCTAGGTATAGCTCGAAGTGGCAACCACTGAAGGCCGGCAGACCAACTTGTTTCACCTGTGGAGACACCATTCTTTCAAAAAGTACTAAAACTGACCATTTCTTTTACCGTTTTTTTTCGTAACTATGCAGTGACTTTCGCGCCTCATAGCTCTGAAATGCAACCACTGACAGCCGGCAGACCAACTTGTTTCACATGCGGAGATACCATACTTTAAATATGTACTAAAACTAACCATTCCTCAGATCGTTTTCTATTTTTTGCAACAATGAAGCTCCTTCTAGGCCCTAGGTATAGCTCAAAGTGGCAACCACTGACAGCCGGCGGACCAACTTGTTTCACATGCGGAGATGCCATACTTTGAATATATACTAAAACTAACCATTCCTCGGATCGTTTTCTATTTTTTGCAACAATGAAGCTCCTTCTATCCTTTATAGCTCAAAATGGCAACCACTGACAGCCGGCAGACCAACTTTTTTCACATACGGAGATGCCATACTTTAAATATATACTAAAACTAACCATTTCTCTGATCGTTTTTTTTTTCGCTACAATGAAGTCCCTTTCAGCCCCTATAGCTCAAAGTGGCAACCACTGATAGCCGGCAGACCAACTTGTTTCACATACGGAGATGCCATACTTTGAATATGTACTAAAACTAACCATTTCTCTGAGCATTTTTTTCGCAACAATGATTCCAGGCTCTAGAGCTCGAAGTGGTAACCACTGAAAGCCGGCAGACAGACTTGTTAACCTGTGGAGACACCATTCTTCCAATAGGTATTAAAACTGACCATTTCTCTTACGGTTTTTTTTTCGTAACTATGCAGTAACTTTCGCGCCTCATAGTTCTGTAATGCAACCACTGATAGCCGGCAGACCAACTTGTTTCACATACGGAGATACTTTGAATATGTACTAAAACTAACCATTCCTCAGATCGTTTTCTATTTTTTGCAACAATGAAGCTCCTTCCAGGCCCTAGGTATAGCTCAAAGTGGCAACCACTGGCAGCCGGTGGATCAACTTGTTTCACATGCGGAGATGCCATATTTTGAATATGTACTAAAACTGACCATTTCTCTGATATTTTTTTTAAACAATGAAGCCCCTTCCAGGCCCTAAGTATAGTTCGAAGTGGCAACCACTGAAGGCCGGCAGACCAACTGGTTTCACCTGTGGAGACAACATTCTTTCAATAGGTACTAAAACTGACCATTTCTTTTACCGTTTTTTTTTCGTAACTATGCAGTAACTTTCGCGCCTCATAGCTCTGAAATGCAACCACTGACAGCCGCCAGACCAACTTGTTTCACATGCGGAGATACCATATTTTGAATATATACTAAAACTAACCATTTATCTGATAATTTTTTTTCGCAACAATAAAGCCCCTTCCAGGCCCTAGGTATAGCTCGAAGTGGCAACCACAGAAGGCCGGCAGACCAACTTGTTTCACCTGTGGAGACACCATTCTTTCAATAGGTACTAAAACTGACCATTTCTCTTACCGTTTTTTTTTTCGTAACTATGCAATGACTTTCTCGCCTCATAGCTCTGAAATGCAACCACTGGCAGCCAGCAGACCAACTTGTTTCACATGCGGAGATGCCATACTTTGAATATATACTAAAACTAACCATTTCTCTATCGTTTTTTTTCGCAACAATGAAGCCCCTTCCAGCCCCTATAGCTCAAAGTGGCAACCACTAACAGCCGGCAGACCAACTCGTTTCACATGCGAAGATGCCATACTTTGAATAAGTAAAGGTGAAACGAGTTGGTCTACCGGCTCTCAGTGGTTGCCACTTCGCGCTTGTTGCGAAAAAAAAATGATCAGAGAAATTGTTAGATTTATTACATGTTCAAAGTATGGCATCTCCGCATGTGAAACAAGTTGGTCTGCCGGCTGTCAGTAGTCGCATTTCAGAGCGATGATGCGCGAAAGTCACTGCATATTTACGAAATAAAACGGTAAAAGAAATGGTCAGTTTTAGTACCTATTGAAAGAATGGTGTCTCCACAGGTGAAACAAGTTGGTCTGCCGGCCTTCAGTGTTTGCCACTTCGAGCTATACAGGGCCTAGAAAATTGCCTTGAGAAAATGGCCTTCATTGTTGCAAAAAAAAATTATCAGAGAAATGGTTAGTTTTAGTACATATTCAAACTATGGCATCTCCGCATGTGAAACAAGTTGGTCTGCCGGCTGTCAGTGGTTGCATTTCAGAGCGATGATGCGTGAAAGTCACTGCATATTTACGAAAAAAAACGGTTAGAGAAATGGTCAGTTTTAGTATCTATTGAAAGAATGGTGTCTCCACAGGTGAAACAAGTTGGTCTGCCGGCCTTCAGTGTTTGCCACTTCGAGCTATACCTAGGGCCTGGAAAATTGCCTTGAGGAAAATGGCCTTCATTGTTGCAAAAAAAAATTATCAGAGAAATGGTTAGGTTTAATACATATATTCAAAATATGGCATCTCCGCATGTGAAACAAGTTAGTCTGCCGGCTGTCAGTGGTTGCCACTTTGAGCTATAGGGGCTGAAAGGGGCTTCATTGTAGCGAAAAAAAAAAAACGATCAGAGAAATGGTTAGTTTTAGTATATATTCAAAGTATGGCATCTCCGTATGTGAAAAAAGTTGGTCTGCCGGCTGTAAGTGGTTGCCACTTTGAGCTATAAAGGCTAGAAGGAGCTTCATTGTTGCAAAAAATAGAAAACGATCCAAGGAATGGTTAGTTTTAGTATATATTCAAAGTATGGCATCTCCGTATGTGAAACAAGTTGGTCTGCCGGCTGTCAGCGGTTGCCACTTTGAGCTATAAAGGCTAGAAGAAGCTTCATTGTTGCAAAAAATAGAAAACGATCTGAGGAATGGTTAGTTTTAGTACATATTCAAAGTATGGTATCTCCGCATGTGAAACGAGTTGGTCTGCCGGCTGTCAGTGGTTGCATTTCAGAGCTATGAGGCGCGAAAGTCACTGCCTAGTTACGAAATAAAACGGTAAAAGAAATGGTCAGTTTTAGTTCTTATTGAAAGAATGGTGTCTCCACAGGTGAAACAAGTTGGTCTGCCAGCCTTCAGTGGTTGCCACTTCGAGCTATACCTAGGGCCTGGAAGGGGCTTCATTGTAGAAAAAAAAAAATTATCAGAGAAATGGTTAGTTTTAGTACATATTCAAAATATGGCATCTCCTCATGTGAAACAAGTTGGTCTGCCGGCTATCAGTGGTTGCCACTTTGAGCTATTAAGGCTAGAAGGAGCTTCATTGTTGCAAAAAATAGAAAACGATCTGAGGAATGGTTAGTTTTAGTACATATTCAAAGTATGGCATCTCCGCATGTGAAACAAGTTGGTCTGCCGGCTGTCAGTGGTTGCATTTCAGAGCTATGAGGCGCGAAAGTCACTGCTTAGTTACGAAATAAAAACGGTAAGAGAAATGGTCAGTTTTGGTACCTATTAAAAAAATGCAATGTTAGCAAAAATAGTATTAATAAAAAGTCTTCTTATTAAGATCAAAAATGAAATACATAATCAGTTTTTACCAAAATCGACGTAGATTTTCTGAAGAAAACCTTTTTTTCTTTAGAGGCGATTTTATTCCCCACAGTGCGGTGGTGCGCGGCGCAAGTTTGAGGTTTGGTCAAACATACGCAGATACGACAGCGGCTGGCATGAACTAGAAAAATTCGCCTATTTTCCCGCTTTTCAATGTTTTTTTAGACTTTTTCCTCAAATAAGCGACTTACGTGAACGATGATAGCTCTGAAATACAACCACTGACAGCCGGCAGACCAACTCGTTTCATCTGTGGATACACCATTCTTCCAATTGGTACTAAAACTATCCATTTCTCTTATCGTTTTTTTTTTGTAACTATGCAGTGACTTGCGCGCCTCATAGCTCTGAAATGCAACCACTGACAGCCGGCAGACCAACTTGTTTCACATGCGGAGATGCCATACTTTGAATATGTACTAAAACTAACCATTTCTCAGATCGTTTTTTTTTCGCAACAATGAAGCACCTTCCAGGCCCTATAGCTCGAAGAAGCTACCACTGAGAGCCGGCAGACCGACATCATTCACATTAGGGGACTACTCTACAACCCATAAAAGCAAGTCTATCCGTTTCCCTGATCGTTACGAAAATTCCCGTGACCGCTTAGACTAATATAGGCTATAACTGATTTTGAAAACTGGAACACCTGATGAAGAACCTTAACAGAACAGCTAAACTATAAGAAATATGGAAATGGTACCTTTGCAAAAGTTTATCAATCTGACGAGCATTTTCTGTTGACGTTTAAAAATCTAAGATCAGGATCATCTGATGAAGAATTCCAAGAGACCAGCTAATCTATTACATATATGGAAATGGCGCCTTAGCAAAAGTCGTTCAACATGAGCATTCTCTGCTGACGTGTAAATAGACAGGATACGGGATAGGACAAATAGGGACTCGGGGTGGGAGTAGTGGTACCTACACTGAAAATTGTAGATAACGAGCAGACGAAGATCGTTTATTGAATGAAATATCACTTTTGATTCATTTTTACACCGCGATTGTACTACGAATACCTAATATATTCCCACGGGACACGGGATAACCAAATGGCTGAAATTTTGAGTACTGTAGTTTAGGTTACTACAGTTTGGAATACAAAAAGATTTTTCATCTAGGTAAGTGAAACTCACGCGGGCGAAGCCGCGGGTAACAGCTAGTGATTCAAATAAAATTTTATTTGAAAAATGATTATCTGTACTTATTATACTCGTATAACAAAAGTTAGTAGACCTACAAACTCAACCTACTCATGTCGTGTGTCGAACTCGGCTTTTATATTCAACAAATTAAAAATCCCGCTGATTTCATTCAAAATCTCAACATTTAATAAGTTATTGACGGCGGGGAAAGCGGGGCGACGGGCGAGGTACGGCTCCGTTGGTTGCCAAGCAACCACTGCCAGGCGTCCATCACTCGCTCAAGGCCACGCGTTATATAGACTAAAAGAATTTTCGAAAATTACGACTTTGAACGGCATGGAATGTAACAGTTTGACACCGGATATTTATATACTAATTCGACCCTGCTGAGCACGATTTTGCCCGGTGTCAGACCAATTTCCCCCCTTCCCCCTTGTCATTGCACGGTTTTCTCCGTTTTGAACAAAAACTGTTGGATCAAGATGAAAACTGTCAATGACAAAATTAATCTGCATTAAATTACCTACCACATGGTATAAATTTTTTTCCTTTCATCCCGGGACATGCACTGTTCATGTAGGAAATTCACGCGGGCGAAGACACGGGCAAAAGCTAGTAACATATTATTTTAATTTTCGTCAAGAATATATGATTCGGTATTCGTCATTGGAAAAAAATTGTCTCTTCTCAGATTAGGTAGAAGACGTCATCCTAACTAACAGTATAAATGTGGAAATGATATTGTTTATTACCTCTTCACGCTTTATGGACCAATCTACATAAAATTTCGTAAACACATAGTTAGGAGTACTGAAAAGAACATGGTATACTTATTATTCTAAAATAATAAATAGTTTTATAATAAACTGTTTTCACCCATCAAATTGGATGATAATGATAAATGATAAAAATATTAATCGAAGTCCAACTTTACGTAACTCTCAGTTACGTAATATTTTTATTATTAACAAGGTACCTACTGTGAACTCGAAACTTGCGTAGGTATGCGTACTA
The DNA here is from genome assembly GCA_018467065.1 of Ephestia elutella. Taxonomy (NCBI): domain Eukaryota; kingdom Metazoa; phylum Arthropoda; class Insecta; order Lepidoptera; family Pyralidae; genus Ephestia; species Ephestia elutella. Next base: position 8,101,472 of record CM031592.1, on the reverse strand, counting down.
TGAGAGCCAGCAACGAACAAGTAAAGTCCGTTTATTCATAAATGTCCTATTATGTAAACAATCTTACCATGTCATTTTTTGATTTTACAACAATATAAATTAATTAACTCAAAAACTACTAAACGGATTTTCATGCGGTTTTCACTAATAAATAGGGTGATTCATGAGGAAGGTTTTAGTGTATAATTTATTTAGGTTTTGTGTATATTAGTTGAAATATGACGATAATAATATAGTCGGAAAAAATTAGCCGCCCGGCAGCTTTCATCGAAAACGCTGTCCAATCCCTAAGAGATGTATCAAAATCATATATGGAAGAATTATGTATCTATAATAGGTCTACAAAAAAGTCCGCGATAGCATATATCTAGCTTTTATATTTCAGCCACAGTAACTACTTTTATGTTTTAAAAATAATTAAAATCGTTAGGTGTTTTTTAACTGGTGATACTAACCACAATTTATTAATCTTTATCAAATAAAACAAGTCTGTCGTCACAAGTACTTAATATATTTAACATTGGCCTTTTACTGCATGTAATTTGGATCAATAGTTTCCGAAATACTACGAGTTATCTAAAGAACGACAATCGACAACGCGCCGCGAAACCACCTAGCGAAGACTCAAGGCGCAGTATAGGTAAACTCCATTTATTCTTACCAGTCCTATCATGTAAACAATCTTCACAGTACTTTTTGTTAAATTTTGTTGAAAATAAATCAAATATTTGTTCAAACCTAAACATTCTAATGTAAAACATTTATTAACCACGAAAGTAATTTCCTAAAAAGTCTATTTTAATTTATATTGTTGTAAAATCATAAAACGATATGGTAAGATTGTTTACATGATAGGACTGGTAAGAATAAAAGGAGTTTAGGTACCTACCTTTGACAGACAGACGGACAGACGGGCAAAAAAGTGATCTTATAAGGGTTCCGTTTTTTTACTTTTGAGGTACGGAACCCTAAAAACCGGCCAAGTGCGATTCAAACTCGCGCACCTAGGGTTCACGCAAAACAAACTTAACTTCGCAGTTCGCTCCCTAGGATTCATACTGCATCGAGCGCAAAAATAAGTTTGTAAAACTTTTTTTAACTTCCTTCAACATATTTACAACTTTCAGATTTATTCCTGTATAAGTACTGTTAAACTTTGCTTTTTGACAAATTTCATACTTATAGGTCAACGGGAACCCCATAGGTTTTTATTGCTGTCTGAAATCACAAAATATGCAATAACTTCTGATCGCGTTGACGTATAATTTTGATTATTTTTTTGCTCAAAGTGACCGTGGATCCGAGTATTCAATTTGATACTTTTAAGCGTTCCTGAGAAAAAAAAGTTTGACAGACAGACGGACAACAAAGTGATCTTATAAGGATTCCGTTTTTGCCTTTGAGGTACGGAACCCCAAAAACAAATATATTGACAACCCGAGCGAAGCCGGGGCGGGCCGCTAGTTTAGTTATATACTGTCAATCGAGTCGCCGCGAGTCGGAGCAACCGAAGTCGCGCGATATCGCCGGCACGCTGCATGAGCCCTAATGTCAGACTATACAAAGTACCTAGCGTAGATTTGCCAGTTTTGCCACTGAGCGACCGGGGGTAAGAGTATGCAATCTGTGAGGCAATTTGTGATAAGGATAAAACACGCCACTCTTTTCTTTTTTCATTTATAAATCGCAATACAACTATATCGCTCTATCAAAGGATTCAGCCCAGGCTAAATGTGATCTTGTACCTACCTACATATAAATAAATAATTTTATAGTCGTTGCGTGTGTGTAGACTTCGATCACAAAGTACTTAGTTAAATTTAAGTAATCTGTGCTTCGATTATTATTCGTATAGGTAGACCTACTGTAGTTGTAGAGATAGTGGTGCCATCTATTGCCATAGGTAGGTACCTACTGTAGTTGTAGAGATGGGTGCCATCTATTGCCTCTCAATATAAACTAACTCGCATGGTATTCGAACTACGACTGCAGCGACACACGGAATTTTCATGAAAACCGAGATAATGTACTTCTCAGTGGCGCCATCTAGGTATAATACAAATTTGGTGAGGTACAGATTCAATGTACGTGAATAGCCATCTATAACTTGTTAATATTTTATCGATGATCGAGTGTAAGTTTGAAGCCCGAGCGTAGCAAGGGCTTTAAAAACACGAGTGCAATTAACAGTCACTTTTGCGAGATTCATAATCTGCTTTTCTTTCAACTACCGGTCCTAAGGTCCTTAATTCGCGTCAATTTTCTTTTTTTTTCGGCAATGGTCGCACATTTTTAATTTATACAATCAGCCTTTGTTCGCGGGAATAAAAATAAGTCTGATTGGCTGATACAAATCTAGTTGGTCATGCTTACAGCCTGTGATTAGCCTATTCTTATAGGAATAGCGCTGATTGACTGACATAAATCTAGTTGGTCATGACTGCAGAATTAAGGCCTGTCGCTTGGGATATGCGGCCTTAGGACAAAAACAATGCAGTAATGGATTTTCATACTACTTTTCTGCACTGTTTTCAAGTAAAAACAGTGCAACAATGGATTTTCATACAAACTTTACTGCGCTGTTTTGCTATGGAGCAATAAATTGCTGTTTTGTGCATACTATTTAGGTTATTAATGGCAAAATTACAGCGTAGTTGGAAGAAAAATGTATGGTATACCTGAACCGGATGACGAAGACCTGGAATACTTTTTCCTATCCCTGTTGCGGCTCGATGCTTTGCTACGGCCGTACGGATCTATTTCGTCCTGAAAATAAATTTATTTTTCATCTTTATTAGCATTTTGAGAAATTTAAAATAAAGCGCGGGGGAGTTCATGTCAAAAAATATTATGTTAAGGAGTTTATTAGTAGATTTAGGCAAACTTACTAACATGCTTATTGCTGAAGTTATTCTTATGACAGGCTTGTCCTCATCACAGCATCCATAGGGTTGATCCGGGGCTTAATTCAGGATTATTTCAATAGTCAAGCAGAACTTTTGGCGTTCGCTTGCGTTTTGACGAGGGATTTTTTTTTTGTCACAACTACTGACCTTGTGGCGGTGTGAAGCGGGCGGGGGCGGGTTGGCGGAGAGCTGTCGCGCGGCGGCGGGGGAGGGGGCGCGGCGGCGGGGCGCGGGGGGGTTCATGGCGGTCGCGATGTGACTACTGACCTTGTGGCGGTGTGAGGCGGGCGGGGGCGGGTTGGCTGAGAGCTGTCGCGCGGCGGCGGGGAGGGCGCGGCGGCGGGGCGCGGGGGTTCATGGCGGTCGCGATGTGACTACTGACCTTGTGGCGGTGTGAGGCGGGCGGGGGCGGGTTGGCTGAGAGCTGTCGCGCGGCGGCGGGGAGGGCGCGGCGGCGGGGCGCGGGGGTTCATGGCGGTCGCGATGTGACTACTGACCTTGTGGCGGTGTGAGGCGGGCGGGGGCGGGTTGGCTGAGAGCTGTCGCGCGGCGGCGGGGAGGGCGCGGCGGCGGGGCGCGGGGGTTCATGGCGGTCGCGATGTGACTACTGACCTTGTGGCGGTGTGAGGCGGGCGGGGGCGGGTTGGCTGAGAGCTGTCGCGCGGCGGCGGGGAGGGGCGCGGCGGCGGGGCGCGGGGGTTCATGGCGGTCGCGATGTGACTACTGACCTTGTGGCGGTGTGAGGCGGGCGGGGGCGGGTTGGCTGAGAGCTGTCGCGCGGCGGCGGGGAGGGGCGCGGCGGCGGGGCGCGGGGGGTTCATGGCGGTCGCGATGTGACTACTGACCTTGTGGCGGTGTGAGGCGGGCGGGGGCGGGTTGGCAGAGAGCTGTCGCGCGGCGGCGGGGGAGGGGGCGCGGGGGTTTCATGGCGGTCGCGATGTGACTACTGACCTTGTGGCGGTGTGAGGCGGGCGGGGGCGGGTTGGCTGAGAGCTGTCGCGCGGCGGCGGGGGAGGGCGCGGCGGCGGGGCGCGGGGGTTCATGGCGGTCGCGATGTGACTACTGACCTTGTGGCGGTGTGAGGCGGGCGGGGGCGGGTTGGCTGAGAGCTGTCGCGCGGCGGCGGGGAGGGCGCGGCGGCGGGGCGCGGGGGTTCATGGCGGTCGCGATGTGACTACTGACCTTGTGGCGGTGTGAGGCGGGCGGGGGCGGGTTGGCTGAGAGCTGTCGCGCGGCGGCGGGGGAGGGGGCGCGGGGGTTTCATGGCGGTCGCGATGTGACTACTGACCTTGTGGCGGTGTGAGGCGGGCGGGGGCGGGTTGGCTGAGAGCTGTCGCGCGGCGGCGGGGGCGGGGGCGCGGCGGCGGGGCGCGGGGGGGTTCATGGCGGTCGCGATGTGACTACTGACCTTGTGGCGGTGTGAGGCGGGCGGGGGCGGGTTGGCTGAGAGCTGTCGCGCGGCGGCGGGGAGGGCGCGGCGGCGGGGCGCGGGGGTTCATGGCGGTCGCGATGTGACTACTGACCTTGTGGCGGTGTGAGGCGGGCGGGGGCGGGTTGGCTGAGAGCTGTCGCGCGGCGGCGGGGGAGGGGGCGCGGCGGCGGGGCGCGGGGGGGTTCATGGCGGTCGCTCGCGCCGTCGCCAGTCGCCGCTCGCGCACTATCACCGACGGAGACAGCCTGCGACAATGTGATACTCTGTTCATGAATACTGAATATAGCAAGGTTAAGCTTGTCGATCGTCAACGTCATCTGAATGAGAATCACTCAGCATCAATAGGCTAGAACCTGGTTACAAGAGGCAAGATAATGAACGCAACAATCGCTGCACTGCAACGCAAGATTATTATTATTGTATTCATATTCAAGAACCGTAATATTGTGCCTAATATTTCTCACTTTCTATGAAAATGGGAACAGCACAATGACATACACAAAATATAATGTCGTGCAAAGTAAAGCTCAAACCTTTCTTCGTAATGAGTGCTAAAAATCAGTACAGTCGTCGGTTCAAATAAAGCACATGCAACCTCAATTTAATCCGTACTCAATCGATAAAAAAAACAAATTGCAAAAAATAAATAAACTGATGATACAATTCGTGTCACGTAATACCTTCAATGATGATGAATTTAGTGAGACAGTTCAAGCTTAAAGCTTGATTTGTAATGGGACTACGTCAGTTCACCGCATCGAATAGCCTACCAAAGTCCGTATCACAAAGGAAGTCTCGCGGAAATTTGTGGAACTAATAATAGATAAACAACATAATGTCTCGTGAGACGGACTATTACAGCATTCAACACGAAACTAGACTGCGCAGAAACGAAAAATAGATGTCCTCGGAGGTGCGGTTTGCGGGAGGAAACGGAATGAATGGTAGCGTGCACCCGCGCTTCCCCGCGCATTCCCCCCGCGAGTCTTACACGCGCAGCGACGCCATATTGGGTTTAGTTCCCTGCCGATACCTATACTTTTCGACGTGACACGAACCGTTACCTCAGCAACTAATGCGGCACTCACCTTTGCCGTGACGAAGACGAGGCCCTCCTCTTGCGTCGCGCGCCGGGCGAGCGGGAGCTGCGGGAACTGGAATTTGAAGAGCTGCGGGGTCAGCGGGGGCCGGGGGGACGCTCACACACCCACGCATGCACCACACACGGCCACGTGTATATCACATGTAGGTGAAACTCGTGGAACGTCACGCAGAGAATGGCGGAAATGGACAGGTCGCGTGAAACGACAAGCGAAGTTCAATCAGTGATTGTGAAAACGTGTTAATTTGATGTGGACGTGGAAAGTCGGCCGCGGCGTCCATTTGTCGCATTATACGCCACACGACATTAAATTGAAAACACAATAATTGTACAACAAACATACACGTTTTGTATACGTGTAGAGCAAACCCACATCATTTGATCAAATGACGTAAAACGTCAGATAATGGGGCGTGGCGTCACATCACACATTCAGTCATCACACACACGTCAAGATAGATGACCAAGCAAATCCCGGAGATTAAACAACATGCAGTTAATGGGAGAATAAGATGAGATTCAGAGATAAAACCGAAACACCATGACGTTATGAAACGTTATAAAAGCAACCCAGGGGGAGGAGGAAGCGGGGATACAATATTGAATTAAATTATACTCATTCGGAGACGGATCTAAGCCCAAATTACAAATTTCTTTTTTTGGAGTTTTTAAAATATCCACAAATAAAAAATGGTTCACAACTACGGGCTTTTCATACAAGAAAACGAGTAACAAATACATAAATTACATAAATATTGAAATACAAGTTTTTGATAAACATCTATATGTATTTATAATTAAATAAATAATTAAAATTCTATGAAATTCAAACTAAAAGCTTTTATAAACTGTTCTACTCGTAACAAAACAAACTACAATATACCTACAAAACAGACAGTGCTAAAAAGGGAGACTAGACCGAGAGGACACTGGTTATATAACTTAATTTTAAATACCATTTCAATAAGCAGACTCTAAAATATAACTATGTGAATAACTATTCTAAATCGAAGCAATAATGGCAAAGTGTTAATGAAAAGTTAGCGTATCACAGATTCATCCTTCATGGGGCAGCCAGAGCCAAAACTCAAACGGCTACATATGGTATGGTATAACTATTACAGAACAAATACTATTATAAATCTGCAGAAATTTATATAGATGAATTTCATCCTGATAAAAAACAAAATTACAATACTAAGCCAATATGCAACTTGAACTACTTTGTATGTTTCTGTAAATGGTGTAATAAAGTGTTGATCTTCTTCGTAACCCTATAGACAATCCATAGAGCTAGAATTTTTTTTTTCTTAGAGACAGACAACTGAGGAAGCAGGATGTCAGATATGGTTTTGCCTATGTTGGTGAAGGACAGGTAATATCTTGTGATAGGCTCATTTTAGTCAAGTTTGATATTTTTTGATTCAATAGAATTTGTGAACAATCTGTACCTAAAAAAAATTGAATTTGGAGCACAATATTATGAACATTTTTATTATTCATTTGACAATCAAGTTTATAGGTCTATTCTTCTTAGCGTGTCGATGCCATTCCAACGATCAAATTGCTATGTCTAAAGAATAGTTATCGACGTGAAAAAGAGCCTTCTTTGAAGGCCAAGTTTCAATAAAAAAAAAATGACTTTGACTTTGAATGATTTTTTTTCTATGTCTATAAGACAATCCTCTCGGTCTATCTCCCCCCCTCCCCCGCCACGTACCTGGAGGAGGAGTAGGAGTCGTCGGAGGAGGGCGGGCGGCGCCGCCTGGCAGCAGGCTCGGCACGCATCCACGGGTCGGCCCACTCGTCGCCGCGGCGCTCGCGCACGTCCCGCGGCGAGCGCCGCTCCGCTTCGGCGCGCTGCACTATCACTTCACGCGACGATCGAACGCGCCGCTGCAAGTTTGCACCGGCACAGAATTAATATAAGTACTGTAGTGTACCTCATACGGCTATGTTGCGCGCCCCGCCTCCGCATGCAATGTACATCACAACCAACTCACTGATGTTCCACCGTATACATTAACTAACCTTCACACACAGATAGAAGTTTGGGCAGAGTGCCATTAGTCCGTGCACTCAGCAGAGGTCCGCACACCTCGACGTATCCGAGCATACTGCCGGTGCAACGGCCCATTTTATATGGAAGTAGTGGGGAGGCTGACGTAACGTCACTTTGACATGAACACTACAAGTACTACCAAATACTATATACGGGTTGTTGCTTGTAAGTAATAGAAATGATAAATAGTCTTGATAGAAAAAATATATTGTCCAAAAACTTGATATACTAGGCATGATACGTGAATGATAGTGAACGTACGATGCGCTTGATGATCGATTACGAACTAGTTTGATAAATATGAATTTACAACAATGCGGCGTTTTTAGCTGACGCGGCACAACATACCTAAAGTAATGGCCCGTACATACTAAAACTGCGCGTATTAACTCCAGCGAGTTAATACGCGCAGCTCCGGCCAGAAAATGGCAACTTATGCGACACTAGCGCCTATCTTCTTGGACGAAGCGGTTGTTTGATGTAAGTGACAAATTTCTTTCCGCGGCCGCGAATTTATTCTGTTTTAACAAAGTTGTCATTTTTTTGTTGCCAAATCTGTGTATGGGAAATGTCTAGAGATGTGCGTATTAACATAAATTGTATTTGGTACTATGTACAGAAAGGAAGCTCTCTGCCACTCCCGCAATATGGCGTACCCCCTGCGTACCAACCCAACGGAGACGAGACGCACTTTTTGTCCGATTGAGTCTGCCGTCAACTACGGAAATGGTCTGTGCGTTACTGCGTATGATTCATCATCATCCACAGCCTTCCGTGACCCACTGCTGGGTATAGGCTTCTCCAACCTTCTCGGTCCTGGGCGTTCGTCCTACGTTGTTGCTAGCAATATTCTTAACATCGTCGACCCATCATTGCGTATGATTGCATAGGTTCTATTTTCACAAACTAAAAAGTGCGTCACAGATAGTCTGTCGTCTGCGTCGAGCTTTTCTATATCACCCACCTTGTGGTAGGCAGCGTCGTCAGGCGGCGGCGCGCGGTCGTCATAGTGCGGCGGCCGCTCGTACATCCGCTCGCGCTCGTACATCCGCTCCCGCTCGTAGAACCGCTCGCGCTCATCGGGCACACCCCGCGGAAACCCGCGTCCGCGGTACATGCCCGCTGGACCGTACGGCCTAGAATATTACAAAATCACATTGTTCTTTTGAGTGGTGGCTCACTTAAGAGTGCACCAATGCGACCTGTTCTACAAAGTGAAAGCAGGATAGATAGATACAAAGTAACACGTGAAACATCAGGAGATAGTAGCCGCGTAAGCGCCGAAAGGCGCCAAATCATATAAATGTTGATTGAAGTTAAAGTACATGATTTAAAAGAAAAAACTTTTACTAGATTTATGAACTAGTTATTACTCAACTAGTAAACTAAAAATCATTATGTATGGATTTCGACGATCTGACCATAAACGTCAAAAAAAGGAGCTATGTTTGAAAAATAAAAGTATCGAGGTTTTTGTTATTAATCGTGTTTTCACGTTTAACACATTGAAGAAAATATTGTTGATTATTGTTGAAGTTGTATATATATAAATTACAGGCATGTCTCTCTCTCTCTCTCTCTCTCAGCCGAAAGACGTCCACTGCTGGACAAAGGCCTCCCCCAAGGATTTCCATAACGACCGGTCCTGCGCTGCCCGCATCCATGCGCATCCCGCGACCTTCACCAGGTCGTCGGTCCACCGAGTGGGAGGCCTGCCAACACTACGTTTTCCGGTTCGTGGTCGCCACTCGAGAACTTTTCTGCCCCAACGGCTATCTGTTCTACGAGCTATGTGCCCCGCCCACTGCCACTTAAGTTTCGCGATTCTGCGGGCTATGTCGGTTACTTTAGTTCTCCTACGGATCTCCTCATTTCTGATTCGATCACGCAGAGAAACTCCGAGCATAGCGCGCTCCATCGCCCTTTGGGTGACCTTGAGCCTTGTACAGGCATGTAGTCGTTATCAATAAAGAGATCTACAGGGATCTTCATTAACAACTTTCGCATTGGTGCCCTCTTAAAAGCAAGGAGTATTTAGAATGGAGGACGCATGCGGGGGTGAAGTCGCGCGCCAACGATATGAAAAAGCAATCTAATCACATGTTTTCCGCGTCCAATACGTGGCCGGTACTCTGGCGGGAAGTCGTTATAGTTTACGATTTTTAAAATTCGTGATTATTTGAGCCAATCACCGCGACTGCCGTATGTTCCCCTCCCGCAAAAATCGGTGAACTGTAATTGTATCGGACAATCACCTACGCGCTCTCCATTCTAAGGCACAAGGGTTAGTTGTATTGTAATTGTAACACATTGGATAAGAAAACAATATTTTATCCAACGCGCAATCATCGTGGCTACTGAGGAGATACTGCGAATTTTTTTGCGCGATAAATGCGCGACGCAACAGATAAGTGAAGTTTCTACTGAGAACACTGTATACCTGCAGGGGTCAGATAATATACCTGCAGAGGTATGATAGTTTACCTGAAGGGGTCAGGCTCGCGATGTGGTGGGGGTAGTTCTCTGTGGGGCGGGGAGGCGCCCACCGCGGCCGCTGCGTACGCCAACTCCGCATCGGGATCGTGCACCACGCCGCCAACTGATAAGTGAAGTTTCTTCTCTTCGAAGTCCATGTCTTGCTCCTTCCGTTTGTTCGCTATTCGCAGCATCTGGAAATATTTGTTTTTTTTTTTATGGACGGACAGTTGCTGCTGATGCGTGTTGGGCGATGTTAAGAGTATTAAGCCTTCATACAAATATACAATAGGCAACATGTATTTGAGGCTTAATACTCATGAACGACATGTTGCGCGTCAATTGTTGCCTAGTGTATTGGAGGCTTTATTATATACTAGCTTTTGCCCGCGGCTTCGCCCGCGTGAATTTCCCACGGGAACAGTGCTTTTTCCCGGGATAAAAAGAAGCCTATGTGCTATTCCAGGTCATTATCTACCTCTGTACCAAATTTCATCGAAATCCGTCCAGTAGATTTTGCGTGATTGAGTAACAAACATCCTCACAAACTCACAAATTCACAAACTCACAAACTCACATCCAAACTTTCGCATTTATAATATTAGTATGGATTAAGGGTCAGAAAGCGTGAATAAGAAAGTTAGATTTCACCCCCGACCCCCCTGTAAACTACAAGGGCGCCCCTCAGAGGAACTAAATAGTAAAATTTAGCTCCATCTATCTCATAATCTCTAAACCATCTAACAAACTTTTTTTATTTCAACCTTGTTCAACAAATTTGTTCTTGAAATACTTATTTAAAAATGAAAATCAAGAAAACTCAAATTAATGAATGCAAAATTAAGGAAAAGTATACAAAAAATGTGTTTTAGTCAGTGTTTTCGTAAAGCCACTTACGTAGTAAGTAATACATGTATAGTACGTTGAAATATGTAATGTAACATTTCGACAGCGATGTCATATTAGCGTTTGGCCAAACGGTTAAGTTGATGAAGTTAGATTAGGAGAGTGCTAGGTTCAAATCCTTGTTGTTATTTGGGAATTCGGTTTTCTTTTTTTTTAAACATAATTTTATGGTGAAAGTGATTTTGTTTTTTTGTTAGGTACCTCTTCACGTTTTATGTACCTACTGAACCAATCTTCCTGAAATTTCAAATACACATACCTAGTTAGAAGGACGGAGAAGGAACCTTTCATCCCGAGAAAAAGCACTGTTCCCGATGAAAATTCACGCGGGTGAAGCCGCGGGCAAAAACTAGTGTTATATAACATGAGAAATTTCACATGCATTTCGAACAGGTTGTTAGAATAATGGTTACGTACAGACAGCCCGATCAAAACGAGAAAGACTGTTCAAATCTCCTCCGTGATATTTTTTTTGATTTTTTTAATTTCTAATACATTTTTTTATATTTTATTTTACATACAACATTTAATTATATACCGACTACGTCGGCACGTGGGAGATATATAAGAAGAAAAAATATAAACACAGTCTGTCAAGAAAGTCGTGTCGTGGGTAAAAAGTGAACATTATCCAATACATAAACGGTACAAATTAGAAAAAGAGGCGCCCTCTTGTCTGTCGGCTTTCTTATCGCAGTATAATTTTATTAGAACTTCAGAGAAAAATTCGCAGTTTCGATTCCCAGTACAATTTTTTTTACTTTGTTTTTTATTTTTTATTTGGTAATTATTTTTATTAATAATATTGTTGACCATTAATGAGTGTATTAAAAATGCATTTATTCAAGAATAAGCAAGTCTAATTTTCGTGATTCACGTCGCAAAGCAGCATCGTGCTGTTTTGACGACTTTTTGAGAGCGCCATCTAGTTCTTGATTTGTATAACAACCCCCATGTTAATATATTTTACGTAAGAAAATTTGCGGAGCAATTTGACATGCGTCTGCCTTGTCTAAATGCCACCGGCAGTCTAAGGACAGAGAGGTAAGACGAGTTGCCATATGAACGACAAGGAAGGTATGATGTTTCCATTAAAAATTGCGATGGACGTAGGTGAATAATGTTATAATTTAAGATTGTGTAGAAATAAATAACTTGTTTTAATAAATTCTTTAATTAAAAATTCAGTAATCATATGAACTACATTAATGTGAAATAATTTTTTTAAAATATCATTGTACTACAGAGTTTTTTGGTAATTTAGGGAAAATGTTTAGGATTATTTTTTATCGAGCAAACTTAGTCAAATCATGTTTTCGGTTCTTGCACTGTGTTGCTAATTTCCTAATCTATTATTAGCAAAAATTTCAGAACTGTACAGTAAGTGCAAGCAAAGTAATTTGGTAGGCAAAACGCGAAATTCTGAGCCTTAATTTAAGTATCCTACTAATATGGACATTTCGTAGTATGATACATGTTATGTGTTGCATGTTGCATCGTATAACACATGAACACGACTATAGCAGTGGATATAATGGCTTTTAGTGTAAGATAAAAAAAATTAAAACCACTTGCCTGTCCATATGCTTTCCACATGTCCTTTCCGTGTGCGTGACCACAGCAGGAAAGTATCTCCTGGAGTTACGTGACTGGGACTAACAATTAGTAACTAATCTTGCAGATTAAGAAAAAAATGGAAATCAAAAACTCTGCGAGGGTAAAGGGTAACGTCGTTCTAGCAGGAAAATTTTAAATTAATGATCGAAGAAAGAAGTATTCTGCGTGGGTAGAGCTTACATTTGCGTATTGATCTGTGACGAAAATATAATTTGCGCGTCTTCAGGTTTACGGGAAAAATACTTATCATTTCTAAGTAATCGCGTTGACTTTGAACTCACGCAAAAAATCGCAGCGCCTAAGTAAAAATAAGTATAAGCTCGCTGAAAACTGTGTAGGTTCTACTACATACATAGAATCAAGTATTATTTAAGTCTTAGGTACTACTTTACACTTATATTAACCATAATCATAACATTATAAAATGTCTGTCTGTCTGTAAGCGATAAACTCAAAAACTACTGAACGAATTTTCATGCGGTTTTCACTAATAGAGTGATTCATGACGAAGGTTTTAATGTATAATATTTTTTTAGGTTTTGTGTACATTAGTTAAAATATGACGATAATAAATTGTTAAGGAAGTCGGAAAAAATTTAACCGTCCGGCAGATTTCATCTAAAACGCTGACCGGATTGGTCAGCGTGGCTTACAGATGTAACAAAACAATGCATGGAGAAATTGTGTATTTTTTATAGGTCTACAAAAAAGTCCGCGATAGCATATATCTAGCTATTATATTTCAGCCCATAGACGTAAAAAAAAATATTTTTTTAACTCTAGGATTCATACTGCATCGAGCGCAAAAATAAGTTTTATACACTTTTTTTTTTAACTTCCAACAACATATTTACAACTTTCAGATTTGTTCCTGTACAAGTACTATTAGACCTTGCTTTTTGCCAAATTTCATAATTTTAGGTCAACGGGAAGTATCCCATAGGTATTGATTTCTGTCTCTAATCGGAAAATATGCAAAAAATATCAACATTTACGGTAATAACTCCTGATCCTGTTGACGTATAATTTTATTTTTTTAGGGTTCCGTACCTTAAAAGGCAAAAACGGAACCCTTATAAGATCACTTTGTTGTCTGTTAACTTAAGTGCTGTTAAGTTTGTTTTTGAAACTAGTTGGTCTTTTAGTTAGAGATATAATGTGAGATGCTTTGCGTGTACGGAACCCTCGGTGCGCGTAAAAGACAATATTAAGGTATCATAACTTTGGCGTCAACATACAAGAAACAGGCGATGTAAATCAAAGATTAGAACGTTTAGTCACATATTATTGTAGCAATTTTTAGCTTGAAATGTTTGGGATAAAAAAAAAAAAAACAAATCCAAACAGACGTCATACATTTTTTTATTTGCTGCACATTTACATCAGATTAGTCACTAATTATTGGTTCCAGTCACATAACTCCAGGAGATGCTTCCTTGCTATGGTTACGCACACGAACTTTACTGTTAGTATTTCAAAAGTTTTGTGATTTTTAATATGGGTAGTCATGCATTTTGTTTGCGATGACAACTGCCATACATGAGTCAGATTGGTATACAAATACATATAGCACAAAAAAAAGTGTCATATAGCACAGACAGGATTTGAACCTAAGACCTTTGCAGCCACAGGCGGGCGCCCTACCACCGCTTCAAACTGTATCTGTAATCAAACCTCTAGCGGCAGGCGGCACCCCGCGGACCACGTCGAACATGTTGTAGTTGTTGTCTACAACACACTATGAGTAACATATCAAACCTCTTTAGCAGTGCGCAAGCCCCTCTCCCAAGCGGACTCTGGCGGCGCGACGTCGCGCGGCGCGGCGGGCTGCGGGCCGGCGGCGGCGGGCGGCACCCCGCGGACCACATCGAACATGTTGTAGTTGTTGTCTACAACACACTATGAGTAACATATCAAACCTCTTTAGCAGTGCGCAAGCCCCTCTCCCAAGCGGACTCTGGCGGCGCGACGTCGCGCGGCGCGGCGGGCTGCGGGCCGGCGGCGGCGGGCGGCACCCCGCGGACCACATCGAACATGTTGTAGTTGTTGTCTACAACACACTATAAGTGACCTATCCAACCTCTTTAGCAGTGCGCAAGCCCTCTCCCAAGCGGACTCTGGCGGCGCGACGTCGCGCGGCGCGGCGGGCTGCGGGCCGGCGGCGGCGGGCGGCACCCCGCGGACCACATCGAACATGTTGTAGTTGTTGTCTACAACACACTATAAGTAACATATCCAACCTCTTTAGCAGTGCGCAAGCCCTCTCCCAAGCGGACTCTGGCGGCGCGACGTCGCGCGGCGCGGCGGGCTGCGGGCCGGCGGCGGCGGGCGGCACCCCGCGGACCACATCGAACATGTTGTAGTTGTTGTCTACAACACACTATAAGTAACATATCCAACCTCTTTAGCAGTGCGCAAGCCCCTCTCCCAAGCGGACTCTGGCGGCGCGACGTCGCGCGGCGCGGCGGGCTGCGGGCCGGCGGCGGCGGGCGGCACCCCGCGGACCACATCGAACATGTTGTAGTTGTTGTCTACAACACACTATAAGTAACATATCCAACCTCTTTAGCAGTGCGCAAGCCCCTCTCCCAAGCGGACTCTGGCGGCGCGACGTCGCGCGGCGCGGCGGGCTGCGGGCCGGCGGCGGCGGGCGGCACCCCGCGGACCACATCGAACATGTTGTAGTTGTTGTCTACAACTCACTATAAGTAACATATCCAACCTCTTTAGCAGTGCGCAAGCCCCTCTCCCAAGCGGACTCTGGCGGCGCGGCGGGCTGCGGGCCGGCGGCGGCGGGCGGCACCCCGCGGACCACATCGAACATGTTGTAGTTGTTGTCTACAACACACTATAAGTAACCTATCCAACCTCTTTAGCAGTGCGCAAGCCCCTCTCCCAAGCGGACTCTGGCGGCGCGACGTCGCGCGGCGCGGCGGGCTGCGGGCCGGCGGCGGCGGGCGGCACCCGCGGACCACATCGAACATGTTGTAGTTGTTGTCTACAACTCACTATAAGTAACATATCAAACCTCTTTAGCAGTGCGCAAGCCCCTCTCCCAAGCGGACTCTGGCGGCGCGACGTCGCGCGGCGCGGCGGGCTGCGGGCCGGCGGCGGCGGGCGGCACCCCGCGGACCACATCGAACATGTTGTAGTTGTTGTCTACAACTCACTATAAGTAACATATCAAACCTCTTTAGCAGTGCGCAAGCCCCTCTCCCAAGCGGACTCTGGCGGCGCGACGTCGCGCGGCGCGGCGGGCTGCGGGCCGGCGGCGGCGGGCGGCACCCCGCGGACCACATCGAACATGTTGTAGTTGTTGTCTACAACTCACTATAAGTAACATATCAAACCTCTTTAGCAGTGCGCAAGCCCTCTCCCAAGCGGACTCTGGCGGCGCGACGTCGCGCGGCGCGGCGGGCTGCGGGCCGGCGGCGGCGGGCGGCACCCCGCGGGCCACATCGAACATGTTGTAGTTGTTGTCTACAACACACTATAAGTAACATATCAAACCTCTTTAGCAGTGCGCAAGCCCCTCTCCCAAGCGGACTCTGGCGGCGCGACGTCGCGCGGCGCGGCGGCCTGCGGGCCGGCGGCGGCGGGCGGCACCCCGCGGGCCACATCGAACATGTTGTAGTTGTTGTCTACAACACACTATAAGTAACATATCAAACCTCTTTAGCAGTGCGCAAGCCCCTCTCCCAAGCGGACTCTGGCGGCGCGACGTCGCGCGGCGCGGCGGGCTGCGGGCCGGCGGCGGCGGGCGGCACCCCGCGGACCACATCGAACATGTTGTAGTTGCCCTTGTCCGTCACGCCCGGGTGGAGAAATCTGACAACACATCACTTCATCTCTGTTATCTTTCTTTGGGGCTGGCTCAATTTGTGTGATTTGTCTGTATATAGATTACTGCACCCTACACTTTCCACTTATATCTCCTTCCACCCAAAGGTTGGCTGGAAGAAATTGCATTTGCGATAAGCCCGCCTTTGCGCTCATTTATGTATTTACTTTTTGTCACAGTTTTTTCTGTAAATGGTGCAATATAGTAATCTATCTATATTTATTAAATTGAATCGACTTTGTGTCAGACGTTTAAACCATTTAATATTCCCAGTGTAGTTTAAGAGACACAATCTAGTTGACAATCGAAATGTGCAGTTTAAAGCCTACCTTGATGATAATTTGATTTACATGTTTAAAATATGTACTTACCTAAAATATTTTCCTACTTTTGTGTCATATATTGTGATAGAAAAAATATTTTAAGTTCGCATTTTGACCAAACCACAAAATGCCATGACATGAGCATTATCAGAGATATGAAAGATTTGATTTTTGATATACAGCACCCAAAAAAAAATGTGGATGAATGAAGTTAGTAATTTTCATTCACACTGTACCTGCAGCTAACCCCCCATGTGCAAGCGCCTCTCGAGAAAAACCTGCAAACTGGGCGAGGCTCGCTCTCCTCGGGCCGCCGTTCCGCCTCGTCCGAGACCTCGCCCTCTTCTAGCGAGGAGCCACGCGAACGCTTTCCTGGCTTCACTTCCTCTGCGCAATTTCAAATAAATATTTTTATCCCATGCTTTAATACAAAAACGAGCAATTCTTTGTCTAGTAATTGGTTTCTCCAAAACGGCCCTAAAGATGTTGACAATACTATTAAAAATTGATCAAGGTAAGTGTTATCTTAGATCTGTGATAATCATTGGACAAAGCGAAGTTCTGTCGCCCAGGTATGTTATGTGCAAGTATATGGCCAGGTCAACTTTTCAGATACATATTACATTATTCTTCTAAAGTAATCTGCCATGTGTTGTATTTTTATAAAAGCTATTACAACTGGTACCTCTGTTACAAATGAAATTTTGTTCCAATAAATGTTGCAATTTATGATGATGAATGGAGAAAAAATATACTAAAGTTATTGTACATTTCCAAATTGTATACACATGCTCTACAATTTTTTTTTAAGAAAGGATATTAGGATAAGCAATTTAAAGTGACAAAAATTCAACAAATGAAAATATTTTACTACCTTTCTCAAATGTCTTAACATCAGTGTCACCATTTTGCTGTTCAACAGACTTGGGCTCTATGCATTCTCCCTCCTCAGCTTCAAAATCTAACTGCTCTTCACCATCTTCTGTATTACAAGTCTTTTCTTGAGGAACCTAAAGTAAAACTTTACTTAGAAATATGGACATGAAATCATTGGTAATGACAACAAATGTTTACTAAATTGCATTTCAAAATAAATATAAATAATGATTTATTTGAGCTTAAACTGGAGCAACTGTAAAATAATAACTTACAAAGACTTGGTCTTTACTGTAGCTCATTGCATCAATTTAGTTACTGATGATGATAATTTCAAATTACCTTTTCTAATTTGGGTGCATCTATTTTGACATTTCCACTATCTGACTTCGGTGAGGATTGTGAACTTGTGTTGTTGTTACCATTTATATTTACTTGCTTATTTTCTGGTGATGCTGGAGTTGATTTACGCTACAAATTTAAAATAATAAACATTTACAATCACATTTATATTGACACTTGAATTAGAATTTGTAATGTTTGGCAAAAAAATACTTAAATTAGCATTTCTTTGAAACTCACTTTGTCCTTATCATCATCTGCTCCAACTGAATCCAAATCAGACACATCAGAGAGATCTTCGTGACTTATATTAAGATCTTTGCCATCTTGTTTCTCACTTGCCACTGACTTACTTCTAGATTTTCTGTCTTCTTGATCCGATTCCATTTCACCTGGGTATGGTAGATAGGCAGTTCATTAATTTGGTTTGAAACAAAACTAATTTAACTTCATCATTACATTGATCAAAAATTAAAAATTACCTTCAGATATTTCTTCAGTAGCTGGATCCTTAGTACTAGCCCGTTTATTATAAGATGAGCTCCTACTTGACTGACTTGATTCAGACCCACTACGAGTTCTTGGTACTGGGACCATTTTCTGTTCAGCTTTAGTATGACGTCTCCATTCATTTCTCTTAACAGGAGAGTGAATAGGGGACCGAGCTGTATGTTGATTTGGAGATGGGCTTGAAGATGATGACCTACTCCTCCTCGGAGATCGACGGTGATGAGGGGAGTCTGGGCTAGCAGGACGGGACCTTGATCCATGAGATCCAGCAGGAGATTTAACAGAACCATGAGGACTCTGAGGCGTCTTAGGACCCTCACCAGGTGGTCCTGACGGGTACTGGTTGGTTCTTTTAGGTGAACCAGCATTTGACCCAGCGTCACTATTTGCATCATGTGCATCTGGAGATTTGGGGCCTGCAGGTGATGCAGGCATAGAATTTTCAGGTGAATTTATATCAGAATGTGCTCCACTCATGTTATCTGGAGTCTGAGGACTTCTGGCTGATGTTTGTAACTGTCCAGAAGGAGACTGAGATCGACTTTCAGGAGAAGGAGATCTAGGGCCATCTGATTTAGGAGAAGGAGATCTAGGACCATCCGACTTAGGAGATCTAGGACCATCCGATTTAGGAGAGGGAGACCTAGGACCTTCTGATTTATAAGAGGGTGACCTAGGACCTTCTGATTTGAAAAAGGGAGACCTAGCACCATCCAATTTAGGAGATGGAGATCTGATACCTTCAGATTTCGGAGAGCTAGGTGATTTAGGACTATGTGGTGGTGACTTAGGGTTTTTTTTAGAAGTATTACTTCTGTTAGAAGACGAACTTCTATGACTTCTTGAACTAGAGCTGCTACTACTTGATGAGGAATGACCATCACCACCACCATCTCGAGAATCTTCAGAATCCATCCCTGAAAATAGATCGCAGGATACCTTGAAGGTTGCTACATAACAAGTAAATAGCCATCCCAAAAGCACTTCCTTAGTCACTAAATACTAGGTAACATAATTCATAGATCGCAATAAATTGCATTAGTAGGACACACTAGAACTTGTGATATTAGTAAATGCAGGCAAAAATGTACACAGAAAAAAAAATTATGTAGTGGAACTTAAAATTGACACATGGATAAAAAATTATGTACCAAATCAAGAAAACATTATCTGAATAAACTTGTAGCAATAAATTTGTACAAAAATATACCTTTTTGTCAAAAAGTGAGTTTATTGAAATTAAGTATGTTTATCAACTGTAACTCAAACAAAAGGTAGTAACAATTAATATTAATTTAATATTTCGGAACGAAGTCATTTCAAGAGTAGTAAATGCTACGTTCTGATGTATATTTGAAGACACATCCAGCCTTACCTTATAGATGACGCCTCGACGCCAGATTCGGTGGCACTTTGTAACACTTTTCATATTGCAAAGACTTTTTAACTTTTATATTCACAACACAAACGAAACTTGGGTCTGTCACATTTACTTGTGAATAACTTTCAACTTTTGTTAACGAAAACTGAGTAAAATCAACACTACTTCAACATGGCTGTGATACAGAAGGAAATATATGAACATAATAAATAATCACTTTCCAGTACTTTCGTAAGGTTACCTTACGCCCTTACCTTAACTGAGATGGGTTTGACGATATATTTCTTGAAGCAATTGAATGAAAAATTAAATAAAATTCCATAAAATTGCGCCGCAAACAACCCCGTTTCAGCGAAGCGTAGACGTCAAAACCATAGACTAGTAACTGCCTGACAAACTGACAAACAACAAGTCAAAAGTAGAGTGTTACCATATAATTTTCTACGAAATAAAGCCCAATGATGTCATTCATAAAGACCCAAATATCTTATTTATTAGGTACCTAGATATTATAGATATAGGTATTTAGATATTGATCTTGATTATTATATTTCGACAGTGAAGTGCCAATACTTTCTGGCAGTATTTCTTTTTTTTTGTTGGAAGTGGGAAATAGTGGGGAATGGAAATATTTTAAACTTATGGGAAAAATACGTTTTTGAAGCAGCAACACATAAATGATCATAGACAAACTGTTTTTTTTATTTGGTATATGTCATAGACACAAAATTAAAAATCGGTACTGTACTGCTCGACTGACAGGTGTGCAAGGCTATTCCACATACAGGATAGTGAATTGCTCGCTTCAGCGGAAGTTGTAGACTTTATGGTCGACAATGTCAAAATAGACTTTTTTGTTTTTGAGTGAAGAAATTAAAAAAAAAATATATTTAAGCGCCAAGATTTAAATTTTGGATAGATTTTCATTCATATTCCGCTAAATTTTCAAATTCGCAAAACTTTTTTCATCGTTACAGTGATCTGCGTTAAAAATGGATCAAGTTCTAGAAGACCATGTATCAGATATTGATGAAGAGGAAAGTTTTTTTCAAGACGTAGATATTTTACAGAAGCATGGTATTAACGTAGCAGATATAAAAAAGCTAAAGGCAGCTGGTATATGTACCATAAAAGGCATTCAAATGAGCACGAAGAAGAAATTAAATAATATCAAAGGATTTTCCGAAACCAAAGTAGATAAAATAAAAGAAGCATGCCAAAAAGTAGTTTCCCTTGGCTTTATGACAGCTCTAGAAGTAAGTGACCGGCGTAAGCATGTATTCAAAATAAGCACAGGCAGCAATGAACTGGAGTAAGTACCTATCTCGAAACTTTTTTGTAGATTCTTGAATAAAAGTTACATTTCCATGTTCATTCGACCGACCTTATGATTGTATCTACTACATACGATATCTAATTAATATGGCTTGCTTACACTTTCCAGTAAATTACTCTGCGGAGGCATCGAATCTATGGCCATTACAGAGGTTTTTGGAGAATTTCGCACCGGAAAGACCCAATTATCTCACACACTCTGCGTCACCACGCAGATACCGACACCTAATGGCTATCACGGCGGAAAGGTCATGTTCCTGGACACTGAACACACATTGTATCCTTATACTTTAATAGTTTATACCTATCTATGTCAACGTAAAAACGAGATAACTACCTACCTAAACCTACGTATTACCGCAGTCTCACCATTTTAATCGCTAAACGGGTACCCTAGTACCTTCACCACCACATACTACGTGTGTTATTGCCTAGGCACAGGCAATGTGGTATATGTATAATTTTGTTATGCCGCCCATTCGTTTGTATTTGGTCATAGATAGTCGTAGATACAAATCCGGCGGGATTACGGGGCGGAACCAATTATTTTTATTGAATGTCCTTAACTTCTATACATCAGCCGTCCAGATCGGTTACGGCCTATTGCAGACAGATTCAATTTGGACCAAAGTGCAGTCTTGGACAATGTATTGTATGCCAGGGCTTATACTTCAGAACATCAGGTAAGTTTACCGCAATAAACGGAAACTTTTGATATAGGTATCCTCGGGCCTTGTGTCGTTATGGTCTACGTATCGACCACCACTTGCTTCCAGTGAAGGAAAACATGCATCGTGAGAAAAACTACACACCGGTTGATGGATGTAGCTGTGTGAAATGGAGAAGGTAATGGCAAACCACTCCAATAATATTGCCAAGATAATCGTAGTCTGTTTCATTCGACAATGACCATATCCTCAGTCATGAGGAACACGACTAAAGGAGGTGAAGAAGTACTTAATTACTGCATTCATAGTTAGGTTTTTTCTTCGTAACAAATAACAACCACTAGCTAAATTATAAAGTGACGTCTTTGGAGAAAATGCAGCAGTGGAGTTTGTTGCTAACTATTGGAACTATTTTAAAAGCATGCCTTACTTTAAGGTTGAATACATGTACCTGTGTTAAATTGTAACATCTTCTATCAACTGTATTCTTGCAAATAAATATTGATTGATTGATTGATTGCGCCGCCTCTTCTCTACTTGTGCTTTGGAGCTTAGCTTTAAGTAATTCTCTGACGTCAACTAACTAATCTAGTCTTTAGATAAGCTTTGAATCGTCATCGTCAATCAATCATCAATCGCATAAAAGTGCTATTTTTAAGCCATTTTAAATAAGAACAATTGAATGTTGAGCTTCAAAATAGGCAGAGCTATTGGACTACGTGGCTGCAAAGTTCCACGAAGAGGCCGGCGTGTTCAAACTCCTCATCATCGACTCCATCATGGCGCTGTTCCGCGTCGACTTCTCCGGGAGGGGGGAGCTCGCAGACCGACAGCAGAAGTTGGCCCAAGTGCTGTCCAGATTACAGAAGGTAGGTACTTAGATAAATATAAAAAAATGAAACAGGAAAATTTACGCAAAACGTACATATACAGAATCACATTTTAAGGGGTAAACAAGCCTTGAGACTCGAAGGCTACGCTTAGCTAAATAGTGGGCTTATTGATGGAATGGAGATTTAGGTAGTGATAGGTTGTTTGCCTATCGCTTATGAGCGGAGGAATTCACAGTTTAAAGCCTTTTCCTTAGATTGACTTTTACAATCTGCGCGAGAAGAGAAGCTGCTGGCACATTCTATGTGTTTTCTTCGTTCCCAGATCAGCACGGAAGACATTCAGAAAGATTTATATTCTTTTTACTAAAAATTCGATGAAGTTGCTGCGTTTTATCTGATGGACAATGTAGTGAATGCAATATTGTAACGTAAACTTTTTAAAAGCAAAATGTTCGTTGCATTTTATGAATTAATGAATATAATTAGTATAAAGAATTGCGTAAATATCAAATAGGTTCAAGATCAGTGGGTAACGAGATAAAAATCATCCGGCTTTGCCTGACTATCGACGGGGTGGTTGACTCCCAATTGACTATGATATGTATGTTTCGTTCGATAAGAAAATAGTTGTGGCTTATTTTGTAAACAGCACCGTTTATAGACAGCATTTAGGCTTAGTACATAATCTCATGTGATTTCTAGCATGTTATGTAGACCTGTGAATAATGGGGTAGGGTAACAATAACTTAAATGTTTACTAATTGAGAAACTAGATCTCTTCGATCTTTCGACATAGACTTTTTCGTCATGTCATTCATGCCTGCTTTTTGACGTGATCAATCATAATGCCAAGTCAGAGACGGGCACCGAATAATTTTCTGGATTTTTTTATACCTACCTGTTATTTGTTGGAGTAACAATTTGCCTATATCTTGTACTTACACTATAGTAGATTTTACAACAAGTGCACAAAACGAATCATTTTTATCCGAGACTTTTAGCAGCCCGAGCCGAAGGCGAGGGCTGATAGTAATGTCGAGGATAACAATCGTTTTGTGGACGAGTTATAAACTCTGCTTTTCACTTCGATTGCGAGGAAATAAATCAAATTGAAGAAATTAATAAACGCACGAAAAAATAAGAGTTGTTTCCCGCCGCTTTATTTTTTTAAATCTTACGACATTGATAGGCTTGGGCTGCAGACCTATACAGCCTACTATTAAATTAATTTTCTAATAATATTCTTAAATTAATTAAATAACATACCGTACTTGAATTTAAATGTTAATATCTTTTGTGTCTTAAAAAACACATAAGGCAAATAAATTAAATGTAAATATAAAAAAATAACAAATTCTATCTATGAACTTTTTATCGTGTTTGGCTGTATGGCTCATTTTCTTTGCTTTAATATAGATAGATTATGAGTAGATACGTTAATGCCCTTGTGCACAAAATTCGATTTTGTGCAGCCTATATCCTGCACAAATAAGCACTTTCAGAGCATGAGAAGTGAAAAATATTTTTTTATCTAGCTATGTATGTTCCACTGCTGAACAAAAGCTTATTCCCTCTTTTATGTACTTTTCTACCACATATTACAAACCTTTGCAATTCTATATTATGTTACCTACATAAGTATTAAGAAACAAAAATCTTTCTACAAATAAACTAAACCCCGCTTACTCGTTTCCAGATATCTGAAGAATACAATGTAGCAGTTTTCATCACAAATCAGATGACCTCTGACCCCGGCGCTACGTTGACATTCCAAGCTGACCCCAAAAAGCCTATTGGCGGCAATATCCTTGCGCATGCTTCTACAACTAGGATCTCTCTGAGGAAAGGCCGAGGCGAGAACAGAATAGCCAAGATATATGATTCACCCGACCTGCCTGAAAGTGAGGCTACGTTTGCCATAACAAATGGCGGTGTTGCGGATGCTAAAGACTAGATAATAATTATATTTATTATTGTATTTTATTGACGTTTTATTGATCGAGTGATTTACTACATGATAGATCACGATTAATTAATTTAATAAACACTCAGTACAAAGCATAAATTCGCTTGCCACGTCTGTACGCTTTTGAAGCGGTTCTCAATCATTCAGTCGATTTCTTCCGGATATGGTGTGTATGTATATACGAAGCAGGGGCTGGTGGCTAGTTCTTAATATATTAACAATGTTTTAATACGTACATCTATTGGTGCGGTTTGGCAGTAAGATTCGAATTCCATAACGGAAGTTGGTGTGATCATCGTGCCATCGATGCTCAGATGTTTGATGGTCAGAGGTTTTCATCTGCTGGACTACCCAGTCGTCAATGACAGCCAACTTTATTTTTATGTACCTACCTACCTGTAGAACTGTGTGTATTGCTGATTGATTTATCTATCTGCGTATTGCACGCACGCAAAATGTAGACTACTTCGATAGATGTAGAGTCCAAAAGTCAATGAAATCGCCTCGCATTCGTCATTCACAATTACAGTGGCGCGGTGGCGTGATACTGTTAAGCCAATTATGTCTCTCCTTGTACGATTAGATAAACGCTACTCATTCTGTACTTACTATTTTGTATCTACTTATGCGAATATAATTGCACTGTCCTGATTTGATTATTGAGTACTAATAAATAAATAAGTAGGTAATATTTATTCATTAAGAAGTAATCTTACGAGTAGAAATTGTAGATGGGGTAGATACACCCACCAACATTAAGAATGTTTTTTTTTATTGATAAAGTAGTGAGAAAGGAAAAAGGCGTGATATTATGTATGTATGTATGTAAGTGGTGAAACCTGGGTGAAACCATGTATTAAGTCTATGGGTCAAACTGATCATGTGCCTCTAGAACTATGCATGAGGGCTCAGCCAGCGGTCCGACTTAGTGATGTACCGTCCCCGAAATTTTCAAAGAAACAGCGGAAAGTTTCTTAGAAGTGTCTGGGAAATATTCTCGAGAACGGAGAATTTTCCTAAAAACCCGAAAAACTGAGAATTTTCGGAAATTTTCAAAAAAAGTTAGGGAACAGGTAATTTTCCGGCGACACATCGCTAGTCCGACCCCGAGAAAAAATACACTCCCGAGGGGAAAAGAAAGAGTAGCAGTTTTCTTTACTTTACTCCAGAGGTCCTTCTAGTTTCCCTTCCCGATGAGATATTAACGAAAAACCATGGAAGTATTAAGTACTTTGTACAAAGTACTTTTATAACATAACTTCCATGCGAAAAACAAATCGGACGGCATAAACACACGAAGCTGTATCATAATTTAAAAAAAAATTATCTGCGGCGCATGCGCACTTATCATTATCATGACGCAATGTCGGCTTTTTGACAGTTTGACACTGACAGACCGATTGATAAAAAAGATGACGAGCGAACTGACAGTTGTTTCATTTCATGCATGGAGGATGGAAGATTTTATTTCCTCTTTGGAATAGTTGTTTTTAAATTGCCTTTTGATTGTACAAAATCGAGGTGGTATTTTTAAATTTCGAGTTTTACTAAAAATATATAAACTGTCTAGCGAATACGAAAGTGATTTTGCGACAAATAAAAACAAATATGAGTGATAAAAGAGAAGAAAAGAAGGAAATTCGCGTTTGGTGTGATGGGTGGTAAGAAAAAAACATTTTTTCCCATGTTATATGAGTACTATTGGGTTACTATTTCTTTTAACATATGTAGCCATTACGTCGGAGCCATTACCTATGTTTTCACGAAAAAACATTTATGCGTAAAAATTCCGTGAGGGTCAAGGTCTTCTAATTTTCAAACCGGTATACACATTTGATATTTATTTTTTTCTTTTATTTATATTTTTTTCATGATAACTGGAATTATGATTGGTGCAATGAAAGTTAATAACTTTTCAGTTACGATATGGTCCACTTTGGACATGCAAATTCTTTACGGCAGGCCAAAGCTCTGGGTGATGTGCTTATTGTAGGAGTGCACACTGATGAAGAAATAGCTAAGCACAAAGGCCCACCAGTATTTACACAAGAAGAGCGTTACAAAATGGTCAAAGCCATCAAATGGGTAGACCATGTTGTGGAAGGAGCGCCTTATGTCACCACATTAGAGACCCTAGATAAATACCAGTGTGACTTCTGTGTACATGGAGGTATGATTCATATGTTTTCCTGTTTTGAATTTGATTCAGTTTGTATTTTTTGAGTTTGATCAATTTAGCATTCAATTAGATGATTTGAAACTTTTTGCCATGGCAATTATTGAGGTAAAAAATTTGAAAATTAACCAATGGAAAATAAAAAATGAATTCTTCACTTTGTATATCTACTCACAAGTTCTGTAGTTGGAGTGAATTATTTTTTTGTCAATAAATAGAATTTATTAAAATACTGACTTTGATATAAATATGATTTCATTTTAGGATGTGCTATGAATAATTTTCTTTTCAGATGATATTACTGTGACAGCAGATGGAATTGATACATACCATTTGGTTAAGGAAGCAGGTAGATACAGGTAAGTAATTAATTTTTAAATATTGTATTTCTTTTGTTATCATGCATTCAAGTACTTATTATACTATTGGCATAAAATTGAAATTAATCAAAATTATTAAGTAATTGAATCCTACTATTTAATTTCAATTGTGCTACAGATGTATAGGAAAAGCAAACTACATAAATATCTATATTTTAATAAAATTTTTAGCAATAAATAAAAATAAATAAATCACACAGAATTTAAAACAGGACACTACATTTGTTTGACATTACAAGCATACTCTACCACTTGTTTTCATGCATCAACTTCCAGGAGCATTGTTGTCATCAACAATCTGAATATTCAGATAGAGAATGCTATGAACAGTAAAGAACTTTATTAATCATTTATTTATTTTGCACAGAATTACAAAAAACATGTACAGATGGTGGATTTATTTTATATAATCATCACTCTTAGTTTTATATTTCTGAAAAAAAGGCTCTGTTCCTTATCTTAATTTTTTTTTCAGAGAGGTGTTAAGGACGGCAGGGGTCTCCACGACAGACTTGGTGGGCAGGATGCTGCTTCTAACCAGAGAACATTTCAAGTAATATTTTTGCATCATTGTTAATTACTAGTTGCTCCCTAGGGCTTCGCTCCAGTGGGAATTTTGGGAAAAAAAGTACCCCATGTTCATTCCTGGTATTTTTCTGACTCACTCAAAGTTAGGATAACTTTCGCAAATTCATTTATTTCTGTTTAGTACTTTTTGTGTGAAATAGAAACACATTCATACAATTGATTTTCACAAACATTCATGTTTTATTTTATGTCAAAATTAGTACTTTCATGATCAGAAGTAAGATGGTGTGAAAATTAATGCACTGTCATTAATATCACAGATATCTATTTATCTTCCATTTTGCATAATTTAATACTGTTATTTTACCTCACTCCTCATTAAGTACAGTTAAAACTCGAGATAAGTTTACTATGCCATTATCTAAA
Organism: Ephestia elutella; assembly: GCA_018467065.1. NCBI lineage: Eukaryota > Metazoa > Arthropoda > Insecta > Lepidoptera > Pyralidae > Ephestia > Ephestia elutella. Next base: position 8,073,387 of record CM031592.1, on the reverse strand, counting down.
GATATTGGTTGATTACATTTTTTATGTCTGACGATACCAATACCATTGATATGCTAGTACACAACAATAGCCTCATTGTGATATGACTCAGTGGACTAATTCGTATTGACGTAAGGGGTGTGCTTGATAACGCAAATCTTTGCCTTATCTCTTTAGATGAACCTTATATCTGAGCTACTTCATCCGTGCAAATATTTAATCAATGATCAATTATTTGATAACTTTAATTTTTTAATAGATAATTAGAGATAGATTTTACATTACTCTATAGTATTTAGTACTTACTGGTTTTTGCCCGCTACTTCGTGCGCGTGCTACTTTAGCTCTGCGCAGATAATATTTTATATAGGTACAGATTTATTTTGTAATCATGATAAAACGTGCCAAAAATGGACCAATTGATTAAAAAAGTTACATTGACATCAATTGAGACATACTTTAGTTTTGGCTTTGTTTCGATAAACGAAAAAATAAATAATGCAATTACATAATGTACTTCTACACTGATAATAGGCGTCCACGCCTATCAGTGTAGACGACCAAACTCGACCCAAACTCTATGTCAACGGAATAAGGATGCTAATCTAATGCTGTGAGTGTAATGTGTGACACCGTTCACACCGGCTCTATGCGCCGTGCCGATCCTTTACCGAAGGCGTCACTTCATTCAATTAGCGTCCTTATTCCATTGACATAGGAGTTCAGTTGCACCCTTACTTACCATAGTTTTAAGTTCACTTCCAGCACTTAAGGCTTACAATTTTCAGGAGGGGTGACAAAGAATACTCTGTAGCTCTGGAGCATTCGTCAAACCTCGGCACAGACTCCACAGCGCGGTCGCCGTATACAGGATGTTCACAATTCCTCCCCACCACGCAGAAAATCATACAGTTCAGCAATGGGCTGTCGCCGAAACCTACAGATAGGGTTTGTTATATTTTAGTACTCCTTTAGTACTAGCTTTTGTTTGCGAAAAGTGTACACCAAAACCTTCTCCATGACCGTCCATTGGCGACCACATGAAAAACTGATCAGTAATTTTGTAAGTTTATCCTGAACAGTTAGACGCGACTTTAAAATGTAATTTTTTCTGTAACTATGAAGTGCTATGAGCCTATACGATGAGTCGATGACGAATTTTTAGATCGACTCGAGTTTCGATAATAACATTATTCACATAAAAAAATACGTTATTATTACTATCCAGTTAATGAAGCCTTCGAAGTAGCATGATTTTTGCCTGTCTACCCCGGATGGGATAAGACATGATAATTTTTCTGTATCTCGTTATTTCATAGCAAAATAAATTATTCATTGTACTATTTTATAAAGTTCATGAATTACTAAATTATTGTCAAATAGTACAATACAAATTAAACTATTTTATAAAGGTTACCTGGAAGAAATTGCGTTTTGCGATAAGGCCGCCTTTTGCACATGCACATCATATGTTTGTGTATCTTTATATATACTTTTTATTTGTGCAATAAAGGGTTATCTACTCAGGTTGTATACGTGGCGGGTGCTTTCGACCTGTTCCACGTCGGCCACCTGGACTTCTTGGAGCAGGCGCATACGCAAGGTGACTTCCTCATCGTGGGCCTCCACACGGACCTGGAAGTGAACCGGTACAAGGGCTCAAACTACCCCATCATGAATCTACACGAACGGGTGCTATCGGTACTGGCTTGCAAGGTATGTTGTTCTATGGGTTTATTGGTAACAAAAAAACAGAACAAAATTGGGTCATCCGTTTGGGAGTTACGATGATAAAGATAAAGATTTATTTAAAAAAAAACATTGTTGATACATAAAAATGCATGATGTTACAGAGCAGCAATGTTCAACCATTGAAACGGTGTGCAAATTATGTCAGATGGCTTGCCGAAAATAATTCAAAATATACTTTAAAAAATATGATAATACACTCAAAAAAGTATAATTAAAAATAAGTCAATCATAGGAATAGTCAATAATAAACAATTTAATACATACATCAGGAATGTCAAAAATTATTATCTAGAAAATCTCGAATACTGTAATAGCATTTGTCAACTAGAAACATTTTCAGATGACACAGACATATTCATACACAAACATATCAAACTTTATGACCTTTTTTTGCATCGGGGGTAATTATATGTCTGCTTAATCTTTTAAGAAATTGTTAGTTATAATCATTTTGGTTTACTGAACTTAATTTTGAAGAACCACTATTGGGAAATAGACAATTTGTAAAATGATACTTATGTGCTTGCCGACGCATTTGTATTCAAAGTCAAAATGAATGTATATCATTATTTTGTTCCACATACTCATTTCTATGAAAAATATAAGTTCGCCGTTCGCTTCTATTTCGCTCTGAGCAGTTCATATCAATTTATGTTCATTTTATGGTGCATTTCAGCACCATTAAATTGTGCATTCACTCTTTATTTGCGTGCAAAAGTGTTGCATTTATTCAATAGAAATAATATTTGGAATTGGAAGTGAATTTAACTTTATTAAAAGAATAAATAAAAAATAATTATTATAGTTAATCAACATACATTCTTATAGCAATTACATATTAAAGTCCATTTTTTCATAATTGTCCTATTATGTAAACAATCTTACCATGTCTTTTTATGATTTTACAACAATATAAATTATAGACTTTTTAGGAAATTAATTTTATGGTTAATAAATGTTTCACTTTAGAATGTTTAGGTTTGAACGAATATTTCTTTTATTTTAAACAAAAAGTACTGTGAAGATTGTTTATATAATAGGATAATTAAGAAAAAATGGAGTTTACATTATCTACTAGCTTAGCTCTGCCCAGCGACTTTGCCCAGTGGGAATTTCGCGATGCAAAATAACCTTCCTGATGAGTGCTAGCTATCATACACAAAGAATTTTCGAAAAGGCCCCTTTGATAATTCGGAATATGAACCATTTCTAATTTCCTACAAATTTAAAAATGAACCTTATATATGGTTTGTATAAGTTCCATTTTTAAATATTTAGGAAATGAAAAATGGATCATATTTCGATTCATCAAAGTGTCCGTTTTAACCCTCCAGCAGTTTCAGAGATTAGCGCATTCGCACAAACTCAGTATAAGTATCTTATGATATCTAAGTAATATTATGGAAATGTTAAGGAATAAATGAATACTGGTTTGTCACTAGAAGTGCGCCTTACACCGCTGACACGTGTACGCATGTACCAGACCATTACAACTATTAATAGTTAGTATGCGTACTATATGTAGGTACTTCTCTCATTGTATCGAGAATACGATAACAACACAACATCGAAACAGTTTAGAATTCCGTACCTATTAATCGTCAATATTTTCGAGAAGTTTTTTAATTTTTTTTTCCTTTTTTCATTTTCATTCTCTTTATTACATTCATTTGTTGTTATATATTAGGTCTTATACATTTCACATAGGTGCACAAATTTGTTTTCAAATGTATTGTTTCAAACGATCAATGCTAGTTTTGTAAATTAAATTATAATTAGATGTAATATTTCGTGTGTTCATTTTGTTTGAATAGCAAGTGAAGGTCAGCACGATATATTTGAGGTCGGATGATATTATCATATTCACAAATATAAATGTGTCAATCATCTGTGTTCAAAATTTTGCAATTGTTTGCGAGGGAAGAATCTTTTCTACTTTATCATGATATAGATTTCCTTACCTATAACCTCCTATAGCATTTCTGTACGGTAAGCTTCATAAATGCAGTTAGAATCTACAAGGCAATAAGATCTTTGATTACACATATGATTCTTGACTATACAAAGACGCCAAGGGAGAAAACTAGTGTTTAATCATTTCAAACCTTTCCTCTATTGAGACTAATCACACATAATATACAGTCTCTAAACAAGTCGCTTCCAAAGTTTAGGCTGTTTCATATATGCCTGTCTAAACTTCTCAGTACATTTGTATAATGATTGGTATTCTACTAATCAGGGGCAAGTAAGCTACATTGTAGTTAAATATTGAGGTACATTGTATATTGAAAAAAAAAATAAACTGTAATTGTACATAGTCATGAATACAAAGTCCATTAATTTTTCAATTAAAAACATAGTACGTAATTAGTCTAACCTCACTATTATTTTTAAAAAATCGTTAGTAAAACTTGCCACGAATGCAACATCAATGCCATTTCAGTCATGCACTGTATAGGTATGTAATTATCTTAGCCTAGTGAACCATATGTTAATTTATCTTTAAATGGTGTCACAAAATCAAAATGCTAATGAGTGTTACCGTTTTTCCGCTCACTATAGTTGTCGCTACTGGCGAGTGAGGTCTGTCAGATAGTACAAGACTGTCATTTGTCAAATTCAAATGAAATACTATAAAGGGAAGCTCTGGAGCCATTGAATTATAAATAAATATGGAAGTGTAACTCTCATACAACGAATGCTCAAATCTTGGTTCCATTTACGCCAAACAAATGTACAAGACACTCACACATTCTCATAGAAAAAGCTAGTACACGATTGGGCGCGTCAAGGTCACGGGCGGGGTCAACACACCGCGGCAGCCGGCTACCGCTCAATTAAACGGCCCAGCCGCTTGGCGTTTGAAGTCTCGGCAAAGGAAAGAAAGGTTATTCCGCTGTTCTTCATATCTGTGTGATTTCTACACCACTTTACGACACACAATGGCATATTTTTGCATTTTTATTTTATTTTGCATAATTAAACTTGCGAAATTACTCGATGATACGTACAATTGACACTTATGCGTTAGGTACAAGTACAATCGTGGAACTCGCTGCGCCACGGCGAACTGAGGCGAAGTGAAGTATCTATTTTACGCCCCGCCCACCTAGGCTCATATTTCGTGGAAGGCCATTTTTTTGGCGTTGTTAGAGTTATATGGTATATTAGTTCGTTGTCTGGAGCAGTAGCATATTTCTGGTCCATTGCCTATTTAGGAGAAGGTTTCTGGCATATTTTTTTTATTGATTAGGTTTTGCGACATTTTACTGATCACTCTTACACGTGTACAAATACAAACAAACAAATAGGTATCTAATTTATACTCTTGAAACAATATTATAACAGAAACCACGATTTTATTTCCTCAAGCATAACAGCCTTAAATCTGAAAAGTAATTGGTAGCAGTTCAATGACGAAACCACAAATATCTGTTGAACTTTAGAATAATAAGTATTGTAAGCAATGTTTTTATTTACCAGCTTACCTTGAACGTATAGATTCGTGTGTTTTACTGTTAGGTCTTCTTCGTAGTAAACTGTTTGTACACAAGAAATAATTAAATCATTTTAAGTATATTTGCTTGTGATAATGATAATATAGATATATGTGGAAAACTAAATGCTCGTATTATATTTGTACTGCATTGTGCTACAAGAAATATAGGGTAAAAACATCAATTGTATGTAATTTATTATGTAGATTAATCAATCTAATGTGAAATAAAATCTAGCGCAACTAGTGTGAACTAAGTACAATCGTACTTAATTTATTTCACATTAGTTGCGCCCCGTGATTTCCGGAATTAAAAGTATCCCATTCCAGCTATTTTTCTACCCATGTATAGTACCCATGTTACATTTTGCGAAATGCCAATTTTGCAAAGTACACATTATGTTTCAAACCCGCTAAACAATTTATATTATTAATTTCCTATAGGTATTGAATTAATTTAACTACATATTCTATAATAATCATTAATAATTACGACTGTTTTCTTACAGTACGTGCACGAAGTCGTGATCGGTGCTCCCTACAGCGTGACCGCGGAGCTGATGGATCACTTCCGTGTGTCGGTGGTGTGCCACGGGATGACGGCCACGGCACGGGACCGCGACGGCTCCGACCCGTACGCCGTGCCCAAGCAGCGGGGCTGCTTCAAAGTATGTATCACTTCCGTGTGTCAGTGGTGTGCCACGGGATGACGGCCACGGCACGGGACCGCGACGGCTCCGACCCGTACGCCGTGCCCAAGCAGCGGGGTTGCTTCAAAGTATGTATCACTTCCGTGTGTCAGTGGTGTGCCACGGGATGACGGCCACGGCACGGGACCGCGACGGCTCCGACCCGTACGCCGTGCCCAAGCAGCGGGGCTGCTTCAAAGTATGTATCACTTCCGTGTGTCAGTGGTGTGCCACGGGATGACGGCCACGGCACGGGACCGCGACGGCTCCGACCCGTACGCCGTGCCCAAGCAGCGGGGTTGCTTCAAAGTATGTATCACTTCCGTGTGTCAGTGGTGTGCCACGGGATGACGGCCACGGCACGGGACCGCGACGGCTCCGACCCGTACGCCGTGCCCAAGCAGCGGGGCTGCTTCAAAGTATGGATTGAAACTTGAGATCTTTACGCAGTGGTGTAGCTACATTCTGCCCTGTAGCAAATTCATTAGTTGGGGCCTTGGGTCGCAGTGTCGACGACGGACAAAAAGGCCATCCTTCCAGTGCCTCATGACCGATGAGCGATTTTCTGACAGCTAAATTAAGAAAAAAAAAATAGTATAAAAAAGTCTCAACAGATAGCGTTTTATGAAAGCCGAGTCGTAATAATGGCTGAACCTATATTGTGCAAAAATCAAAATCAAAATATATTTATTTGCTGTTATTAGTAGATTTTACAACAAGTGCACAAAACGAATCATTTTTATCCGAGACTTTTAGCAGCCCGAGCCGAAGGCGAGGGCTGATAGTAATGTCGAGGATAAAAATCGTTTTGTGGACGAGTTATAAACTCTGCTTTTCACTTCGATTGCGAGGAAATAAATCAAATTGAAGAAATTAATAAACGCACGAAAAAACAAGAGCTGTTTCCCGCCGCTTTATTTTTTTAAATCTTACGACATTGGTAGGCTTGGGCTGCAGACCTATACAGCCTACTATTAAATTAATTTAATAATAATATTCTTAAATTAATTAAATAACATACCGTACTTGAATTTAAATTTTAATATCTTTTATCTCTTAAAAAACACATAAGGCAAATAAATTAAAAGTAAATATTATAAAATAACAAATTCTATCTATGAACTTTTTATCGTGTTTGGCTGTATGACTCATTTTCTTTGCCTTAATATAGATACATTTATGAGTAGATACGTTTATGCCCTTGTGCACAAAATTCGATTTTGTGCAGCCTATATCCTGCACAAATAAGCATTTTCCGAGCATGAGAAGTGAAAAGGGTATATATATACGCTTTTGCAGGAAAAAAATCACCTAAAAGTCTGACAGTTGCACAAATCATAATATTGATACTTTAGATGTTCTTTTCACTAAGTTTTAATTTGAAAAATGTCAATCCCGTGTCCCGTCGCTTTTTGTATGGATCTTTTTTTTTTTATTTGGGTCTCGGAAAATCCATCTTTCCGATATGAGGGGCGACCGTAATGATACGCCACTAGTTCGGGGCCCCTATAGCTGATACGGCGGTAGCAACGCCCCATTTACGATAACAACAGCCATGACGAACATGGAACTCGGTTTTTTTTTTATTTCGCCGATGAATCAACCTACATTCTTGTTTTTCCCAAATCCCCGATTAATCACAATCTTGAATCTCGATCCATTATAAAGTATTTTATTTATTTAAGACTGAGTCTTTGAAGCGGGTGGCTCAGTTGGCTATGCACTCGACCTACGTCGATAATCGCGGTGGTTCCAATCACAGAATCTCCCAAATATACAGTCACAACCATTATGTATTCAATTTAAGACCTTATCAGTATCACAACAGGACCGATGTGTTTACATGTTAATGCTCGTGACTGCACCTCTGAGTTTGTAGATCACTCTGACTCATCTGGTAATTTTCATTGACCACTTCCTGGTACCAAACTGTTCAGTTTACTAGTATACTTTTATACAACTACTGCCTCTAGATTCTAGATGGCGGTAGACGTCAAATCATGTGGTGACTTGAGAAAAAGAAAGTTTGAGTCTTTTATTTTCCGAAAACGTCTTCTATTTATTACTCTATTCAAAATATTTTTATTTTCTAATACGAATGGATAAAATATTTCGTTAAATGGCCAAAAATGCTTTGTTTTACTTTTCAGACATTGGATTCTGGTAATACAATGACAACCGATGACATAGTGCAACGGATCATTCGCCACAGATTAGAGTTCGAGGTACGAAACTCAAAAAAGGAGAAGAAAGAAATGGAGCTAATAAAATCACTAAAGAATGCCCACGTGAGCCACGCGAAACAGAACGGCGATTGCGAGCATATCAAGAAAAATGGTGACGTCACAGAGGCGAGCTAAATCTCTCAACGTGCCTTTTATTTGTGTTACCATATGTAATGTACAGCCACAAGCATTGATATGTATCCAATTTTAGATCTTATTACATTGTCTTAAGGGCCGGTGTGTTTACATATTAATGCTCGTGACTGTACTAACTGCCAGGTAAGAAGGGCTCGAACAGACAGTACTTGGTTGTTGCCTCCATGTTGTCATATAGACACAAAATGATGCATTATCACATTTAACCGTTGTTTGATCTTTCATATGAAACGTCTAAATATCAATTACTTTGTTGATTTTGAGGCCATTATGTTCTATTGGCAAGCAATAAGACAAATATATACAGGTTCTTTATATCTTATTTGGCAGTTAGTATGGGGTATCCTCTTATTTTGGAATCTTTGAATGTTTTTTTTACATTTTTTGCTATATATTTTGATTTATTTACATTCCAGTGTCAGATTATCCATCGAGAATGGGTATGGATATAATGGATAGCTTTTTGTTTTTACCCAGTGGTAACAGTTTCTCACTGGTTGAAGTTCATTTATGTCTGTTCATTTCGTCCATCATATTATCCGGAAGATTTTGACGGAAATAGAATCTAAATTATTTACAAACCAAAACGCAAAAGATTCTTATTATACGGGATACCCTTACGTGTATCTTGAAATAATTATTAAAATATTGTATGGATTATTATTTATAAACATATTAATGTTATAGAGAATATTAGGTATCCTTGTAAATTGGCCATATTGTAAAATATCTGCTGGAACCAAATATAATGAATTGTGTTATATGAATATTTAGAAAAATATATGTGTAGCTAAAATATTTTTCTATAACGAATCAATACGGAATTTTTCAGAAGGATAATGGTACAATTTAACCAAATGCTAACCATTTTAGATGACGTCATAGATATTTTATATACTACCTTAACCCAGTTAAAATTTAGGTCTATTTAAAAAAAATATATGAAATCGTAACTTTCAAAATATATATTTTCATCTAGCAATGTACCTATCTCGGAGCGTTTCTTTCATGAATTAAATTAGAACTTAAGCGCTTACTTTTAATAACAAATCATAAATTCATGATGCAGTTGACATGACCCCACAGGTCATGTCATAAGAGGCCACGGATAAACTAAAACTACAACACAGTATATGGGCATTTACATTGTGATATCGCTTAATATATTTTAATATAAAAAAATATTTGTTAGATAGTTACTGATGTTGTTAGTCCTAAGTTTTGTTCCTTTTGTTCTAATATTAGAAATGTGAAAGTGAATTTGTTACACCTTCATGCTTTAACTAAAGTCCGTATTTTTTATAATTGTCCTATTATGTAAACAATCTAACCATGTCTTTTTACGATTTTACAACAATATACTTAAATTAAAATAGACTAGGAAATTACTTTCGTGGTTAATAAATGTTTTACATTAGAATTTTAGGTTTGAACTAATATTTGATTTATATTCAACAAAGAGTACTGTGAAGATTGTTTACATAATAGGACAATTAAGAAAAAACGGAGTTTACTCTACCGATCGGCCGCTATTATTTATTTATTCACAAAATTTCATAACGATTGAGGAAACGTAACAAATAAATTCTCTTTCTCATATATTTGTATAATATTTGTTCTATTTTAGCAATAGTTCACCTAAAAAGGTTTTCAATAATATGTTTTTGTTGCCAGAATATTATAAAATTTAACATTATTATTACACCAAAGAGTAAGATCTCATACCATGCATAATGAGCTTGTGTATAACACAGCACTTTAACAAAATTCAGAGGTACTTTGGCAATTTTTTTGTTTTTGCGATATAAGGAAATAATAATATCAGGAAGGCCTCCGATAAGTAAATAGAAATGTTACATAGTTCTTGTATAAAGAACTATGTAATATTACAATGTAAGAAAAGAATAATCTCGTTTGTTTATCGTCGATACGCAAAGAACACTATTTTATGTATAAAATTTGCATGACATAGATATTTTGTAGGTCGTATCCATCAGTAAGTTATTTGTTTGAATTCACAAATTTAATTAAATTATTTACTGCCTATTAGTTATTAAAATAGCACAATAAATGACCAATCTGAAAACAAATGCTAAAATGAAGATACATAACATATTAGATATTATATTTGTTTGCTAATATATTCGATAATTTATTCATAAATATTATTTGTTAACAATAATATAAGAGAAGTGACTTTCTAATAGAAATCGGTAATAAAGCATTGCATTGAAATTATTATCAATAAATAGATTGGAAATATTTATTGCAATTACGCTTTTTATAATAAAATATTCCTCCTTTTTTAATTTAAAATGTTTATATAGTTAGCTATTTATGTAGGTAAATATGTATCCTTTTTTAACTACTACTTAAATTTACTTGTGAGATCATTAAAAATTCTGGTCAAAGGAAATACCTATTTATTGATTTTAAAATAGATTTAAATGAGTTAATTATTTAAAGAAAATATTAGTGACATTTTTTAAATAAATACCTATCTGTAAATTTTAGTTCTGTGACATATTTTTCTCATTATATTCGCATTATATAGCTAAAATAACCATCATTAATATTTTCAAAAAATAATTCTGAATATATAAATTAAATTTACAATTACCAATACAAATCCTGGTACTGTTTTTGTAAATAATAACTAATAATAAAATTATTTCTGTATGATAAATCGTGACACTTATATTTTTGTCTAGGATATACATAGTTGTATTTAAATATAATCTATTGTTGTACAAGTCATTAAGACGTTGAGAGTTGGTTTCTAGAGATTTGCTTTTAATACACTTTTGTGGATCAAGAGTGTTTTCGCTAATAAATAAATGTCTCAATCTTGCTGCTGGCATTTCTCCCACGCTTATTATTGGTCTACTTTGTATATTCTCATAGCTAGCATAGCCACAGAAGTCAAACTGTTACGCAGCATGTGACAGTACCTATTCGAATTATTAATTTAGAAGCGTACTAAATATACCACAAATAAATAGTTATCAAAAAAGAAAAAATGTTTTAATTGAACTCTTGTAATTTTTGGAGGTGCCTATCACTCATCTCATGCTCGAGATAAAGTAAGTCGCGCGTCAACTATGATGTTGATTGAGATACCACAGCCACACAAATTCTGTTGCCGTGGGAATTTCAGGATAAAAAGTACCCTGTGTCGTTTTTTTTCTACCCGTGTACCAAATTTCATCGAAATCTGTCTAAAGTAGAATTTTTAATTCACTGGAGTAAACTGACAGCTGCTAATGTCAAATTGTAAAATTATGTTGCCACATTTGTTGCACTCAAGGAAGTTATATCCCATGGAAGCGAAATAACGTTCAAGTTTGCGTGGCAATTCCCCCACTCTTTCGGCGCTTAAAATGGCTGCCGCTAGTGACGGACGGGCACTGTCAATAAACTTTATTATCGTTGAAAACTTTCGGGCAACTTATTGCATAAAAAAAATCGTTCATTGACCCCGACTCACCCGAAAAACACGTAACACTGTATATTGATGCTAGTTATTTATTTTTTAAGCAACAATAGGTAACAATAGGTTCTTTATACATAAATTTAGTATTACAATTTCAATATCACACTAATATTGTAAAGAGAAAGTGTTTGTATTTTTTTTTTGTTGGGGGTAATTCGAAACTACTAAACCTACTACCTTAATAAGAGAGTAGTTCGTATTCGTAGTAGTTCTTATTCTTTATAGTTGAGTAAACTACTCGCCTTGTACATACTGGTATCTGTGGTTGGTACAAGTTTGGGGTAATCTTCGGAACGACTAAATCTACTTCCTAAATAAGCGAGTAGTTCGTATTTGTAGTAGTTCTTATTCTTTATATATATACAGGGTTACTTGTAAAACATCAATAACCTCTCTAGGGGTGAAAGTACTCATGAATATGAGCAACTTTTTGTATGGGACCGACTCTGAAATCTCAAAAAAAAAATCAGCTGTTCCATACATTTTGGCCGAGTAGGTATTATAAAATGTATGGAACAGCTGATTTTTTTTTTGAGATTTCAGAGTCGGTCCCATACAAAAAGTTGCTCATATTCATGAGTACTTTAGAGAGGTTATTGATGTTTTACAAGTAACCCTGTATATTCTCCAAAGATTTAAATATATTCTCTAATTTCGGAATAAACAATATCCTATATGCTATTCCCTTTATATTGGTATTTTTCTACCAGTGTACCAAATTTCAGTCCAAAACCGTCCAGTAGATTTTGCGTGTTTGAGTAACAAACTCTTCTTCTTCTTCTCTCAGCCGAAAGACGTCCACTGCTGGACAAAGGCCTCCCCCAATGTGGTTTTGCCGTAATCGCCACGCTTGGCAGGCGGGTTGGCGATCGCAGTGTGATGGCATAGTACGCGGAAAGATGCTGCTGCCCATCCTCCGGTATTTTAAATCCCTTAGTCGCCTCTTACGACACCCACGGGAAGAGATGGGTTGGTGCTATTCTAGGGCCACACCACAGGCCGTAACAAACTCACAAACATACAAACGTCGTAAATTTCGCATTTATATATCTACAACCAAATGTTTATCGATAAAGAAAATACACATCACTATAACGAAAATGACTTGGGTGAAATAATGAAAAATACAACAAACTAAGCTACCATGATACAAAAAGTTCGTTTTATTATTTCAGAAGCATCAATTTACGTTGTGACAATCGTTAATTTCGAAGTAAAAACCGTGTAAAAACTAACTAACCTAAAAATGGTTACTTGAGGCTGATTTTGAGCACGACATTGCATTATTGAGCATCTAGGCATTTTGTAACGTAATTGCCCTATCACACTATATAAAAAAGGTATTTATCAGTCTTTATCTTCAATAAACTCAATATAAATAAGAAAAATAATTCAAATCACAAAAACACTTGACAGGTTATGTACTACTGTATTTACGTTCGCTGGCTCTAACAATGGCGATTTTCTTCCACGCGTCCTAGAAACGGTGACATCATCGCGAAATGTTGCCAAAAATAAGAAAAGTTAAACATCCCACTATCCTTTTTTACTTATGGCGTGATACTGAGGTTAAAAAGAGACAAACCTATTTTTTGATTTGGCGTCGAAAAGCTTCATATTTGTATAATGAACAGTTTATATATGTTGAATGGACCACTTCCATAGATATAACTTCCTTGGTTGCTCTAGTGATGCGTTTCGTTCATTCAGATCACTCACACAAAGGAAAGTCATCTGGAACTATTTTTTTTAATTTGTGTCTCTGAAAATCCCTCATTATAT